>CM077013.1:62386025-62888525 GCA_039090855.1 Macrothele yani | reverse complement strand
GAAAACGGATTCAATGAACTATGTATCCCCCCATTGTTTACGATGGTATCCCAACGTCTGGATAGGTCTGCAATGCCGTTCTTGAAAAACGTGCAGGTGTGTTACTGCGAAGAAATCGACAAGGAAATTCTGGAGATCAACATAATTGTAGAACGTTCTGCCACGGAGTGCATTCAATAGAGATCGGAACAGGTGATAGTATGAAGGGGCGACATATGTGGAATAGGCCGGATGTGGAAGGATCTCTCATTTCGTGTCCTGGATGGCCATTTTGGTCATGTTTGCACTGTGAGGACGTGCGTTATCATGTTGGAGAAGGACACTATGGCGCCGGTATAGCCATTTCTGCTAAACTGCTCCCTTCACACGGCGGAATTGCTCACAATAGAGTGCAGCGTTGATGATCCGATTCCTCGACAGCATTTCCCAGTTAATAATGTCTTTCATGTCCCACAAGAAACACAACATGATCTTCGAAAGGATGAAGGTAATGTTTTAGACGTGGTGTGTGCGTTTTGTTTGGGTTTAACCATTCCCTCCGATGCGCGAAATTCAAGTACAGGCACCACTTTTCATCTCCAGTAGCAATACGTGACAGAAAAGATTTGTGTCGCTGAGAAAATTCGCGATAACGGGCCTGCAAGGAACCACATATGGCAACACACTGATTCTTGTTTTCCTCGGTGAGAGTGTGAGGCACCCAAGACCCTGATTTCTGGACTTTCCCTTACGTTTCAGGTGTCGCAGCACGGTGGCCTGATCACAGTCCGTTTCAGTGGCCAATTCGCATGTAGTCTGATGCGGGTCCAAGTGAGATGGTTCAAACGATCCTTATCAAAGTGAGATGGACGAACAGAGCGTGGAGTGTCGTTGATGTCAAAATTGCCACCTCGGAACCGCTCAAACCATTTGCGGGCTGTCCTCGAAGCAATAGCATCCTCCCGATACACAGCACAAATTTGTGGAGTGGCCTCGGTGGCTGTGGATCCCTTGTTAAACTCGTAGAGGAGCAGATGTCGGAAATGTTCATTCCTCTCTACTTGACACTACATACTTCCGGACCTGAAAACCAAAAAAAAAAAAAACCATTATCCACAATCACACAACGAAGTATGATTTAGATACACGATATTACTGGCTACACACTTGCTATACAACTGGCCACCTGCACCGTTACTACTAACCTGGGAAACATTCGTGAAATAAAACAGCATGAAGTTATACTTCTACCAAATATTAGATTAGCGCTTCCAGACGCCAGAATATGTTCATTGTTTTTCGATGCATCAGAGAAAAACAGGAAAAAGAGGAATTGAAGAAAATAATTGGAATTGTTGGACAAGGAGGACGGAGGTTCTTTAGGAAGAGACGACTTCGAACAGCCAGTTGGGAAAGAGATTAGGGAGGATGGCTTTAGAACTGGGAAGCCTGAGTGCTAAGAAAATGAAATAGGAGAAAAATTGGGAACAGCGTGCTGGTGACAAGTGAAAGTAAAGTAAACATAATTAATTAAAAATGCAAGATAATTCCATAACAAACCAATTACAAGAATTAAACACAAACAAAGAATAGACTGAATATGACAAATGTTTTCAGTAATTTCTGTGAGACACAATTCCTTCATAACATCCACAACGAGTTGCAATTAGGCTTAAATATGGAACCTGAACCGGAGGTAAATTTCCCCAACAACCATAAGCTCCCAACAGCAAGCCTAGAATACAACGAAAAGCGAAACGCTTCACGATACATATTTATAGAACCACGTTGTTCATAATTGAAATGAACTCTGTGTTATACCTATATTGACAAAAGTCACTGGACACCTAGAAGAGAAATACAACATAGCATTTATTGACATACTTTAGTACGGTTTAGGCCCACCTTTGGCCTTAATGCATGCACTGACCCTTCGAGACATGCTTTCGACAAGGCTCTGGAACACAGTGATAGGTATGCGCTTCCATTCAGTACATGATTCGGCCCCTAAGTGTTGCTTAGTAGTAGGCATTGGTTTCAAACTTCTTATGCGGCGCTCTAATTCATCCCATAGATGCTCTATGGGATTAAGATCAGGGTTCTGTGCTAGCCAGTCCACACACGATTCGGAATTATCGTCAAACCACGCCGTAGCAGTTTTTGCTTTATGGCTCGGTGTATTATCCTGCTGGTACCAAAGAGACTCGGTTCCGTAGTATTGCCACAGAGTTGGTAGGGCATAATTGTCCAGAATATCGAGGTAGACGGGCTGATTAACAGGTTTGTCCACGATAACCAATGGGCCTGGACCATACCACGAAAAATACCGCCACACGAGTACACTGCCAGCTCCGATCTTGACTGCAGGAACAGAAAACTGGTAAATAGCGTTCCCTCGGCTGCCACCATACCCACACACGGCCATCAGACTGATGGATCGTGTATCTGGATTCATCAGTCCATAGAACTCGTTTCCTTATCTACGGTCCATAGAACTCGTTTCCTTATCTACGGTCCACGATAAATGTTCTTTACACCATGCTAAACGACGAGTAGCATTCCGAGTGCAGATCAAATGTTTATGAGGAGCTGCACGACCACGGTAATCCGTGGAATGAAGTTATCTGCGAATGGTACGTGTACATACCGAGGTTCCAGCATTGTTACTCACCTGTACACTGAGGTCTTGTGCAGTACTCCTTCGATTAGCTGTAACGACTTTCCTGAGGCTTCGACGTCCTCTATCACTCGTTTTCTTTGGTCTGCTGGTATGTTTTGCTGCTTCATGCACGCCATGTGTCTTCCACTTCTTCAGTACATCCGAAACAGTTGACTTGGGTATGTTTAAACGCCTCGCGATTTCTCTTTTGGACAACCCCCTAATATAATACCCAACAATCTTTCCCTTCTCAAAGTCAGTTCTCTCCCATCACGACATTTTCTCTCAACCTCACAGTGCGATATGATCGCGGTCAGATGCAGGCTTGTTTTTATACGGTGTTAGGCGGTCCGCGTATCTCGCTCCAGGAAGACGACATTTTCAAGTTTCCGGATATTATCTGACTTACAATCCATGTCATTTTTCCACCAAAAAACGAATTGACATCTTCAAAAGTTTTATTATATGGTGTAATTCCATATTCCATTCGTGACTTATCTGCTCCTCCCTCCGGGCAATCACGGGATGGAATTCTTAACCTCCAGATTCGATAAACATGCATGCCGGTTGCTTTGACTAGCGAATCCTGTGAGGGTCATATTCAAATTAATCGAAAAGTTGAGACTTGGTCGTTCTGGGTGGTGTAATGGTTAGCATACTCGGGCGCTCTCCAGGAGACGCGGGTTCGATTTTCACTCCAGGACGAAATTTTCAAGTTCCCGGATATTATCTGACTTACCATCCATGTCATATTTACACGGAAAAAACGGATTGACACCTTCTAAAATATATTCTTTTACATTAAACAAAGCTTTTCTAACATTTCTAAGATCCCATTATATTATTTTTATCAGTGAAATTTCCGCGATACCGAATTCCACAGTCGCATTTATTAATTTCTCTGAAATTTAATATGAGATTGTACGCTACTAGACTTAAAGCATTTCGTAAATCCAACGAAGTCATGGGTACAGTAATATTAGGTGTTTGAATTAATTCACGCTGTTGCCCAATAGAGCGCAGCATTGGTGCGCTGTGACCCGGGCCACACGGGACCTCCCTTGCACACGCACGTACCGTCCGTAGTCTGGGCGTAGCAGTATGTGACACGCGATCGGAGGGCACAGAACACGAGTTTGTATCGCATTCACGATGTCGATTTTCTTATTAAAAAAGGAGCATTTGCGGGAATCATTACTCTTCTGCTTTCATCTCAAGAAATCTCCAGCGGAAAGTCATCGTTTGCTAGTGCATGCCTATGAGGAACATGCCCTATCAGAAACAACATGAAGCGAGTGGTTCCGACGCTTGAAAGCCAGCGAATATGACGCAAAGTACACAAAGAGCGCCCTGGCGAGCCGAAAAAATTCGAAGATGGCGCATTGGAGGCCTTATTGGACGAGGATTCATGTCAGACGCTCCACGAGTTGTCTGAAACACTACGGGTCGATGAGTCAACGGTTACCAAACGTTTGAAGGCAATGGGAATGCTCCAGTGACTCGGAAACTGGATCCCACATGACAAGGTTATTCTTCTCCACGACAACGCTAGACCTCATGTCGCCGATTCCGTGAAGGAACTCTAGGCACTTGGCTGGGACTTCTTCCCTCACCCGCCTTTTCCCCGGACATTGCTCCCTCGGACTTCCACTTGTTACGGTTGCTACAACATGGCCTGTCAGAGCAGCACTTCCTTTCTGTCGCGGATATCCAAGAATGGCTCGATGAATGGTTCGCCTCGAAATAAACTGCATTTTTCTACCGCGGAATTCATTTGTTACCCCAACGGTGGGAATAGGTAGTAGCTGCCAACGAACACTAGTTTGAATAGACTATCCTATACCGATCTGTGGCAACACACAGGTGTGTGTGTCGCAAAAAACAGCGGGAGTTAATTCAAGCACCTAATATGTTTTCAATGAATAGGTACTTTTTAAATGCTTTTGAGCTTTTTTTTTTTTTTTGATTGGAAGTTTAACGACCACCGTGAGCAACTGAATGGACTGTACGCTCTGGCCCGTCACTAATTTAGGGCCACTGGTTCCAGGGAAGGGCGAGAACCAGTGCCGTAAGACAAACACAACATCCATGACTAACCGGGATTCAAACCCAGACCCCTTTCGGACGAATGATCAGAAGCCATGGCTTAGAACACTGCGTCACCGGGGCAGCCTTTTGACCTTAAAACGGGGAACGTTGTGAGGCAGGAAAGAATACAAACTTCAATTCAAGAAAGAATGTCTGCTTCGATTCAAGAAATAATGCCAACTTCGATTCAGTTTAGTAACTTCCAGTACTACACTACTGGCCACCCAAAACGCAACACCAAGAAGGAAGCATCCGATTGGCCTGAAATTCGCAGCATGCGTCGTATACAATCCGCGGGCATATACAAATCATCTGCGCCCGGCTCGGCACCGAGAAGCACTATAACAAGGGTGCACAGAAGGCGAGGTGTAAGTAGTGGAAGTGTGTTGTGCTGCCGGACCTGTGCGTGGGAAGCTTCCTGATGCCTCGTCGCAGAATACGGCAGTCATTACAGCACGTTTCGGAGTTCGTCAGATGACGAATAATGGCTAATCGCGACAGCGGTTTATTGTACCGAGACAAAGGAGGTCCGTGTGGGACGACATCCAGCCACAGTGAGGCGAGTATGGATTTGGTGGGTGCAGAAGGGACAGACGGGCCGACGTGAGCGATTGCCGAAGCCGCGGCCCACCACCGAACGAGAGGACCGGCATGTTGTGCGGCGGGCATTGACGGCTCGCACCGCCACATTACGAACGTTAGCGCAGGAATTAGGGTGTGTTGCGCAACAAACTGTGTCAGCACGTACCGTTCGACGTCGTCTGCAGGAGCGGGGACTTGTCGCTCGGTGTCCATTGCTCCGATTACCATTGACGTTACACCACCGGCGAGTCCGGCGGCAATGGGCCACTGAACGTCACACCTGGACTACGGAATGGCACGATATTGTCTTCTCCGACGAATCCCGCTTCTGCCTGCAACACCAGGATGGTCGGATCCGCGTGTGGCGGCACCGCGGTGAGAGACTGTATGACGCCTGCATTATGTATCGCCATACCGGTCCGTCGCCTGGCGTTATTTTTTGGGGCGCAATTGGATATGACACTCTCACCCCTCTGGTACGCATCGCCGGTACACTCAACAGCCACCGCTACGTCTCCGACGATTTGGAGCCTGTAGTCCTCCCTTACCTGAAGGACATGCCAGCGGCCACGTTTCAACAGGGCAATGTGCGCCCGCACGTGGCACGCATCGTGCAACAATTCTTCACGGTCCACCAGGTTTCACTGCTGCCGTGGCCCGCCTGTTCTCCCAATATGTCGGTCATCGGACACGACTGGTCGCTGATTTTCAACCGAGTGGCCAGGCAAGCATCACCCGCGGCTACGCCTGATGAACTGTGGCAACGTGTGGAAGCAGCCTGGACCGACATACCCCAAGCCCACATCCAAAGCCTCTTTCGTTCGATGCCGCTGCGTGTAGCGGGCGTTATTGCCAGCCATGTCGGCCACACGAACTATAGATGTCTGCGTGTTCCGCTAGTAGCCCGGGCCTGTAAGCTCAATTGTTTCATCTTTGTATCTGTTGTGATGTGTCCAGTAAATCTGGTTTTGCTATCTCGTGTCCTTCTTGGTGTTGAATTTTGGGTGGCCAGCAGTGCATATTGGAGTTCTATGATACTTTCGTAAACTGCAATTCAATGTGTTTCTGTTATAGAATCTGCCAAAACCTGAAACTTTTTTGTAGCAATTTTTTCTTATCTTTCACTATGAAATGATTTTTTTTTTTTTTTTGCTAATAAGCATTATTAGCAAAAAAAAAAAAATCATGGAAACAAATTACCAAATAAAAGGTCATACTGTGCTTGAAATTTAAATTTGAGAAGGCTTTCTTCAGTAACGTTAGATTTTATTTCACAGCTGCACATTCAGTGCAATGCGAAACGTGCAAAACCTATGAAACACGTTTATGATGAACGTTGAAAAATTGGTTTTTGATTTCGAACGTAGTATAGTACAGTATTACTAGAAATATTTTACCTTAATACTCGGCAAATAAAAATGCTTTACTATTTTATTCAATTCTTTTTTTTTTTTTCCTTTTGACTTTTGGCGACAGCTTTTTCTGGCACTGCTGTTTCCCTTGTTATGAAATACACAGAGTGACCAAATTATTTTGACCATTAGACCATATTAGGAAAAGTAGCTATCCCGAAGATGTTCCTGACCAGTGGCGTAACCGTGTTTCAAAATCTGGAGGGTCCGATCACACATTGTATGTATATATATATACTGTATATACAATATTATATCATCATCATTGTCAACCATTATCGATTCACTGCTGTATGAAGGTATCCCCAAATTTCTTCCACAATTGTCTGTCTTGAGCCTCCATGTCACTCCCGTATGCTTTCGAATTTCATCCATCCATCTCCCATGGGGTCTGTTTCTGGGTCTTTTACTGGACCACGGAATCCAGTCTAAAATTTCGGTTGTCCGTCGGTCGTTCTTCTGGTAACGTGACCATACATATTGTATAAGACAGAGTTTGGAACCCCTCCCCTTACACACACACACACGCAGGAGCAAAGCAGTTACTGAGGCGCAATATAACGGGCACAACATAGGCACCTCTGTTGGCGAATTGTGGAACTTAGCAAACGCAACTGTAAAACTATGATAGATGGTACAGAAATGTAAATTACAAAGTTGTAGAACTGACTTTGCTTATAAGGAATCGATATCGCTATTTTATTAAGTACACATTATACACGAGTTTGCATTCTACGAAAAATTTCAATCTTATATTATTAAATTTAGTTGGTTCACATCATAAAGTGCGCATTATATTATTTTATTCCCGAGCAAATTTGGGAGGTACTTTACAGTGGAGATCCCCGACTCTGAAACTCTGGGGTGGTCCCTAAGCAGCATAGGCGTAACTCCCCCCCTCCCCCCTTCCCCCAGTGGTTACGTCTATGCTGCTGATGCAAAATAGCTGAATCGGTATAAAGATGAAACGCTGATGCAAAATGCACAGATTAATGAAGTTTTGAGCAAGAAATAATGGGTAAAACACGCGATCTGACGTACTTGGAGCGTGGAAGATCGTGGGTACTTGAAGCATTAGTGTGAGCATTAGCAAAACAGCTGCGCTTGTGAAATGTTCTGAGGCAGCAGTTGTTATAGTTTACAGCGTGGGCCACTAGTCAGTCAACTGGGTTTGAGTGCAACGCGTGTGGTTGTCAACGTCTATTTGATGCTCGAGCTGAGCGGATTGTAGGCAGACCTGCTCAGTCCTCAGTCGTCAGAATACAGATAATCTGAATCAGGGACCAAGTTCAATGGCTTTTCAATGTATAGTTCGACGCACATTACATCGTATGGGCTACAAAAGCAGACGGCTTGTCCGTAAGCTATTGCTATCTGCAGCGAACAAGAAGAATCGCCTCCAGTTCGCACAGGAACACAACAATTGGGTAGTAAATGAGTGGAAAATGGTAATGTGGTCCGTCGAATAGCGTTTTCAACAATACCATGGAGATAGAAGGGTGAGAATATGGAGACAGAAGCACGAAAGCATGGATCCATCTTGTATCGTCACTACTATTTAAGCCTGTTGACACAACGGTATGCTCTGTGGCATGTGGTAGTGGCTACCCCTTTAATTCGTATGGAGCTACGTCTGACCGCCCAAAGATATTTAAATATCGTTATCGATCAAGTCCACTCAGTTATATTGATGGTTTATCACAATAGAGATGGATACTTCCAGCAGGACAATGCTTCATGTCATAGTGCTTACACATCTGAGACTTTGCCCTGCTACATTTGCCTCCTCATTCACCGGATTTCAATCCAATGGAGCATTTCGAGGATAAAGTCGAAAGGGGCATCAGACAGCTGGATCCGGTAGCATCAAATCTTCAAGAGAGGAAGAGTGCAATTCATCGCATTTGGGCTAATGTACCCCAAGTCACTCACTAACATTTAATAGAGTCCATACCAAGACAAATTCAAGCAGTATTAAGGGGGAAAGTTGGCCCCAAAACGTACTAACCAGTTAGCAATAATAATTTTGACACTCAGTATAAAATACACTAAAATGCGGTGCTTCTTTACTTTTGTCGCCATGTGGTTACCATATGCAGTTTTCAGACTTAATTTTTATATTTCGGCAACGTGGGATTTCTCAAATATATCATTTGATAACGCAGGATTTTGTTGGAATATATTTTAAAGGATCAAATGATATTAAACCAAATTTAGTAATTCTGATGCAATTACTAATTTGTTATACTGAGTAATTCAGTTTGTTCAGTCGAAAGTTGCGTTATTTCTTTGTACTTTCAGTATGGTGCATTGAGTTTAATATCCCCTACTCATTCTCTTTGAACTGTTGATGGATTAAGCTTGAGCATCATAATGCAAACCAAAAACTAAGATGCAATTAATATGATGGTTCGACAACGATGTTTCGTAAATTGTAATGAATGCATCAATGAAATTTTACACCAGTTAATGCTCAGATTCATGAGAAAGCCAGAATATTTTTTTACTTTGTCCCTCTTCGAAGAGGGAAGAGAAAGCTGGGAAAGGGCAAGAGAGAGGTAGTGCATGCACTTCGTTTGATTAAACACCGATTCCGTTGGACAAAAGAAGAAGAGTTTCGAATGACATCCATTATTGACGGAAGAGTTCTCCAATCTCTGTACACGACACGTTCTAATCACTTGTCTGAGAGTAGTCCAGTGCCCCCAGCTGGGCGCATACAGACCGAAACGCCATTAGTAAGAGAGAGTCTATTCTTCGTTACTTGAGGTTCTTCCCCCTGTATCACGATATCCCACATTCTAAACAATCTGTCTTGCTTCAGCCAACCACCGGGTAATTGAGATTTCGCCCCCTTTACGGTCAGGTGTTGACACATCATCGGGGCCTAAGAATAACGTTGCTTGCTGAAGTTGGTAAATGTGTGCATTTGCACTAATGGCTGGTAAAATCTGATAATAATTCTTTCAGGGAAGAAAAACGTAATGGATGTTGCTAATTTTCTCTAACCTCTAGCGAACACAATGCGTATTCACAAGAAAATGCTCCAAATGTGAGTCTGTTCAGTTTCAAATGCAACTGCTATGCACAGAATGTCAGAGAAAAGCTAGAACAAGTAGAATATTTTCTAAATGACAATAAATGATAAAAATGTCTATATAGATTCATTTTTAAATGAGAGTATTTAATTTCCTGCAAAACTGGCATTTAAATTGTGTTGCCGTTTCACTCCGTAACGTTACTCAACTTTTCGCTCACATTTCGTGAAAAAGCTTTTGTGTTGATTAGAGAACTGATTTGCCATGAAATATCAAACTTCTTACTTTATTTTTCTCTGTTGCATACACCCTTAGAGAAAACAGTACTATACGGAAGGCATTTGAAGTCTGCAAAGTTCTTTCTCTTACTTTCTATTAAACTCTACAAAACCATATGATTTTGCACTGTACGTAAGGCATTTGATATATTAAACGTTACTTATTATGAGGTGTAGTTGGTAAATAAGTTACAAACAGTTATTTAAAAAATACTAAATGAGATACGAACTTCAAACCCGGTCACATGGATCGATATAACTAGAAATGGAATTTGGATAATGTAAAAATCATCGTGATGTTGACTCAGAACTCAGCTTTGTGGTACTAAAACATAGTTTAAGCACAAACACAATTCTTCTTTGAACGAAGTATACTGAATGCACAAAAAATGCAAATTTTGCCGCTTCTAACATACAAAAACGTAACTTTACTACAATTTACAGAAATGCTGGGCCACTGTTTTTTCCAGATGACAAACAAATGAAACAGAAGATAGACAATTTCTAAAGTAGCACATTAAACTGTTGTACCTGAACAAATATATTGTTTCTGAAAAGTTTATATTAAAATAAAGCGATTTTAAGAAATCATTGGCTTCCAAGAATAGCACGAAACTTCAGTAGTATTCTCGTTTTTAGTCAGCATGAGAAAACTTCGACGGTGTCTTTAAGATGTGATCTGCCAGGACGGCAGTAAGAATTATTAGGTGTTGCAAAAACTCAGTTCGTGGAATCTAAGAAAATGGCTTTATTAGCCTACGCAGCGAATAGTGCATTTTAATTGATTATATCAGTAAGGCGGCATAATGCGTTTATTGCTTTTCTGTGCATCAAAAGAACTCGGGAAAAAAAGGTGTTAAAGAGAACAACTGAAACGATTGGACATAGAGGACGGAGATTTTTTGGAGAAAGATGTCTTCGGACAACGAACTGAGAAAGAGGTTAGGGTGGATGACTTCCGAGCTAGGAAGCGTGAGTGGTAAGAAATTGAAGTAGAAGAGAAATAAAGAAGAGCGTGCATATGACAAGTGGAAAGTAAAGTAACCATCAACAGTCAAGATAATACCAGAAGAATTATACATATAGCAATAAAATTAGGTTGAATACATCAAATGTTTTTAATTTGTCTTTCTGTAAACACGATTCTTTCGTAACATCCATAACGAGCTACAATTATGCCTAAATCCACAATGAGATGAAATTAGGCAGTTAGGCTTGAACTTAATGACACCTTTGGAGACTAATAACTACCAATATCAGTTATCCCATAACTGTTTGTGACTTAATTACTGACTTCCCCTAGGTTTTATTGCTTTCACCTGCTGATTTCCAACCGGCGTTGATTAGTTTTGTTTCTACTTTCCGTAGCTTTTGATACTCAAAAGATTCTGTTACGTAGTATATGAAAAAAACAAATGTTTGATTTTAATGCACTGAGAAAGAATGTTGGGTCTTCCAGTTTTTCTGAAAATCCAGGCAATTGTTTTCCACTTTGTCGTATGTTTTAATGCCCCTACTTTAGAGGGTTTTTTATTTTTTTGAACATCGGGGATATTACAACTAATGAACTGTTGATTGAGATCTTTATCTACACTAGTGTGCAAAACTTAAGCAACTTTACTGATTTTGGCGTAATTCCGCGAAAACTCACCTGTGAGACATGAAATTCACACTACAGAGGCACAATGCAGTACCTAAAGGATGACGAAAGCAGCGTAGCAAACAAATGAATAGAACGCATACACGAAGGCAGGCAGCAGAAAATGGTTTATTGACAGCACGGCATCCGTACACCTAATCGACAGTCCATGAGGGAGAACAACAATCCAAAGTCCCTTAGTACGGGATATGACCTCATCGAAGTACAATGGTTGCGTGGCACGTCTGGTCATACTCAACACCAGATGATCCAACAGTTCTTGAGGTAACAGTTCCCACTCCTCGATGAGCATCTGTGTCAGTTGTCTGGTGTTCTCCGGGGGAAACGATCGTGCCGCCAGGCGTCTCCCCAAAACATCCCACACATGTTCGATGGGATTTTAATCAGGGGAGCACGCTGGCCACTCCATTCTGCGAATATCTTCAGAATCTAACAGGTCCTCAACTGCTTGGGACCTGTGTGGGCGAGCGTTGTCGTCCATAAAAACAAAGTCTGGACCAATGGCACCTCGGAACAGACGCACGTGGGGGCGGATGATCTCATCACAGTAACGCGCTCCGGTTACGGAACCTGTGTCGAAAATGTGGAGCTCCGTCCGACCGTTCAACATAATGCCACCCCACACAAGTACGCCAGGACCACCCCAACGGTCTCGTTCCCTGATGTTCGTGAGATGAAAGCGTGTCCTTACCTCTCGCCAGATCAACTGGCGCTGAGAACCGTTTGTCCGACTGAAACGACTCTCATCGGTAAAGAGGACGTGACTCCATTGATCAGGTGTCCAGTGTGCATGTTCGCGGACCACTGTAAACGGTGCCGCCGATGGGCTGCTGTCAATGGTATGCAGCGTTCCGGCCGGCGGGCATATAGCCCACCCTTATGAAGGCGTCTGGCCACAGTAAACCGGGATACCTGTCTTCCGGTTGCTTTACGCAACCGCTGCGCCATGCTGCCAGCTGTCTGGTTCCGGTCTCTTTTCGCTTACACGACGAGATATCGGTCGTCACTCACCGTTGTTTTCATGGGGCGACCACCACCTACCTTTTGTACAGCTGTACCTGTCGTCCGGTAGGCTTTCCAAGCTCGTGACACTACACTTTTTTCGATTCCAAACTCTTGGGCAACACTCATCACGGTACGCCCCTCCTCCAGCTTGCCGATCATTCTACCACGTGTAAAAGCATCCTTATGGTTTCTCCTAGACATATTGCACGATCGATCTCACTTTCACTTGCAGCGAATGTCTGCAAATGCCTCTGTCCGCCGTCTTTTGTAGTCGGCTGGCACTGCGCGCGCTGCCTCCACGCAGTTTACGTGCCCTCACGTCACCTCTGACGTCGAACTCCTGCTATTTGCATATGCATCATCTTTGTCATGAGTTGTTGTTCCCTTGTACAACCGGCAAATCGCCCTTGTCTCCCCTGTCATGACTGTATGCTATCAAACGACGTTGTTGCTTAAGTTTTGCACACTAGTGTATATACGAGTGTGTGATACAGTGATATATCATTTGGGGGTGCAGGGGAAGAAAACAAAATGCCACCAAAATCCAATGTGAAAGGGACAACTGGATCCACACCATCAGCTGACAATAGGGCCTTGGCATCTCAGAGGAATTACTGACTCTCCAAAAACAATGGACATCAGATTTAGAGGTGCTGACAAAGAGCTCGGATGACAGGATTTACACCAAACTTCGTTCCATTGGTGCGGTTTCAGACGGAAGTGCTGCTATTGCTGCAATAAAGGGGGAACTTATTGAAGAGTTGACAGCTACTATCAAGAAACTAGAGGATCGTTGGGTTAGACGTATGCGTGGTAACGTGTGGCTGCACATCGCCTGGATCGTGGATTGCCAACTGCTTCAGGACCACTTGTGAGTTCCTGCGTATGCCAAAACATGACAATATCTACAGAGAAAAACGTTTGCTCAAGGGGTCCGGGATCGTTATTGCCGACAGTCTTTCAACGGCAAGACAGACATTCCGGGAAAATCTACGGCGTGTGGATTGCAGTATTGGACGCCATACTATAAAATGTTCATTCTTGATGCAAATATGGACACTTAAGGATTATTTGAACTCTAACAGACATCTCTAACAACTCCGAAGACGATTTTAAATAGTTTAGTATGTAACTTACGCCGCCCCGGTGGTGCAGTGGTCTAAGGCGTTGGCCTATGATCATTCGTCCGTAAGGTGTCCGGGTTCGAATCCCGGTGAGGCATGGATGTTGTGTTTGTCTTACGGCACTGGCTCTCTCCCTTCCCTGGAGCCAGTGACCCTAAATTAGGGACGGGCGACTGCTTATAGCCCATTGAGTTGCTCACGGTGGTCGTTAAACCTCCAATCAAAAAATAAAAAAAATGTAACTTACAATTTTTGTTATTTTTAACTTGTTATTTCTTACAACCTGTGTCTCATATGCTCACGGGATACCGGTTTTACTTGCATTCATTATATCTATGCTCTTTTTTTTTTTTTTTGATTAACTCGGGTTACCCAGTTATATTAATATTAATCTATGGGTATTTTGATTATTGCGATATTATGCAGCAGATATATAATCCAATTTAGCCTTTGGTATAGCTTTTTCTGGGTGGCTTTGGGGTCTTTCTGATTATTAGGGCTAATGCTTTTTGATAAGATAATTTGGGGGGGGGGGGCGGTGTTCCCTCACCTGCTTTATAGTCTTAATATAGCTGCTCCGCTAATATTGATACTTGGTCACTTAACCAGAGCGGCCTGGCTGTTGGACTGCGTGCCCCTTATGTATATTATACTACAAATTATACGTTTCGGTGTTTTTAGACCTATTGCGCTCTGTCACAACTCTGAGGGCTTACGTTGCTGCTGAGATGATATAGTATTGACCTACTGATTCTAATAGGATATTTTACAGGTGTTACAACCTATTTCCTGTGACTTACAGATGTTTTACAGGACAGGACTAATCTTTTGTTTGCTTTACGTTCTTGGATATGGACTACCTGCAACTGCGATAGTTTATTTGCATTAAAATTAAGTTTACATTACAGTCCTCTGTGTGAAGGTATTAGGTCTATGCTATCGCAGTGCGTAGTGCTATTTTTGTTATATCCTAATTACATAGGCTATTACTTCGAGTTACTTCGAGGGGTATGTCTTTTTTTTTATTTTTTATTTTTTGTTGTAATTTTGCAGTACCTGCCAGGATATGTTTTCTACTGCTACATTACGCATTGCAGCTACTAAGATTGTTGGTTATTTTATTAATTACATATCTCAATGTGAAATACCAATCACATTCGTCAAATCTTTGATGCCTTGTGTTGCTTATAATGTCACATAGCTTTGGCTTAAAGCTTCCTGTGCGGTACTACACAAGTGTTGAAACCTAATGCTTGTGACCGGAGGTTGGTTTGGTTATTGCAGTTACTGTTGTTTACTTAACACCTTCGGTCATTAGTTACTAGCACTTATGTTGGTTTGAATGAACTCATTTCGAGATTATATTACAGGTTTCTTTATCTGTTGGTATTTGTGCATTCATAATATAGTGGCGTAATGTTTTTATCTTATGTCATCTCCAGATAGCCATTGCTTTTGTGTGGTGTGGTCTTGCCCTAATTTGTTTCTTCCACAATCGTATCCGTTACCTCGTGTAATCTAATGTTACCTTCTGGCAATATGAGACATACGTTTCCTACCCTTATTGATCCCTGACTGGGATTTTTTTTTTCGTTAACCTAACTACTTCCCACATGATACATTTGTGGGGTGTGGCCTTGCATAGTTTATTTGTTCTTCAATTGTACCTGAACCTTTATGTCATCCAATGTTATATTAGCTTTCAGTCATTTTATTGTTAGGGTTACTTCCTTTTCCTCCGACTTTATCAGACAGAGATTTTCAACTCCGGTTAACCCATAACTTACATTACTTAGTTTAGCCTAACTTTCTCCCACACGAAATTAATCGTGATTTATTACATTATTTTAAAAGTGCGCTGCCTTGGTGTCACCTTGCATTGCCCTGTTACTTCAAGGATTGTACTTATTGGATTACTTACTCAGCACTTATCAGTCATGGTGGCTAATTTTTATTGTCACAGTTTGCTCTAACGTATGGACTAGGTGCATTAATTGTCTGCACTTAAGTTCAGCTCTACAGGCTGGGCTGCTCTGGGAGTTATATTATGTTAGTTTGTAGCATCAATTGTGGTTTGTGTATGCTAGTTCCTAATCATTGGCATTATGGTGAGTCTTGCCTTTCATTTTATGTCACCAATACTTGGCCTTTTACTGGTTGGGACCCTTTTTTGGGTTATTCTTTCTGCTATGGTATATACCACTTTACGTTATCTACTGCTATACATGCATCACTACTTCTACTACCGTTGGGGTTATTTCAATAACTGTCTATTCTTTGGGATAATGGCTTTCGCCGCTTACGGATTTATTATTGCATGGTTTTGAGCGGTGCTACCTGGATTTTTGGGTTCTTGTGGGATTATACCAATACTTGGTTGGCCGTGATCGATGTGTTTTTTTATTTATATTGTGTTTCTGGGCATCTAACTGCTTGCCTTGTGAATGGTAGTAATTATTTTGGGTTATTTCACAAGAGGTGGAGGCATTAATGTTGGTTGGGGGGGGGGGTGGATGGCTAGATTATCTGCTGCTGGCCATTCTTCAGACAGCCTTGGAAAGGATTTGTACTTTTTATATTTTTTTACATTCCTTTTAGCTATTTATTATTCCTCCACCAATTATTATTGTAAATTGGTTGATACACCTTTCAGCTTGTCTTTTGGCACTACGCCTTTCAGCTTGGATGTAATTCTACCTTTACAGTACTGTATTTCAGAACACATATTTGGGCACTTGGGTTCCTAGTTGCCTTCTACTCTCTCAATATCTTGTGCTAAAATCTGGGGCCCTCAACACATCAGGATTAAAACTGGGTCCCCATGAGGGTCTGGTTGTGACATGGTGTAATGGTATATCATCATCTGATGATTACTTCTTTAAATATACTTAACAATTACAGCATACATTTTGATTGAATTCTCTTTTGGATTATTTTGGGGGGGGGTAGCTTTATTTGCACTATATTACCCATTGTTGTCATTGATAATGCATTTTATCATTATCTTTCAGATGTTCAACCCTATTCATTCTAATTCTCCTTTTTTTATTGATGTGATATCCCCGGTGTTTATATTGTTCATATTGATTTGTGATTTTTACTTATTCTTCATATTCATTTTTGCTGAACATTTTTTTTCTACATATTGCGTTTACATTCTTCTCTTCTTATCAGTACTTGAATGCAGTGTGACTACCATTCATTACAAACTTTCAATCGCTTATTAACGACTTACTCATTCAATAGCCTAAAATTAATTCATATCAATGCTAGATTATTAATTAACAAAATCACCCTATTGGAATCACTAATTCAACTGACAAATTTAAATCTTGATATAATTTGTATTTCTGAGACTTGGTTTCCTCGATATCATTATTCATTACAAATTACTAACTACAAAAATTTCCACTTAAACAGAACTTACTCAAACGGTGGAGTGGTCGGAATTTATGTAAAAGATATTTATAATGATTTTTCCATTATTCCAAATTTTACAGTATCGGATCAAAATGCCGAAATTCTAACTATTCATAATCAATCTTATATAATTATTGTTTGCTATAGGCCCCCTAACTCAAACCTTACAGCTCTCCTATCAGCGAGCGTTCAACAGTGTATAGTGGCCGATGGCCCTCCATCGATTAAAGGAACTTTGGTGCCCACGCAACTTGTTCCGACTACTAAGCGACTTCCTCTCAGATAGGCAAGTCGAATTTAACTATGGGCACGTTCAGATTACGCGTCTGTATAGCAAGGGGTGCCTGCAGGGATCAAAATCGGGCCCTCTTTGGTGGAATATTCTGGCAGTTTCCGCCCTTACGCTACACCTGAGTGTGAACGTTGAAATACATGCCTAAGCTGACGATTTCGTGTTGGTCGCCTCGGCATCGGGGAGGCACGTCATCGAACAGCAGGCACATCGAGCTCTAACGTTGCTGTAGGATTGGAGGAAGGAGTGCAAGCTTTGCTTCGCACCGGAGAAAACTACCTTACTCGAGGGGGGGGGGGCAACGAAAACTTCCACAAAATGTAGGTTCATGGGTCACACGATCCGAGCAGTGAGTATGATGAAATACCTGAGGGTGATCATAGACCCAAAGCTCTCGGGTATAGCACATCTCGCATACTTGCAAAAGAAATGTGATCTCATTCTAGGAAGGATTAATGGCATGCGATTATCTGGTTAGACAAAGAGATCCGTATAAAAGCGTTGCGTCGAGCGTATTCTGATGTATGCCTGTGCATCTAGGTGGACAGGCACCGTCCAAATGAGGAGATCTATTAACAGCATTCAGAGAATTGCTCTCCTCGGGATTACCAAGTGCTTCCGCACGGCACCAACCCTCGCAGTGCAACTCCTAGTAGAGTGTGTTCCGGTGGACTTTGTAATCGACCAAGAGGTCGCTTTTCTCGACCTAAGGAATGGGAAGGACTCACACCTCTTACGTGAATACTATAGGTGGGAAGAGGTGAAGTAAAATAGGGTAGACAGGATCGGCCATCCAGCCTACGAGGTGTGTCCCATATGGGTCTCTGAAAATCCAATGAACGGGCACGGAGTTATTTACGGATGACTTCAAACTGGACGGGTCCCTGGGTGCAGCGTTCTGCGGATTCTCATACGGCAGAGCATTAATTGCAGAACGAATCGGATTGGCGCAGGATGCCTCCGTCTTCCACGCGGAGCTCCTGGTGATAAAGCAAGCATTTGTTTGGGCAGGCACCAACCAGTGTAATGACACGATAAACTTGTATTCAGACAGCCAGAATGCTCTGTATGCTATAAGTGGGTATCGTAGCCGAAATCCCATAGTTGAGGAAATCAAGACCCACCTAGGGCTCATTGGTCTACAAAGGGCTAACTTCCACTGAATCCAAAGCCATGTCGGAACCAGGGAGAATGAGCGCGCAGATCAATTGGCCAAAGAGGCCACGAAACTTGGAAGGATCGATATCCCAACTAAAACGCCGCAGCAAAGCGTGCGAACGCAAATGCGTACTGCCATAGTGGTGGAATGGCAGAAAAGATGAGATGAAGTGGACACTGGGAGGATGACATGGGCAATCTTCCCTCGGGACTCAGTCAAAAGAGCGTAGTATGACGGCTTCTGTAACCAAATATACACGGGCCAAGGCATCTTCCAGGAATATTACTGCCGGTTTGGGCTTAATGCTACAGCATGTCTCTGTGGGACCAAAGCCGCAGACATGTCTCACTTGCTTTTTCAGTGTTCCTCCCTTTCAAGCAAGCGTAAGATTCACCTTCCAGATACTGAGAAGATTAACGACACATGTGCTTTCTTGAGGTCACCAAGAGCAAGGCAAGGCCTCATCGAAATGGTCAAGGTGATCATCGCCTCAAAGGATACTCTCTTCCGCAGGACAAATGAAGACACAGATGAAGATAGGAGCACAGATGAAGATAGGGTCACAGATGAAGATCGAACGATAGAAGGTGCGACTACGGTTGAAGACAGGCAACTGATTCCAGAGTCTTAGAGGAGATAAGAGAAGTTCGATGTCAAATTGCCAGTGTAAACACTCTGGTAGAATTAAATAATAACACTTTGTAAACCCGTAAGGGAAATGCAAATACTATGTAAATATTTCGATGTACTTGTGAATGTATTAAAGGGACTACTAGGTCCCAACGAAAGAGAGAAGAAAAAGTTGGTCGTGAGGAAGAGCAAGTCTTCCAGACTTCCCCATTTTTGGTCCCCCGCCCATCAGTACGTCACAAAAATGGGGTTCGGGTGGAGGTGCTCGGTGATGGTACCATGGGGGTAGCAGTAGCTGGCTGGTCGCCCAACTGATTCCACCCAGGTGTCTATGCCTGTGTGTAAACGTCTGGCGGGGTTTCCGTCGCAGCGTCTTCCTAATAAAATAATAAAAGTGTTCCAGTTTTCGGCGGAGCAAGCCGATGTCATCAGTCTTATCTTACCAATTTGGTGGAGATGTTCGGAAATGATTGGCGTCGATACATTGTACCGTTTGGAGAGTTCTCTGACTGTGACACGATGATTTGCCTCGACATTTGGCTTCGGAGTGTTGTTACCAATGATCGAATTTCGTCCTTAGCCCTCCTCATCTTTTAGGATCGTGTCACTGGAAATAATCTTTTCAAACCACCGACAAACAGTACGTTCAAGAGCTTCCTCCTCGCCTCATGCCTCTCCCACATTACTAGGTTGGTGTAGTATTACGAATCAATTTGAACTCATGAAACAGAATCACGCGTAACTCACTTCTTCCTAACATGTTGCACAGACCACTCTCACACAAGTAACAATGACTGCAGCTCAACCGATTATGGTGCGTGTGTGGAGTCTTGAGTCGCACTTCAACTCGTACGAATGACGCTGCGTGCGGGTTGGTCTGCAAACGTTGTGGGCGAGTTGAATGTGGGCCCCTCAAAAAATCGGCCATTGTTTTCCAAACGACCGGACAAAAACCACATATATACTGTGTTACGGGATCCAGAAGCAATTCTTTGATACTCGTCTACTATGAAGGTTGAAATAATAATATATTTTGCTCTTTACAACACTAAGCAGAAGTGAACAAAAAGAGTAAGCATAGGGATAAGTGCATGTTCATCGAAGACATTTCCTAGGTAGCACAGCCTTACAATTTAACGTAGGCCCAACAGTGAGCCACCGTCTTCTATTCCTAAAAGACGATGGCTCACTGTTGGGCCTACGTTAAATTGCAATGCTGTGCTACCTGGGTTCTGTATATCTGTCTTGTCTTCAAAGCATCCCATGACTATTGTGCTCATTCAAGGAAAACTCAAAGAGCTGAGCACAACAGAATTCAAATATAAATTGCATCTCTTAACTGTTTCGATGACATTAAAATTTAAAATATACAAAAGTGTGTAGGGTGTCGACTGTTTACAGTCCTGAAACTGAAGTAATACTTGTTCCACTACATGAAAATTAAAAACATCATGTTTCTCTTTCCGGAATGAGTGAAAAATCTTTCACCAGTCCTTTATATCTGAAAACTGATAATGCTTTTTTCTGTTCTCTTTATCTGTTCATTTACCGCAAGTTTGTAATATCGTTGTCAAATTAGACGCTTGTCGTCCTACTGCAGCTCTTCCAATTTATCATAAAAACAGCAGGACATTCTGATAAAATGGAACTTATATTGTCGCAGTTGATCATACTTTGAGAAGGATGGATCTGTGAAAAATTTAAGGGAAGACTGAGCTGATTTGCTGGAATATTGCTTCTGCCCTGACAGCTTAGTAGGGAAAGTATGTGAAGAGGAACTCAAGAGGCTAGAGACGTTCTAAGAAATCTCCTGAGTAAAATATTGTCAGATATATTAAAAAGGACTGAAGATTTTGCGCAACACTGAGGAAATTAGAAGTTCCAGAGTAACAATACTTACTACTTGGTACATATAACATTGTCTTAGGAAGAAATAAATTAATGTTGGAATTTGGAATTTGAAAACATTTGTGAACCAGGGTGTGAATATATATAACAGGTACAGCACGAATCTAAAATGACACTTGGTGGAAAGATTTTCGATTGAATAGCTCGATAGGTGTTTAAAATGACGCTTCAGGGAAACATTTCCGACAGAATTTCTCAGTCAACTAAACCGATAAAGAAGATGTCCGGAAACTGTCATTGTTGGAAGGGTAACAGTTGGAAGTGACATTGCGAGTTGCGTTCATTATCTCTTCACTTAAATCTTAGAAATATATCCTGGAAATCAACGGCACTTTGGAGCTAGAGGATAGAATACTTACAATGACGAATAAACGACAGAATAGTGACTAGTAACTGACGACAGGTTCCAAACAACCAAAGGACTAACTGGTGAAATTCTTTAGTTACAGGAGAAATGTTGATTCCACCCTTCTCATATACACAGTCGTATCAGAATAATATGACCACCTACCTAATAATGGGAATAGCCACCATTGGCCCGGATGAAAGCGGCGAGACGGCGTGGCATGGACGCATTGAGGCCCTGGAATATTGCCCGAGGCACACGTGCCAATTCGGACTGCAGCAGAGCACGGAGGTCCCGGAGATGACGTCTTTGTGGGTCGGCACATCGAAACCTCTCTATCGAAATAGTCCCACAAGTGCTTTACGGGATTAATGTCGGGCGATTTTTCCTGCCAAGGGAGAACGGAGACATCGCTGTCGTGTTCCTGGAACTAGTGACGCATCTACTTAGCGACGTGGCACGGCGCATTGTCCTGTTGGTAGGCACCATCCCCACTAGGGTAAACTTCCAATATGAGGAGATGCATGTGGGAAGTGAGGATGGACAGGTAGCCATTGGCATTCAGGGACCCATCCAGTGGTACCAGCTGTCCCAGGTCATACCAATAAAACATTCCCCAGGCATGTATACTGCCACCGCCAGCCTGTACTTGACGAATAAACGTGTCCGGGTGTTGGTTCGCGTGTGTATGACACCGTATCCGTCACTGCTCTTCACTGCTATAGAGTAGACACCTCGATTCGTCGGTGAGGGAAACCTTTTTCCACTCTTCCACTGTCCAATGACGCAAGCCAAATTCCTATGATTCAATTCCTTTGAGATTCATTACCCTACATAATTTACGGGTGATTACTGTAACGGATATTTAGAGATGATGGTTCTATTGATGCACTTTTCGAGTTTTCTGAGGATACTGCTACACTTGTTAATAATTAATTAGGCTCCTCACTGGCGAAAAAAATGAAACTCAATTAAGTTCAGGAAGCAGAGTAAACTGTTCCCTAATTCTAACTGAACTGTTTTTAGGTAGGTAGGAAGAATAATAACACTAGCAACGTTAATAATAACAACAACAGCTGTTATAATAACAAAATTATCGGCTCTTTTTCCGTGGGTTCTGTATTATTCCTCATTAGAGCCCCTAAGCCGCAAAATTGCTTCCCCTCTTTTAGACCATGAACGATCCTGTTTTATGCAACCCTTTAGTCGCTGAAGTATCTCGTCCTAGTTTAAATACTTCTTTGATTATCAATCTGTAACTCTGAGTTTATTATCCTTTAAAATTTTAGAATTGTCTGTGTAATTTCAAGAACGTCGGTGAATCGTGAAGTAAAGCTTTGAATATAACGCTGTTGGCTGATTGGTCTCGCTATCCCAAAAAAGGTAGCTCCACCCTCAGAAACTCCTCGGTTAAGGAAGTTTGACAGAAAATCTTATTTGCCTACACGTTCATAAAGTAGAAAATACTCTTTCGCGTGAAGTGAGCAGGAAATGAAAGTATATTGGGTTGTATATAGGAATATTCATTTATCTGGCACCGTGGTGGGATGAAAATAAGTAGAAATTCCTTTTTCCCGAAAGAAAAACTACTTTAGGCAAGTTAAAATTCTATGAAAAATCCATTTCAAAAATATTTCCTGAGTGTAAAACGTTTTGTAATCTCTTAACCGCTCTCATCGCGCAAGAAGATCAAGTTCTCAATGAAAACAAATCTTTAAATCAGATCAGGCGTAAGAGGCCGTGTCGTTTATTGGTAGTTGACGTAAGGTGAAGTAAAAGAGAACGTAAACACTAGGATACAGAACAACAGGAACATAGGAACTGTAGGATACTTGAAACAACCAAACTGAACAGAATTCTTCAACGAGGATTCATCTTGTGGGTGCAAAGGAGATGTGATCAGGTGACTGCGATCTGATCCGACCACGGAATATTTTAAATGGCTTTCCTTTTTTCTGGAGATCACGAATTTAAGTGAATGACAAAAACTTTGGAAAAGTGTTTTTGGTGATCAAATTATTACATTCGTTTCGGACTTTGAGGGTATTTTAATAAAATTTAATGATTTTGAAATATTTTAATAAAACTCTCAGAACACAGTTAACATTTTTGTAGTTGGTTGCATCAAAAGGCGGTGCTACATCAGCTGCACCACTTTCTGATAGAAGACACACCATCGTGTGATGTAAACAGAGCTCAACAAGGTGATGCAACTTTGCACCACGTTACTGTACAAGGTTGTACCACATTATGGTACAATATAGCATTATGTTGTTCGGTTTTGTTTGCACCACATTATGGTACAAGGTAGCATTATGTTGTTCGGTTTTGTTTGCACCACACAATGATGTATCTTTTCTCAAACAGTGGTGCAGCTGGTGTAGCACCACTTTATAACCTACGACAAAAATTTTAACAGTGAAGGTGTGTCGTTTATTAGCGTAAAATGTAGTTATAAATTTCTTATAGCGAAAAGTTTATTGATTTTCTTTAAATAAAAATGATGATTTTCTTCAAATAAGAAAAAATATTGATTTTCTTCAAATAAGATTTTCATTCAATAAGATTTCTTCAATAAAATTTTCTTCAATAAAATTTTCTTCAATAAGATTTTCTTCAATAAGATTTTTTTCAATAAGATTTTTTCAATAAGATATTTTCAATAAGATAATTTTCTTCAATAAGATTTTTCAATAAGATAATTTGATAAATGAAAAGCGAAAAATAAATATTCAATATGATTTTCTTCAATAAGATTTTCATTTGAAGAAATAAATTTCAATAAGATTTTTTGTGTGTTTCAATAAGATGTTTTGTGCTTCTATTAAATTTCAATAAGATTTTTTGTGCTTCTATTGCGACCAAACTTTTAGCATGTTGTTCCGGAGGTATACTTTACCGGTTCTGTTGAATATCATTCAATAAGATTTTTTCAATAAGAAAATTTTCTTCAATAAGATTTTTTGAATAAGATAATTTTCTTCAATAAGATTTTTTGAATAAGATAATTTTCTTCAATAAGATTTTTTCAATAAGATAATTTTCTTCAATAAGATTTTCTTCAATAAAATTTTCATTTGAAGAAATTCTTATTGAAGAAAATTAATATTGAAGAAAATCACAAGATTTTCATTTGAAGAAATTCTTATTGAAGAAAATCGTATTGAAGAATATCAATCTTCAAATAAAAATGATGATTTTCTTCAAATAAGAAAAAATATTGATTCTCTTCAAATAAGATTTTCTTCAATAGGTGTGTCATTTATAATGCAAATGTATAGTTATAAATTTCTATTAGCGAAAAGTTTATTGATTTTCTTCAAATTTTCCCTTTTTATTCATGCCCAGTCCAGAAATAAAACTTCAGCTCACCATTTTATCTGGTGCTTCTTACCTAAGAGTAAGTAATAAGAAAGATCTAGAAAAATGTAAAACAGGAAATATTTTCCTTAAACGTTTAGAGATGAGCTTGGATTATCATAAGAAGGTATGTAAGTTATTCAACTCGGAGCAATGCATGGATGTAAAGTTATGGTTGATCACAATGAAGCATGGGCTTAGAACACTTGAGACATGGCTACCAATAATGAAGCCCTCGAGCATTTAACATCTGAGACATGAGTAGTCAGAAAGAAACAATCCAGCCTGTAACATTTGAAACACTCGAGCATTTAACATCTGAGACATGAGTAGTCAGAAAGAAACAATCCAGCCTGTAACATTTGAAACACTGGAGCTCATAACATTTGAGACATGGCAAGTTATAATAAAACACACGAGCTTATAACTCTTGAGACATGATTAGCCATAATAAAGCACGCAAGCATACACTTGAGACAGCTAGTCAAAATGAATCAAGATAAGTCACAACACTTGAGACGCGGCTAGTCAGAATATAACACGTGAGATTATAACACTTGAGATATGCGTAGTCATAATGAATCACGCGAGCTCACACAGTAGCGGTGCTCATCACACAGTGTGCACACACACGGGAGCTCAAGCCACTGTGTGAGCTCGAGTGCTAGCCATATAAATGATGTAACTGCTTTACGTGCTTTAATACTGTTTGGCAACCCATGTCACTTGAGACATGACTAATCACATGAAGCACGCGAGTTAATAACACTTGAGCATGGCTAATCATGTTAACGAATGTAAGCTGTGAAACTCAAAATATGGCAATTCATAATGACGTAAGGTTTTTATGAAACTAGAAACACAGCTATAAGTCGCCGAATGGTCCAAAGTGCTGGCCTCTGATTATACACCCGAGATGTGCCTGGGACTGGAGTCACGGATGAGACCTCGATATTATACTTGTACACAGTGCGGAAAATAAGTAATGACACGGATTTTTTTTTAAACCCGAGAGAACACACGGGTTGGGAAGCCATGTTTTTTCTTTTATTGGGTTGATAAATATGTTCATGCAGTTTTATTTCACGAGTGCCTCACAGGTCAGTAGTGATGGTGCACACCACTGACCTGGTAATCAAAATGGTCACGGTCATGGTAATCATGACCAGTTGTAATCAAAATGTAGCCAGTAATATCATGTATCTAAATCATATTGCGTTGTGTTATTGTGGCTAATGGTTTCTTGGTTTTCAGGTCCAGAAATATGGAATGTCAAGTAGAGAGGAATGAGCATTTCCGACATCTGCTCATCTACGAGATTACCAAGGGGTCCACAGCCGCTGAGGCTACTCGATATATTTGGGCTGTGTATATGGAGGTGGCTATTGCTCGGAGGACAGCCCGCAAATGGTTTGAGCGGTTTTGAGGTGGCAATTTTGACTTTAACGACTCTCCTAGCTCAGGTCGTCCATCTGACTTTGGTGAGGATCACTTGAACCATTTCATCCACTGGGATCTGGGTCAAACCACACGCGGTTTAACGACTGAAATGGACTGTGATCAGGTTACAGTAGTGCGACACCTGGAATGCATGGGTAAGGTCCAGAAATCGGGATCTTGGGTGCCTCACACTTTCACCGAGGACAACAAGAATAAGCGTGTTGCCATATGTGGTTCCTTGCTTACCCGTTATCGCGAATGTTCTCAGCAACACAAACCCTTTCTGTATCGTATTGTTACGGGAGATGAAAAGTGGTGCCTTTACGTGAATTCCAGGAATCGGAGGGAATGTTTAAGCCCAAACAAGATGTCCATACCACGTTCTAAACATGACCTTCATCCTGCGAAGATCATGTTGTGTATTTGGTGGGACATGAAAGGCATTATTCAGTGAGAAATGCTGCCGAAGAATAGCACCGTTAACGCTGCATTCTATTGTGAGAAACTCCGCCGTGTGGAGGAAGCAATTCAATAGAAACTGCCACATCGACGCCATGGTGTCATTCTCCAACATGATAACGCACTTCATCACAGTGCAAACATGACCAAAACGGCCATTCAGGAAATGAAATGGAAGATCCTTCCAAATTCGGCCTATTACCCAGATGTCGCCCCTTCGGATCACCATTTGTTCCGATCTCTGTCGAATGCATTCCATGGCAGAACGTTCAACAATTATGTTGATCTCCAGAATTTCCTTGATGATTTCTTAGCATCAAAACCTGCACGTTTCTTCAAGAATGTCATTGCAGACCTATCCAGAAGTTGGGACACCATCATAAACAATGGGGGAAGATAATACATAGTTGATTGATTCCGTTTTCCCTTCTGATGTAATACATTCCTATAGTGCGGTGAAAAAAAAAAAACATGAACTTATGCATCAACCCAATATAAGACATTTATCAGCTATGCGGTGACAACAGCGTTTGCGCGAGAATGGAGTAGATGATTATTTGCGCTGTGCATCAGATCATTCGGTGGAAGAACGTTGTTATAGCTCTGTCATGGAGCACAATGCAAATAGCCGGTTTTGTGTGAAAATCAGTAAAACTGCATCTGAGACCATTGAATTGTTGCTTGATGTGTTTGTGGACTAATTGCCTATCTTGTGCACAAATGTTCCGATGGTATACAAATTTAAAAGACGGGCGGGAAAATTTGGAAAATAACGAAAGGCTCGGACCCCTCATTGAGAAAGTTCGTGAAAGGATAAAAAACGATCGTTGTGTTACCTTGAAGATTGTGGAATGTAAGCCTGGTGTTAATTAGATGTTTTGTCAAATTTCAGTACAAGACTTAGGGGCAAAGAAAGTTTATGTTCGTTTTGATTCACAAGCTTTGTTAGACGGCCAGAAACACACAAAATAGATTTAGAAACAATGAAAATTTTTTCTCTTTAGCATTGAGGCAAGTGACGAAACCTCGTGTTTACGTTATGAATCTGAAACGAAGCGTCGGAATGATCAATGGAAGTCGCCACAGTCACGCAAAGGAAAGAAGGTCGGGTTACAGAAGTTCAAAATCAAGACAATGCACGTGTCTTTATGACAGCAAGTGAATTCTGCATCACAAGTTCATTCCTGAAGGGTACAACTGTCATTGTCAATTCTTACACATCCAGTTTGGAACGATTGTGGAAAAGGATTGTGTGTGTCAGGCCTGAGCATGAAAGCGGGCGACGATTCTTTCTTCAGGATAACGCACCAGCCCAGAGAGCAGTGACTGTACACCAATTCCTGGCAACAGAACAAGTGTGTACCTAACCGTCCCCACTACTCTTCAGATCTGTCACCCTGTTACTACTTTCTATTTCCTAAACTAAAACTGTCTTTAAATGGAAAAGTTTCCGAAGACGTTGAAGGCATACAAAAAACTGTGACATCAGCTCTTCACTCCATACCAAAACGTGACCTCTGCAACTCCTTCTTTTCATTACCTGATTGTGCGACGTTTTGTATTAGCTCAGGACGAATGTACTTCGAATAAAAATATTCACGTAAGTTTTCCTGCTTTTCCACTTAAAAAAAATTCAGTTTCATTATTTAATTGCCGCCATGAGTACATTGGCGTTCCTTATTTCTCTTCGCTGAAGCCAGTGTTCGTAAATTACGCATGTGCGACTGCTTACAGCCCATAGAGTTTCTAGAGGTTTCGCACCCCCCCCCGACACGGAACTTTCGGGTGTAATAAGCACGTCTTTTGAATCCGTTCTGAAGCAAAATAAATTTATCAAAGCTGTTTTCCGGTATGAAAAACAATAGTGTCTGACGAAAGAAAGAAGTTTTTCAATCGGGTTTTTAATCCCTCAGGTATTGCTGTAAATAGAATCGTGAGCTTACGCCCTCTGGTTGCAGACTTGTGCGTTAAGAAAAACATGAATTTATATGAGAAACATTTCGCACGGGAAACACTCTCCAACACAGAAAGAATTTTTCAAATAGGACTCTTAGAAACAGAGATATCGACAAAAATAAAATGTGATTTTATGTCCCTGGTGGGAAAACCATGCATTATTTTTTGGAAGAAAGTATTCTCAAAAAGTTTTTCCATATGAGCGGTATCGGTCAAAGAAAAAAAAAATTAGTCGAGTTTTCAGGAGCCCAGATTTTGCTACAAATACATCAGAAGCAGAAAATAACTCTTATGCCTCCTGGTGGCCAAACTATTCTTTACCAAACATTAGAAATTATGTGAAAAATATTTTCCATCAGATCTTGTATGCGATATATGAAGATTTTTTCAAATCGGAGTTTTCGAAGAAGAAATAACGCAGGAAACGCAATTTACCTTTGTGACCCCTAGCGGAAAGGCTATGATTTCCTTGAAAATTTTAATTTATAGGAAAAACATTTCGCATCGGAGACATTGTCCAACAAAGAAGGATTTTTTCTAATCGGTCTCCTAGAAGTAGAGATATTGACAAAAATAAGATATACATCTACGCTCCCTAGCGTAGAAACCATGCATTATTCAAGAAGAAAATGTTCCTAAAAGGTTTGTTGACATCAGTAGTGTCGGCCAACAAATGACTTTTTTTGCAATCGAGATTTTAGAAGCTCATATTTTGCTGGAAATACATCAGAAGCGGAAATTAAGACTTACGCCCCTGGTGGCCAAACCATTTTTACAAAAATTTGAAATTATGTGCTAAGGATTTCCTGTCAGAAGCTGTATCCGGTGCAGAAAGAATTTTTCAAATCGGAGATTTAGAAACAGAGATATAGGTGGAAACGCAATTTACCTTTACGCCCCCTAGCGGAAAGTCTATGAATTACTTGACAATTTTGAAATTATATGAAAAACTGGTCACACTGGAAACACTATCCAACAAAGAAGGAGTTTTTCAAATCGGACTCCTAGAAGTAGAGATATTGACTAAAATAAAATATATATGTACGCCCCCTGGCGGAGAAACTGTGAAATATTTTAAGAAGAAAATATTCCGAAAACGTTTATCGATATGAGTGGCATCAGTCCACGAAAGAATGTTTTCAATCGATATTTTAGAAGCTCACATTTTATGGCAAATACATAAGAAGCAAAAATTAACGCTTACGCCCCCTGGTGGCTAAAGTATTATTTACCAAAAATCTGAAACTATATGCAAAAGATTTTCCATCAGGAGGTGTATCCGCTGAAAAAAACATATTTCTTCAAATCGGAGTTTTAGAAAAAGAGTTATCGGGATAAATGTAATTACTTTTACGCCCTTTAGGAAACGTGATGCGTAATTTGAAAAAAAGTAACTATATCTAAACTACTCTTCGACATAAATGGAATCGAAAGATGAAATAATTTTTTTCAATTGGATATTAGAAGCAAATATGTGGAATAAACCGTATTTTTGAATTCGACTTCATCTGCATTTATGCCCCCTAGTGGCAAAATTGTACATCGTAAAAAAAAAAAAAAAAAAAAACGAAATTAAGGATCATCATTCGAATATTTCAAGTTTCCCAATGCAAAAAGAATTTAATCGGACCAATAGTTGCAGAGATATCGTGGGTACAGACGGACGGACGGACAAACCGGTAACGTAAGCACGATCTTTTTTTGCAAAAGACGTGCAAAAAACGGGTACTTACAATGGTTCTTCTAAGCTGCGGACGACAAGACAGCGACTTAACTTCCTCCGAGCAGCTGAAATATCTTCCGCGCAGTAAGCATTTTAGATTAAAATTCTCAAATCCCTAATTAATTTTCATAAATCGAAAATCAATAACCTGCCAAATTAATGATAAATAAATTCGGGCTCTCAAAAGTCAAAACAACGCTTTTCTTAAATGCCGGTCGCCTCCTTCTGAGTTCGTCTCATTGTCCTCTTCAATCTCAAAGGCTTCGCCGAAAAGCCGAAGACATCAGCCGACAACTTCTTCATAAATGGTAAACAATATTTTCGGAATACTCTCAAAGATGGCCGAGTACTAAATTCCCACGGTCGAGTCTTCGGTTTGGGGGGAAAAATTGAGAGACGATTTATTCGTTGAAAGGACTGTCCGATCAGAACCATTTTGCACTTGTTCTATTTGAACTAATTATTTTGCATTTAGTTGTTATTTTGTTTCTTATTCTCCTTGGTATTTTGATACACAAAGAAACTGTGAATTATGCATAAACATGATTTTTCTGTTTTCCAGTGTTTTTATTCCAGAAGTAGGTTTGACCTTTTCACTTTTCACAAAAAAAAAAAAAAAAAAAAGAAAATAAATTGATGATATGTTTTTAATATCTTTTGTTTAAAATCAGTTGCGGAAAGAACGGGGATGAAAATGGGGGTATTAAAAAAAATAAGGGTCCCAATCCAAATTCCTACTTCTACATTAGTAAGAGAAGCTGAGAAAACAAAACTTTTTGCCCAAGTGATTTTGATGCCTGCCCAGCTCGTTGGGTTAGGCGCGCATTGCCCTTGGCCGCCTAGAGGGAGTATTGGTTACTTATAATAATTTAAGTCAAATAACGAAACTTGAAATATGTTTGTCATAATTAGGGCAGAAACACGCTTGCGACTTGCGACTACTACAGTAGTGTGCAAAAATTAAGGACGAAGAGGAGAAATTAGCATAGCAGCAGAACGAGCAGGCAGAACGGACCGAAAGACCACTCAGGAGATAGACTAGGGTCCGGTACGGTAGGGCATGCGCATATATGCAGCATGACGAGGGGGGGGGGGTGTCGGAAGTGTATACTGCACACGGGCGGTGTACGCTCAGCAATTCGAAAGGGCCGCGGGTGGCCTAGTGATCAGCGTTCGTGACTGCCATGGAGATAATCTCAGGTTCGATCTTGTGCAGGTACGAACGTTCGATCCACTAAATACCCGCCGTGCGTCGGATGGGCAGGTTAAGCCGTCGGACCCCGGGTACTGGCCTTCCGGTAATAAAAAAGGGCGTCTTCCTCCCCTTTCTACCTCGCTTCCGTGCCACTTTCCTATCGGGCACTCTAGCCCAAATCTCCTAGCTTCCTATTTCTAAGGGCTGTTTAAGGCCTGGGGTCAGACACTCCCTTCCTAAAATCCTCTACATATGATCTGATCTGCTCAGCAATTCGGGGAAAGTTATTGCACGGTGTACATCAGTTTGAACGACGTCGAGTTGCTGCCACCGTGTGATATGGCCAACAGGTTATCCAGTAGACGACATCTGGATGATTTTACCAAAGGTCGCGTCATTGGGAAGTTGGAAGAAGGTCGAATCCTGACTAGTGTGGCCGAGGAGTTCAGGATCGCTCACAGCATCATTTCACGAGCTTGGAGAGCATTTCAAACGACAAGAACAGCTGTCCCAGAGTTTAGCAGTGGTCGTCCACGAGCAACCACGGTGGCGGACGACCGGTATATTGTCCTACAGGCGAGATGAGACAGACGGCAGACAGCGGGATAAATCGCAAGGCACATGCAACAGACAACTGGACGTCCGTTATCGCGTTTTACCGTGGCCAGGAGGCTGCACAAAGGTGGTCTATTTGCACGACGACCAGTACAGTGTGTGCCATTAACGCCTGCTCATCGGAGACGGCGGTTTCTGTGGTGCCAGGAACACAAGAAGTGGGCACATCAGCAATGGGGTAGAGTTCTCTTTACGGATGAGAGCCGATTTAGTCTGACGAGCGATTCTGGACGTATACACATCTGCAGAGAGCAGGGAACACGCAATCACACCTCCAACATCATCGAAAGGGACCGATTTGGAGGTGGCGGAGTTCTCGTTTGGGGCGGTATCATGCTTGGTAGCCGTACTGACCTCCACATCTTCCAAGGAATTTCAGTCACTGGTGTCCGCTATTGTACCGAGGTTCTCCTGCCTCACGTGCGTCTGTTTAGTGGTGTTGTGGGTCCTGAGTTCCTCTTCATGAACGACAACGCTACACCTAATCGTACAGTGGCTGTCGCAGAACTGTTGGAGAGTGAAGATATTCAACGCATGGATTGGCCCGCAAGGTCCCCGAACCTAAATCCAATCGAACATGTGTGGAACCTTCTCGGGAGACGCTTGGCAGCACGTCACAAGCCGCCAGCAACGATTCCGCAGCTGCGATTGGCGTTACAAGAGGAATGGGCCTCGATGCCTCAACAGCTCCTTGACAACCTCGTCCTCAGCATGGATAGACGTTGTAAATCCTGCAACGCAGTCAGGGGTGATCATATGCTCTACTAAAGACTGGATTTTTTTGGCAACCGCCTGTCACATGGACGTTTCTGTCTTCTTTCCAGTTGTTCTCAAAACTACCTTTTCAATAAAGTGCCTTTGTATCCTTTGGATTCCTTGTTTGGACGGTTTTGCGCACTTGTCCAATATTCTTACATCTTGGGGATCTTATGGTATGATTTGCGTCGATGTGGAGCACTTCTGTAAGACGTTACTTTCGAAAAACCGTCTCGTCCTTAATTTTTGCACGCCAGTGTATATTACAGTAGTTACAAACTTACGCTATTAGACTATCATGTTTAAAAGCATATCATGATAACATACAGGTAAGCTTATAAACCTTATGAACCCAGCATCATTTCCCTTTTGCCTCGTTTATTATGTAGATCTCTTCTTCCTTAATGACAGTAACAGCATTTATCACTTTTTTTATGAACAAGTAACTGCCAAATATTTGAGACACCTATCACAAAGTTTATGAGAAAATAATTTTTTCTCAAAATCAATAAAAGTATGGTAATTAGAATTTCATGAATACGACAAAGGATGCAAGACAGCTGATGAAAAATAAATGCAAGTAATTACATTATCTTTTACTTGCCCAAAATAGTAGTAAAAAAAAAAGAAGAAAAAGCTGTTGTGGTTACGACGTTTTAAAAATGCGATTAGTGGCAGAAAACGTTTTACCAAAAAAAAAAAAACGAAATTTGGCACGGTGATTGTTCATCCAATGTACTGACGTTTAAAACACAATTAAGAAATTCCGTAGTTTATGCCTGTTCGGAAAAGATGAATATATATAGTTTCTACACATCAGAAATCAATGAAAATAACGTAAAATGCGCTTTTTTCATCTAAAGAATATAACGCTTTAAAGTAATTGTTTTTCCTGCATTTTTCTGGTAAACATGAGTCGACTAAGAATGTTATAAATACGATAAAAAAAATATTCGTAGTGCTTTGAAGAGAGTTTAATAGAGAGATATATGGTTTTAAAAAAGAGTATGGCCAAATGAAAACCCTTTGAAAAATTAAATTGACCAGTTGTGATACTATTCGTGAAGAATCGGCCCTCCAGTCTTCATGGAATGCACATTGAGTTACCTTTGCATTAGGATCACCTGCCTAATAACACATAGGTCCACCTTCCTTTGCAATCATGGATCGCAAACGCCTAGAAACAGATTCTACAAAGCGTCGAACGTCCACCATGCGTAACTTTACCCATATCAGCTGCAGCAGCTCCATCAGTTCACTCTCATTCCGCGGAGCAGGAATAGCAGTTATCACTTCCCGTTTTAGAATATCCCACAAATGTTCAATTGGGTTGCAATCAGGGAGTTTGGCGGCCAAGGCAATGTGGCGAATTCTTTATATTATTCCTCCAACCAATCAGTAGTTGTACGAACCAGATGACACGGTGCGTTGTGCTAATGAAAGATGGCACTGTGGTCCTGGTAAACCTCTTGCAGATATGGATGAAGATGGTCTGCTAACAGGTTCCTGTAACATCCCCATTCTGTGTTTGTGAGATGATAGCCAACGGAACTAGGGCTTGGCAGAAAAAAGATCCCCAGACCAGAAAACAACCACCACTAGCCTGTTGAACCCCAACTGCGCAACAAGGGGATAGGGCTTCATGCTGTTTACTCCATATGCAAACCCGGGCATCAGCATGGTGCAGCAGCAAACAATACTCATCACTCCAGAAGACCTCCTACCATCTGTCGAGGGTCCATTGCCGGCGTTCCAGCCATTGTTTGCGATGACTGAGTGTCATCATGGGTGCTCTCTTTGGTCTCTGGCTGTGGAGCCGCAGGCTAAGCACGGTACGGCGCATGTGCGTGTGGAAATAGGTCTAACTGCACAGCTGTTGTTCTGGTGGGTGAGTTGGGTGACTTTTGCATGTCTTTGCTGCGATACCAGTCCTGACACCCGACGCTCACCACCAGGATTAACCGCGCGTGGCTAACCAATTTAAGCCTTCTGCTAGATGTCTGTGCATGGTCAATCCAGCCCTGGTACTCCCTTAATACAGTAGTACGGCAGTAGTCAACAAATGCTGCTGTTTACGAAATACTGTCACCTGCCCGTCGGATCTCAACTGTCTGGCCGTAGTCAAATTGGCTTACGTCGCCACGTTTCCACATTACTGGCTAGCGTTTACTGGTTACGCACATAGGACAGATGTGGAACATTTTCTAGTAGCTGCACGTGATGTTGATATCACGTGGTACTTCGTTATAGTTCCGAACACGTAAAAGAGGTTTGTTCCTAATTCAGAGGTAAATCAGTGTATTTTTCAAATGTCCACTAGTATGATCCCTAGTTCAGCCTTAGAACTGATAAGCAGTTCCGCTTTGTTTTTTGAGCGATCTCTTTATCCATGCTGTTGATGACTAGTTCGTCCCAGAGATTTTTTATGGGGTTCAAGTCAAGAGTACGGGCTGGCCAATCAAACTATACGAAGCCTGTTTCCTCAAACTGATCTGCAGCAACACGTGCAGTATGACGTGGTACCAGTAGTGGATCCGCAGGAATCTGTGGTGATCGCCATCCTAAACCAGGTTTCGCCTGTTTAAATGGGCGACATCTAAGTAGTTAATGATTGAATTTTTGTCAAATTATATTGGTAAAAAGTAGAGGTTCAAAAACAGAGAAAGGTGAGAACGGAAGTGTAAAGAGATTTTGACTGATCAAGAAAAGTAATGGGTGAGCTTTGTTCTGTACTTTAATATTGTCTAATATCATTAGTAATTAAAAGCAGGGAGAGTTACCGTGGGTAGACTTTGAAGTGTGTAAAGGATAGTGCTGGTGACAGAGCAAAGTACGTGTCTTATTTGGGCCATAAACAAAAACTAGTAACAAATTTCCAAGCTGGATATTTTCTGTTAAAGTAACTCATCTGAACAGAAATGATCAAATTTTATTTTGAAAGGTTTTATCCATACGTGAGATGTAAAGACATCAAACTGATTTCCTCGAAAAGCAAGCTACTGAACACCATGAAAACAGTGCTGATTTTTCAATTCTCGTTCGCAGTTTGTGATTTAAAAGTTTAGAACAATAATTTTAATGGAAAATTTAAAAAACCTTGCGATGCCAGGAATGGGCCGTACTGCAATGGCCGTACTTCTTTGAATGTTTGTGAAGGCAACACGAATGCCTCAGTGTACCAAAACCAGATCAATGTGACCATTGCAACACTGTTTCACCCTGAAATTGAACATGAATTCCGTTTTTCCGATGACAATGCAACTAATCACCGTGCCTGAAGCGTGCGGCAGGAGTTTTAAAACCATGGAATTCAATCGTTACAACAGCCTCCGAGGTCACCTGACCTTAATCCTATTGAGAGCATTTCGTACGCCATACAACGACGTCTGGATCATAACGTTCCATACCCCAGTTCACCGGCAGACCTCTGTGACGTTTTATTTGTGATGTGGGACGAGCTGCCCCAGGAGCCCATCGATAATGTCATTGTGCCTTCTAGGTGTCGAGACGTTCTTCGACACAGAGGTTGCCTGTAATATGGGACAAGCTGCCCCACACACTCATCAATAATGTCCTTGCAAGTATGCCTCGTAGGTGTCAAGATGTTCTTCGACACAGAGGTTGCCTGTAACATGGGAAGACCTGCCCTAGAGACTCATCAATAATGGCAACACAGTGTCCCATATTATAGGCAACACAGTGGTTGCCTATAATATGGGACATGCTGCCCAAGACACTCATCAATAATGCAAGTATGCCTCGTAGGTGTGAGGACGTTCTTCGACACAGTGGTTGCCTGTAGTATGGGATGTGCTGCCCCAGACACTCATCAATAATGCAAGTGTGCCTCGTAGGTGTGAGGACGTTCTTCGACACAGTGGTTGCCTGTAGTATGGGATGTGCTGCCCCAGACACTCATCAATAATGACATTGCAAGTATGCCGCGTAGGTGTCAAGATGTTCTTCGACACAGAGGTTGCCTGTAACATGGAACGAGCTACCCCAGACGCTCATCAATAATGGCATTGGAAGTATGCCTCGTAGGTATCAAGACATTGTTCGACACAGAGGTTGCCTGTAATATGGGACGAGCTGCACCAGACGCACATCAATAATGTCATTGCAGGTATGCCTCGTAGGTGTGAAGATGTTCTGCGACACAGTGGTTTCCTGTAATATGAGAAGACCTGCCCCAGAGACTCATCAATGATGTCATTGCAAGTATATGCCTCGTAGGTGTGAAAACGTTCTTCAACACAGTGGTTGCCTATAATATGGGACATGCTGCCCAAGACACTCATCAATAATGCCATTGCAAGTATGCCTCGTAGGTGTGAGGATGTTCTTCGACACAGTGGTTACCTGTAGTATGGGATGTGCTGCCCCAGACACTCATCAATAATGTCATTGCAAGTGTGCCTCGTAGGTGTCAAGACGTTCTTTAACACAGAGGTTGCCTGTAATATGGGACAAGCTTCCCAAGACACTCATCAAAAATGTCATTGCAAGTGTGCCTCGTAGGTGTCAAGACGTTCTTCGACACAGAGGTTGGCTGTGATATGGGAAGAGCTGCCCCACACACTCATCAATAATGTCATTGCAAATATGCCTGATAGGTGTGAAGACGTTCTTCGACACAGAGGTTGCGTGTAATATGGGATGAATTGCCCCATACACTCATCAATAATGACATTGCAAGTATGCCTCGTAGGTTTCAAGACGTTCCTCGACACAGAGGTTGCCTGTAATACTGAAAGAGCTGCCCTGTATATGGGAAGAGCTGTCCTGTATATGGGACGAGCTGCCCCAGACACTCATCAATAATGTCATTGCATGTATTCCTCGTAGGTGTCAAGACGTTCTTCGACACAGAGGTTGCCTGTAATATGGGACAAACTACCCCTGACACTCATCAATAATGTCATTGCAAGTATGCCTGGTAGGAGTGAAGACGTTCTTTGACACAGAGGTTGCATGTAATATGGGAAGAGGTGCCTCAGACACTCATCAATAATGTCATTGCAAGTATGCCTGGTAGGCGTGAAGACGTTCTTCGACACAGAGATTGCCTATAATATGGGAAGAGCTGCCCCAGACACTCATCATTAATGACATTGCAAGTATGCCTCGTAGGTGTCAAGACGTTCTTTGACACAGAGGAGGTTTTGTCGCGTGCTGAAAGCCAGAGTTATGGACTTTCTTCGAATTTATTTTCTTATACCCATAATATTTTTCATTTATTTATACACGGTCGAGTCACATTGTTGTGACCACCAGCTAATATCCACAGTAACCGCCGTGTGCAGCGCGGACAGCAGCTAGACGGGCTGGGATTGATTCAATAAGGTGCTGGAAGTTGTTCACAGATATGTGGAGCCATGCTGACTGCAGTGCATCTGACAGCTGCTGGAGGGTGCGTGCTGGAGAGAGCAAACAACACGATCTATGTAGTCCCACAGATGCTCGATTGGGTTTAAAGCTGGGTAGCTAGGGGGTAGGGAAAGTACTTTGAAGTCTTCATCGTGCTCATCCAACCACTCTAGGACATTTATAGCTGCGTGACACGTCGCATTCTCATGCTGGAAGATCCTATCCGCCCCAGGGTAGACAATCAGCATGTATGGGTGTACGTGGTCTCCAAAGATGGATTCATAACAAATTCGGTCGATAATGCTTACCACAGGTATAAGTGGACACAGAGAATGCCACGAAAACCTTTCCCAGATCATAATGCTGCCCCCACCAGCTTGTGTTCTGCCAGCAATGGTTGCAGAGTGTTTGTTCACCGATGTTTCTCGCCTTACAATACGCCGATCTCCATCCGTTCGATAAAGCTGAAAACGCAACACATCGGAGAAGGCAATCTTTTGCCAATCAGCGGAGATCTAATTCCCACACTGTCGTGCTTTCGTTAGCATAGGTGGAGTGATCAACCGTCTGCATCGGAGCCCCATACGCAGCAGGGTTCGCTGAACTGTATTTTTAGACACACTTCCTGTAGCCCCCTGGTTCATTCGGCAGTGAGTTGTTCCACTGTAGCGTGTAGATCGGCCCTCACAAACCCTCGAAGCCGACGTTCACTTCTGACATCAATGGCACGTGGTGCCCCGCAGTTTCCACGTTGCTTATTCGCAATGGTGCCATTTCTCCAATCACGATACACTTTAACCACAGCAGCACGCGATCAGTTCCTAAACTGCGCTGTTTCAGAAATACTGCCACCCTTGGCCCGAAAGCCGATAGTCAACCCTGTTTTCAAATCTGATAAATCGCTCTTTTTATCCATGACAGCAACGAGTGATGTGTTTTCAGAATGCCTACTGCACACCTAATGTACCCTCCAAGCCAACTCACGACAGTGCCTTCTTTGATTGGCTACGCGCTGTTGACGTCAAATGTAGGAGGTGATCACAATCATGTGACTGGACTGTGCATAAAATTAACGCATCTGCGTGTAATGCCGTGCTATTTTGTTGTGTGCAGAAATTACGCAATAAATTGTTTGTTTAAACACACTCTTTTTCGTTTATGTTACGAAGCCTTGCTGATGTTATTTCAGTAGACGTTACCTGAGTTAGAGATACATACACCCTTGATTTCATGCAATATCTCTAAATTTTTTTGACAACTGTTGTTGGTTCTGTGGTGTGGTGGAAACGATAAAGAGTGTGTTTACACAATTGATCCTAGGCGACGTAGGACGTAATTCACGATCAACAGAGGGGTGTCCAGATGTTAATGGCAGCGCAGTGCATCTCAAGCAAGAAACTGAGCATTTATATCCAGAGTAAAAGTATTATATTAAAAAACGATATTTCGTTAAAACAGTAAAAGTTTTGAGTTCTAGTAAAAAACGTAGACAGAGAAAACAGAAGGAGATTGGCTTTTTAGCACGTCTTTTGTAAAAAAAACATCGTGCTTATGTTACCGGTTTGTCCGTCCGTCCGTCTGTACCCATGATATCTCTGGAACTATTAGTCCGATTTGAAAAATTCGTTTTGCATTGGGAAGCTTGAAAGATGCGAATGATGATCCTTCATTACTTTTTTTTTTTACGATGTACAATTTTGCCGCTAGAGGACGTAAAGGCAGATGATGTCGAATTCAAAAATACGTTTTATTCCACATATTTGCTTCTAAACATCCGATTGAAAAAATTATTTTATCTTTCGATTCCATTTATGTCGAAGAGTATTTAAGATATAGTTACTTTTTTCAAATAACGCATAGATTTTCCGCTAGGGGGCGTAAAAGTAAATTACATTTTCCCCGATAACTCATCTTCTAAAACTCCGATTTGAAAAATCTTTTCTTCAGCCGATACACATCCTGATGGAAACTCTTTTGCATATAATTTCAAATGTTTGGTAAAGAATGTTTTGGCCACCAGGGGGCGTAAGTGCTAATTTTTGCTTCTGCTGTATTTGCCATAAAATCTGAGCTTATAAAATATCGATTGAAAACATTCTTTCGTGGACTGATGCCACTCACATCGATAAACGTTTTCGGAATATTTTCTTTTAAAAATATTCCACAGTTTCTCCGCCAGGGGGCTTAAATGTATATCTTATTTTTTTCAATATCTCTACTTCTAGGAGCGCGATTTGAAAAAATTCCAACTTTGTTGGATATTGTTGTCAGTGTGAAACGTTTTTCATATAATTTTAAAATGTTCAAGTAATTTATAAACTTTCCGCTAGGTGTCTAGAGGTAAATTGCGTTTCCCCCTATATCTCTGCTTCTAAATCTCCGATTTGAAAAATTCTTTCTGCACCAGATACAGCTCCTGATGGGAAAGCGTTGCACATAATTTCTAATTTTTGTAAAAAAATGGTTTGGCCACCAGGGGACGTAAATCTTGATTTCCGCTTCTGATGTATTTGCAGCTAAATATGAGCTTCTAAATTCTCCATTGGAAAAAAACGTCGTTTGTAGACCGATACTACTCATGTCGATAAATCTTTTAGGAACATTTTCTTCTTGAAATAATGCTTGGTTTCTTCGCCAGGGGGCGTAGATGTATATCTTATTTTTGTCAATATCTCTACTTCTAGGAGTCCGATTTGAAAAAAATCCCTTTTTTGTTGGATTGTGTTCCAGATGCGAAATGTTTTTCCTATAAATTCAAAATTTTTAAGTAAATCATAGACTTTCCGCTAGTGGGTAAAAAGTAAATTGCGTTTTCAGCGTTATTTCTGCTCCTAAAACTCCGATTTGAAAAATTCTTCCTGTATCACATACAAGACCTGATGGAAAATATTTTTCACATAATTTCTAATGTTTGGTAAAGAATGTTTTGGCCACCAGGGGCATATTCGGTAAGAATGTTTTGGCCACCAGGGGGCATAAGGGTTAATTTATGCTTCTCATGTATTTGTAGCAAAATCTGGGCTCCTGAAAACTCGACTAATTTTTTTTTCTTGGACCGATACCGCTCATATGGAAAAACCTTTTGAGAATACTTTCTTTCTAAAATAATGCATGGTTTTCCCACCAGGGGACGTAAAGTCACATCTTATTTTTGTCGATATCTCTGTGTCTAAGAGTACGATTTGAAAAATTATTTCTGTGTTGGAGAGTGTTTCCGGTGCGAAATGTTTCTCATATAAATTCATGTTTTTCTTAACACACAAGTCTGCAACCAGAAGGCGTAAGCTCACGCTTCCGTTTACAGCAATATCTGAGGGATTAAAAACCCGATTGAAAAACTTCTTTCTTCCGTCAGATATTATTGTTTTCCATACCGGTTCCACTGACTTTGAATAGCTTTGATAAATTCAATTTGCGTCAGAATGGATTCAAAAGACGTGCTTTTTACACCCAAAAATTCGGTGTCATCTTTCTTGTTTAATAGCGGAAAAAGCCATTTTTATCTGTTCTTTCATATTGTGGTCGTGCTTTTTTTCCGAGAGAGAGACGAATCCATTTCAATATCGGGGGAATTACTGACTACTTATACAAACCCCTGTAGGCAAACATTGCTAAGGAAGCAACGTAGGCCTAGTTCATACAAGGAAATGGGAAAGGAAACACATATACATGTATCCGTAAAACGAAGCAAAAGCCAAACAAATAACAACTGATAGATGTTTTCCTCCTAAAAAATTGTGATTTTCATTAATTTCCGAATGTGTTTTCGAAACAGCTCGAACAACGGGACTTATTGGCATTGGTGACGCCTGAAGTTCAGAACTAAGGGGCTATTAAGGGGCTAAATTTCTATGGGAAGCGCAAATTTTAAAGCGCTTGGCAGAAATCTAGCCAAAAGCTTTCGTTTGCCTCGATTTTACACGACGCTGATGGTCTCATTCCTAGTAAAAAAGTTTTAGGTACATACTGTACGTTATATATATTTATTCGATATATGCACTACTTAGAACTGTGGATACAAACCCCTGTAGCTTTTACCACTTGCTATTTCTTCGCAATTTTACCTTACTTGCGTCATTTTACCACGCCTTTTGTAAAAAATGATCGTCCTTATGGTATCAGCTTGTCTGTGCGTCTCTTCTTCAAGTATTAGTCCGATTTGAAAAATTATTTTTGCATTGGGAAGCTCGAAATGTAAGAATGACGATTATTGCATTCCGGTTGTTGTTTTTTTATGCACAACTTGCCGCTAGAGAGCGTAAATGCAAATGATATCGAATTCAAATATATTCTATTGCATATATTTGCTGTTGTACATTCCACTGAAAATATTCCTTTTTCTCTTCGATGCCATTTATAATGAATACTATTTTAGGCGCAGTTTCTTTTCCAAGTAATGCATAGATTTTCCACTTGGGAATGTAAAGCTAAAGTGCATTTTCCCCGATATCTCTGCTAGTAAAAGTCCGATTTGAAAAATTATTCCTGCATCGGAAACAACTTCTGATTGAAAATGTTTTTCATATGTTTTTTAATTTTTGAGAAGAATGGCTTCAGCTCTAGGGACCGTAAGTGTCTATTTCTGCTTCTGGTGTATTTGCAGCAAAACCGAAGCTTCCGGAAACTCGACTGAAACTATTCCTTTGTGGACTGATACCGCGCACTTCGAAAAAACTTTTGAGAATACCTCCTGCTTAAAAATAGCGCATAGTTTCCCGCCAGGAGAGGTGTAGACGTATATCTTATTTTTGTGGATATCTCTGCTTCTAATTGTCCGATTTGAATTTTTTTTTTCTTCGTTGGAGAGCATTTCCGATGCGAAACGTTTCTCATATAGTTTCAAAATGTTTAAGTAATGCACAAATTTTCCGCTAGGGGCCTTAAAGGTAAATTGCGTTTTCCCCGATATCTCTGCTTCTAATAAGAAATTTAAAAAAATCTTCCTGTATCGGATAGAGCTCTTAATGGGAAATGTTTTGATTAAAATTTTAAATTTTTGATAAAAAATGGTTTGACCACCAGGAGGCGTAAGTGTTTATTTCTGCTTCTGATGTCTTTGCAGCAAAATCTAAGCTTCTGAAAACTCGATTGAAAAAATTCCATCGTGGATCAATACCGCTCACAACGGAAAATCTTTTCAGGATACATTCTCCTTAAGATAATGCATAGTTTTTCCACCAGGAGATGTAGATGTATTATATTTTATTTTTGTCGATATTTCTTCTTCTATATAAAAAAAAAAAAATTTTCTTTCTGGCGTTTCCACGGCAAAATGTTTCTCATGTAATTTAAATTTTTTCTTAAAGCACAGGTTTGCCACTAGAGGGCATAAGTTCACATTCCTTTTCGGTCAAGTACTACTGACTATGAAAATTCTGTGTGTGCATTTTCTTCCCAAAACAATGCACAATTTCGCCGCTAAGGCTCAAAGTTTAATTTGTTTTTCTTAATAACTCTGTTATAAATATGTGATTTAAAAAATTCTTCCGACACCGGTTGCCGTTTACCTCGTGGAACACTTTAGATTAGTATTTGAGGAGTTTTATAGTTCACAGTTATGTCTTTAGGTAGTGGTTGTGTAATTCTGTTTGCAACTGTATCTCGGCTTCTAGAAACCCTACTGAGAATTTTTTTACTGTATGCCATTCGCTATAATAGAGATGCGGAACATTATCCTGTTTAAATAATTCACAGATTTCCCGCTAAGGAGGCGTAAAGGTCAATACCTTCTTTTCTCTTTTTCTGCTTCCGGGAGACGTATTTGAAAAGTTCTTTTTTCTTAGTATAGCTTTTTCCATGAGGAATAGTTTTCGCCTATTTTCAACTTTCTCATTATTCAAACTTATTCGGCTAGAAGGTGTAAGATATCCTTCTATATTTCTTTTTTAAGTGTTCGATTTGAAAAACTGTTTGTCTCCGATACTTCCTTCTGCAATGAGAAGCATTTTGTGATCCATTTGTTAATTTTCGTAACATACTTTTTAACAGCTGGTGGAAGAAAGTTGCTGTTTCTTTTTCTGGATGTTTTATCGATTGTAGTTTATACAAAGAAATTTCTGTGAATTAGAAAAAGTATCATACGTTTATCCACGTTGCCTTAAATCTTAGATCTCGCCATGTTTTCTAACTGTTTAAATATCTTTAACTAGGGGAGGTTGGCTAAAGGGTGGGCTCAAGGCCGCGGATGGCCTAGTGATCAACGTTCGTGACTGTCGCGGGGAAACCTTAGGTTCGATTCCGGACAGGGACGAACGCTCAAACCACTAAATATCCGCCGTGCGTCGGATGGGCACGTCAAGCCGTCGGGCCACGGGTACTGGCCCCCCGGTAATAAATAAGGGCGTCTTCTACCCCTTTCTACTTCGCTTCCGTGTCACTTTACTATCGGACACTATAGCCCAAATCGTTTAGCTTCCTATTTCTAAGGGTTGTTTAAGACCTGGGGTCAGACACTCCCTTCCTAAAATCTTCTAAGTATGATCTGATCTGATCTAAAGGGTGTACTCAAAGAAAAGTTGGATGTGTTCAAAGAAAAGTTGGGTGTGCTCAAAGAAAGATTGGGTGTGTTCAAAGAAAAAGTTGGGTGTGCTCAAAGAAAAGTTGGGTGTGCTCAAAGAAAAGTTGGGTGGGCTCAAAGAAACGTTGGGTGTGCCTAGCCCACCCATAGCCTCGCTCCTACTATTTAGCGGAGTAGTTACAACGATCTGGCTTCTATGTAGCATCACCTCGCAGTGCGGTAATTTTTTTGAAATTAGTTTCCAAGCAACAAATAAACTGCATAAAAACTATTTTCTAAATAATAAAAGCATAGTGAAAAATATATTGGGGTGTCTGTTAGCCGAAAGCCATCTGTAATAGAGATACATGGGCTCAGTCTCAATCTAGGTATCATAAATTAATATTAGCACCTAAACTCACAAATGGATGTGTCACGTCTTACGATATGTGCTCTACAGTTCGTATGATCTCATTCTGGTAACTACCAGCTTTCACTCCCATCAATTTTCTACACAACAGCTAGATTTGTGGTCTTTTTTTATTCATAGATTTGTGTACTTTTTTCTCCCATAATTTTTTTATTAATTCACCAATACTTGTTGATTCACGGTGAGCAGGGCCAAGTGGACCATCGGTGAAACCGGGGCAGTAGCCCCAAGTCGCACGCCTTCACGGTGCTCTGCGGTTTTGGAAATAAAAACAAAATCATCTTCAGTAGAATTTTTTATATTTATAAATATTATCATTTTAAGATTTGGGGACGCGAGGCATTTAAAAATATATTTTTTTAAATGTTTTTTTTTAGTTTCCAGTCTCCTCTCACTTTCAAATAGGTTATCGCCCTTATTTGTACAGATGCTATGATTTGCAGATTTTAAAGAACTACCTTAATCTTTTCTGCATTCATGAAATAGCAAATTAAATTTCGTCATTTTGTGGCTTCTAATTTTATGTATTAAAAAATTTGTATGTAAACCAGATACTTAAAAAATAAATAAAACGAGCAATATCAAAGTGCTATGGAGTAATAAAAGCCAATTAATTATCCAGTTATTTTAGAAACACTATAGGGAATTTTTTAAAAACTAAATCTTCATACAAAAGCGATAATAAACGTTTGAAAAAGTCTCTAATTTGTGTTATTTTACCTTGTAATTAAAATCCATCACTAAAACATGTATCAGGAAAAAAGCTATTTGTAAGAATTTGCTTTAAGGAATCCTCATTATTCGCTAAGCAGATTGCTTGTTTTATAATTTTGTTAAAATGTTTTTATATGAATCAGAATACAAAGTCAACAGTCATTTCCCGAAAAGAAAATCGTAGATTTTAACTTTTTACTCTCTCTCTCTCTCTCTCATTTTCTGTCTATTGCTCTCTGTCTCTCTCTCTGTCTTTGTCTACGTCTCTCTCTCTCTCTCTCTCTATCTCTCCTTCTCTCTTGGTTTATATATATATACTTGCTAGAGACGTATTTATATATATATACGTCTCTAGCAAGTCTACGTCTCAGTGTGTACATCTCTCTCTCTCTCTCTCTCTTGGTTTATATATATCTCTCCTTCCCTCTATCTTGGTCTCTTTCTCTCTCTCTCTCCATGTGCCTACCTCTCTCTCTCTCTCGGTGTGCGTGTCTACATCTCTCTCTGTACCTACCTCTCTCTCTCTCACTGCCCCTCTCTCTCCCTCTCCCTCTCTGTCTCTATCTCTCCTGGTCTATATATATATATCTTTGTGTCTGTGAGACTCTCTCTGTCTCTCTCTTTCTCTTCATCTCTGTCTCACTTGGTCTATATATCTCTCTCTTTGTGTCTGCGTGTCTGTCTCTCCACCCCCTCTCTCTCTCTTGGTATGTATCTCTCTTTCTCTTGGTCTATATCTCTCTCTGTGTCTGTATCTCTCTCTGTATATCTTTATCTCGTTCTATGTTTATTTCTCCCTCTCTTTCTCTCCCTCTCTTCGTCTACATCTCTATCTATCTTGCTCTCTCCATATATATATCAGTCTTATCTATATCTCTCTGTGTCTATTTCTCTCTCTCTTTCTCTCTCTCTCTCTCTCTCTCTCTCTCTCTCTCTCTCTCTCTCTCTCTCTCTCTCTCTCTCTCTCTCTCTCTCTCTCTCTCTCTCTCTCTCTCTCTCTCTCTCTCTCTTGTCTATATATATATATATATATATCATCATCATCATCATTGTCAACCATTATCAATCCACTGCTGGACGAAGGTCTCCCCAAGTTTCCTCCACAACGGTCTGTCTTGTGCCAGTCTCCTCCATGTCACCCCTGCATACTTTCGAATTTCATCCACCCATCTCCCATGTGGTCTTCTTCTGGGTCTTTTCCTGTCCCTTGGAATCCAATCTAAAATTTCGGCTGTATATCGATGATCTGTCCTTCTGGCAGTATGTCCAGCCCATTGCCATTTCAGGGATTTAACTCTGATCATGATGTCTTCCACTCTTGTCATTTTTCGGATCCACGAGTTCCTCTTCTTATCTCTCCTGGTTACACCAAGTATGCACCTCTCCATGCTGCTTTGAGTTGTCTGCAGCCTTTGTATGTCGCTTTTAGTTAAGGTCCACGTCTCTGCACCATACGTAAGCACTGGAAGGATGCATTGATCAAACACTTTTCTTTTAAGACATAATGGCATATTGCTCTTGAAAATTATGCTGTTTCTTCCAAAAGCTCTCCAGGCAAGTTTTGTACGCCGATTAATTTCTTCATCAATGTGACCCTCACTTGATATCTGCTCTCCAAGATAAACATACGTGTCTGTTATCTCCAGCTTTTTTCCATCAATCGATAAATCTTCATTTCTTGTAAAAGCATTGAACATCACTTTTGTCTTCTGAAAGTTCATTTTTAATCCCGCTTCTTTACTCTTGTCAGCAAGTTCCTGGATCATACTCTGCAGCTCTGATGGGGTAGTTGCAAAAATGACTACGTCATCAGCAAAACGAAGGTGGGTTAGATAATCTCCATTAATCTTTATCCCCTTGTTTTTTCAGCTCAGCGACTGAAAAACACCCTCCAATGTGGCATTAAAGAGCTTCGGAGATATGGTGTCACCTTGTCTCACTCCCTTTCCAATTTTTACTTGTGTTGTATTTTCAAACAGCCTAATCTTTGCACTTGCATTTTCATAGATGTTTTTAATAATATTAATGTATGCATCTTCAGTACCGCAGGTTTTCAGAGCCATTGTAACTGCTGATGGTTTCACCGAATCAAAGGCTTTTTCATAATCGATAAAAGCCATGCACAATGGAAGTTCATATTCCCTCGCTCTTTCAATTAGTTCTCTCAGCACGTGGATATGATCTATTGTGCTGTAGCCACTCCTGAATCCAGCTTGTTTTCTCGGTTGAGCCATGTCCAGTGTTACCTTCAAGCGGTGTGAAAGAACTTTAGTGAAGATTTTATAAACTACTGATAGGAGGCTGATAGGTCTGTAGTTTCCGAGATCCTCAATGTCACCTTTCTTATGTAGCAGGATCATTGTAGCGGTGTTCCAATCCTCAGGAATCTTTCCTTCATTAAGGCATCGAGTGAAAATTTGGGCGAGTACTGTTTCGATTTCTCCACTTGCTTCTTGTATGATGTCTACAGTAATTCCATCTTCTCCTGGAGCTTTTCCTCGCTTCATGTTCTTGATTGCATGTGCAACTTCTGCTGGAAGGACTGGAGGAACTCTGGTACTGCTATCTTTCATGATGTCTGGAGTGCATATATCATCCCTTTCATATAATTTGGAGTAGAAATCTTTCACTCTTGTCAAAATTTCGCCTCTATTTCTTGTTACAGAACCATCTTCTTTTCTCAGTGCCATAATCTGTTTTCTTCCCTTACTGAGATGTCCCTTTGCTATCTTTAGGCTTTGGTTGTTTTCAATTGCTTTCCTCACTAGTTCACAGTTGAATTTTCTTACGTCTTCAGTGATACTTTTTCTTACTGTCTTGCATAGCTCTATATATTCCACTTTGGAAGTCACATCTTCTTTAGTTGTCCTCATCTCTCTTCTTTTTTGCATCAACATTTTGGTTTTTCCTGATAATTTGTTCACATGCAACTTGTTCTTAGACCCAGCTAATTTTGTTGCTGTTTCCATAAGAGCTTTGGTTACTTTTCTGTTAACTTCAGAGATGTACACTTCTTCCGATGTTAGGCCTTCTAAAGCAGAGAATCTGTTCTTCAGTTCTAACTTGAAGGTATTATGGTGTTTTTAAGGTTGGTTATGTCAATAGATTTTGTTTGTCTTATGAGCTTGCCACGTTCAAGTTTAGTGTTGAGGTGCATCTTACATCTCACCAATCTATGGTCACTACCTGTGTTGAACTTGTTCAGCACACTGCAGTCTTCTATGACGAATTTTTTGTTACACATAATAAAATCAATTTCACTTGTCGTCCCATTGGAATGTCTCCATGTCCATTTCCTGTGTGGCTTTTTCTTGAAGAAGGAGTTCAAGATGAAAAACCCTTCTGCCTCTGCAAACTCAACGAGAGTATTTCCACGCTGGTTTCTGTTGCCCTGACCGAATTTACCTACTGAAGTTTCATTCTGTTGCCGTTGCCCTATTTTTGCATTGAAATCTCCCATAATTATTTTCAAGTGCTGCTTACCTTTATTATTTAGATGACAAATTTCCTCATAAAATTCTTCAATTTCTTCTTCAGGATGACTTCTGGTGGGTGCATAAGTTTGAATAATATGAGCCTGGTATCTTTTCGAGAGTTGGATAACAAGTCGTGCAGCTCTGTCAGAGGAACTTTCAACTTCTACAACTTTATCCTTCAGTTTCTTGTTTATTATAAATCCAACACCACTAGTTCTGCCAGTATCTGTCCCACGATAGTAGAAGAGATGTCCACTTTTCAGTTCGATGAGATCTTCTCCTTTTCTCCTTACCTCACTTAGCCCCACGATGTCCCACTTGATCCTTTGTAGTTCCTCTTCCAATTCAAGAAGCCTTGAATCAGAAGATAGGGAGCGTCCATTGTAAGTAGCCAAGGTTAGCATCAGATGGCAGCCTAGTCCGGTCCTCCGGGGATTCTTAGCACCCTCTGCCTTCATGTCGCACTGGCCGCTGCCTTGGCCAGGTACATTCCAGCTGCCGGAGACTGAGGGCCAAGATTTAAGTTGTGGAATCATTTTGGAGGGGTTTGGCCATAACTCACCACGCTGACCAAGCGGGTTGGTGAGTGTGGGATAGAATTTCCTCTAATCCCGATGGCATAGTTATACCGCTATTGGCGGTCGTCAGAGCCCCTTTTTGTCTATATCTCTCTTTCTATTTCTCATTGTCTCTTTCTATCTTTCTGTGTTTATCTCTGTCTATTTCTCTCTGTCGCTCTCTATCTATATCTCTCTGTCTATTTCTCTCTGTCGCTCTCTATCTATATCTCTCTGTCTATTTCTCTTTGCATCTTTCTCTCTCTCTCTCTCTGTCTACCTCTTTCTCTCTGTAAACTTTCAATGCCTATTATTATCTTTTTCTTAAGCTTAAAGCAAATACTTCTTTGAGATATTTCATTTTTTTCCTTATGATAGATTTCGTGTGTGCTCTTTACGGATGACATTTTTAACGGAACGACTTTATTAAAATATGAAATTTATCTTCTCTGACCAGCAGCGAAATTTTGCTCTGGGTCCAACAATCAAATTTATCCGCGGGCCCAGCAAAGTTTCCATCCGGCCCTGCTGGTGAGGAACGTTTTCTCTGTGTTGTGTATTCATTCAAACAGTTTCTGAAAACGTTTCCTTCTTGCTGAAAAGTCAGTATGTTTGCATTTTATTTGGAATATAACCTAAATCATACGATTACTTTTGCAGTTAGCTTTTCACGTAACAGAAGGGGAGTGCTGAAAACTGCGTAACTATGTTTAAATTATAAATTTTATCAGAGTAACATTTTATATCAGTTTTCTTTGTATTAAAAATCCAAATGCTAAATAAATGGAAAACCATTTTAAGATAGGGAATCTTTTTACTTGAAACGTCCGAATTTTACAGATTATTTGCATATATCATGATTCAAAGACAGATATTAAGCTAAATATTTTATCCAAATGCACTGTATAAGAACCGCATTCATAATATCTTTAACACTTAACTTTTCAGTCACTTTTACATCTTGTCATGCAAACATAATGCGGCTTAGGATTGCTTGCTTAGATTCAGAAGCACTCAAGTAAAGGAAACTTAAAAGTGCTACAATTTTTTAGTTAAAATTAATGTCTCAATGCGAGAGTATTAATTGTGTTCTCCAGAACATATTGTTTTTGGTCACGTGTACTATATTAACTTAAATATTGGTTTAAAATCTTTGGTACTCCACCTATTTTGATACGAGAAAAGGATAACTAAAAAAGTAGTACTATGTTTCACGATGTTTTCGAAATACTTATGCAAATCAAACAATAAGTTTCGTATAACACAAATTTTGAAGATGACAGTCCGATTTTTGGCGTAAATGTGACAAGGATGGTAAGTCAGATGACATCCGAAAACTTAAAAATTTTCATCGTCCTGGAGGGGTACTCGAACCCGCGTCTCCCAGAAAACGCCCGGGTATGCTAACCACTACACCACCCAGAACGACCGAGTTCCAAGTTTCTGATCAATTTGAATATAACCATCACAGGATTCGCTAGTCGAAGCAACCAGCATTCGTGTTTAGCGAATCTGGATAATGTTTAGCAACCGGCATTCATGTGTAGCGAATCTGGATCTCACGGAATAAGATTCTTAATCTCCAGATTCGCTAAACATGAATGCCGGTTGCTTTGACTTGCGAATCCTGTAATGGTTTTATTCAAATTGATCGGAAACTTGAAACTTGGTCGTTCTAGGTGGTGTAGTGGTTAGCATACTCGGGCGTTTTCTGGAAGACGCGGCTTCGAGTCCCGCTCCAGGACGATGAAAATTTTCAAGTTTTCGGATATTTTCTGACTTACCATGCTTGTCACATTTACGCCAAAAATCGGATTGTCATCTTCAAAATTTGTATTTTATGGTGTAATCCCGTATTTCTTTCATGATTTCGTATAACTTTTTGTTTAACAATGAGAAATCAAATAATTATAATTTCTGGAACGTATACTCTTCCTTTATTTTTCCACGTAATCGCCAAGTTTTAGTAAATATTTGTCGGAACGAGAAACCCGTTTTTCAACAACAAGAATGTAAAAGTTTGCACCAAGTACACGGAGACACGTTTTCACAACCTCTTGGATTTCATCATCATTTGCGAAATGCTTGCTCCCAAAGTCCCTTTTCATTTTGGGGAGCAAGTGGTAATCGCAGGGGGATAAGTCAAGACTGTTTGTCGTATGCGGCTATACTTTCCACTTGAAACTGCGAAGAAGCTCCTGCATAGCGGCAGCTCTGTGTGGGGTTGCGTTGCCGAGCAACAAAATTATTCCTTTTGACAATTTTTCTCGTCTTCGATCCATATTTGTTTTCCATAACTCCTTCAATGTTTCTCAGGACATTGCGTCTATCGTACTCTCTTTTGTCATAAACTCTGGGTACACTGGTCCCTCGCAGTTAAAAAACACCCTTGCTATCCCTTTTCCGGCGGACGGCAAGATTTAAAACTTTTTTGCACTTGTTGAGCTGGAGTATTTCACCACCATGGATGCCGATTTTGCTTTCTGGTGCAAAGTGATGCACCCGCGTCTCATCGCTAGTAACGATGTGCTGCAAAACATGTGTGCCTTATTCAGAATAACGTTGCAGGAACGGAAGACTGGAAGCAAATTTTTGATTTTTGAGCTGCTCCGTTAAAGATCCTGGAAAACGCACACTTTTCTGAAATGCCGGTGCACGTGAATGATAGCGTGTACTCTGCCATTTGAGAAGCCCAAATCTTCAGCAGTTTCATGAAGTTTAATGCGATGGATATCGTTAATCAACTCCTCGACGCGCGATATGTGATCAACGGTCGTCGAAGTCGATGGTCTGCCTCTGCTGGGTTCATCTGTCTAATCCGTACGTCCTTCTTCAAACTGCTTACACAATTTTCCAATTTCCTGGAGAGAGATTGCATTTTTTCCGTAAGCAACCGACAATTCACAAAGAATTTCAGTTGGATTCAAACGTTTTGCCCGTAAAAATCGCACTGTTCCGCCAATTTCTAATGTTGAGTAACACTCCAGCTACTGCATCAAAGCAAACTACCGTTAAGGAATAAACTGCGCAGCACCCACTCCTTCCACAAGCAGATGACGAAACATATGACGTCACATGGCAAACGCGCTCTTTCCTTCTTTCCATTTCCAATAGTCGCCGCTATGTGAAACTTATCTTTTGATACACCCTCGTACAAAACCAAAATACTCACCTTTCAGCAAGAAAGAAACATCTTTAGAATTTTTTTCGAATGAATAAAACACAGAGAAAAAATTCTTCCTCACCAATCATTTACGAAAAAGATATAGTTAATATGTTACAGGTAGGCGAGAATTAGGAAAATTTTCTGGGTGAGAAAAACCACATTAATGTATGAATAAGAAAAAAATGTAAATGCAAGAGTCAATGGCAGTAAAAGCTATAAGTTTTTGGATGACGTTCAGAACTCTCGCAAACAAAATTGCAGAGCAGGTACTTTCACAAGTGGTACCTTGAGTTTTGAGTGGAGGTGACAGACAGTGAAAGCATTATGTTAACCTATGGCGTCCCTACTGAGCTAGAACCCGTATATTCCCACCACAGCCACCACATCCTGAGCTGATCATATGTTACCTACGAGGGGTGTCCGATAAGTATCCAGATTTTCATTCCTATCAATTACAGGAGAGAAATGAAAATTACAGGATTCATAAATATGATACTCAATTATATAATACAGCAGTACGAACAGTCAAAGTCAGTTTTCAACGTATTCTGCGTTCAGCACAATGCATTTTCTCTACCGATCAACAAGTGGATTCATTCCGGTAGCGAATAAATCAGCAGGGGTGTTGCGAATCCATTAACGAACAGCCGCTCGCAGATCGTCTACGCTCTCATAGTATTGGTTATGAAGACTATCCTTCAAGGGACCGAAAACGTAAAAATCGGAAGGTGCCAAGTCCGGACTGTAAGCAGGGTGCGGGAGAACGGTCCACCTCTGTTTTGCGATTTCTGCTTGCACTGGTTAGCAATATGAGAGCGAGCGTTATCATCCTGAAGCAACACCTGATTGTTTTTCAATGTTGGCCGTTTGATCCAGATACGCTGCGCAAGTTTTCTCAGTTTCTTCACATAAGCCTTCTCATTTATTTTTTAGTTTTTGCCAAGTACTCAACCAGAAGGATCCTGTGTTTGTCCTAGAAGACAGTAGCCATGACCTTGCACGCCGATGAACCAACTTTGAACTTCTTTGACGGGGGCGAATTCGGATGACGCCATTTCATACTTTGCCGGTTTGTCTCCGGCTCGAACTGATGAATCCACATTTCATCGCCTGTGATTATGCATCTCAGGAATGCGTCACCCTCGTCATCGTAGCGCTGTACCAGTTCATGGCAAATATTTAGCCTTTGGCGTTTATGCACCACTGTACGTATTCAGGGTACCCATCTGGCACAGATCTTCCTATAGCTGAGATGTTCATGAATAATTCGTCCAACAGAATCTTTACTTATATCCAATTCCATGGCAATATGCTGAACACGAATGCGTCTGCCACCTTTAATCAAGTCATCAACCTGTTTAATCGTTTCATCAGTCACCGCCGTTTTAGGTCTACTTGATCCCGTCTGATCTTCAAGGCTATTGTGGACAGCTTTGAACTTCGTAATCCATTCATGAGCACTGGAACGAGACATAGCCGCATAACCACGCACCGTCTGAAGTCTTCTCGTAATGTCCACGGCCTTTACGCCTTCTTTCGTTAAAAATTTCACTACTTCTCGCTGCTCGAACTGAACACTTAACGTAGCCGCCATTTTTTTTGAAAGACAGCGCCACCTAACATTAGTATCAAGCAGTGCGCTTTTACGGCGCTTCACTGAAGGTAGTCGTAATAGTTTCACGTATATATACGATCATACACACGGTTTTTTATCGATAGGAATAATAAAAATCTGATTACTTATCGGACACCCCTCGTATATCTGTCCCCAGTTGAACACATGATACTTATTTCCTAACTGCTGGACCATCAGACGCAGTAATATGAAAACTTAAAAAGACAAGTCCGCCGAAATGATGTACACCTGAAACCGGTATGGAGAATGAATGACATTAAGAATAAAAGCGGTTATAACGGATATTCTTTTTTTACGTTTTCCAACCGTAGGTTGAAGAAGCGTATATGCTCCAGCTTTGTCCGTCTGCCCATCCGCACGATAACTGGCGTAAAAATGGTTAGATTTCGATGAAATTTTAGTATGTGGTAGGGGACCACCTGGGGACGAACCCTACTGAAAATGGGATAAATGGAGTCAAAGGTCACGACGTAGGAGCGGAATCATTCCATTGCCCTTATGCGTCATAACTTGCGTAAATATGGTTGGATTTCAATGAAACTTTACTATGTGGTAGGGGACCACCTAGGGACGAACCCTATTGAAAATGGGACAAAAGGGGTCAAAGCTCACGACGTAGGAGCGGGATCATTCCATTGCCCTTATGCGTCATAACTTGCGTAAATATGATTCGATTTCAATGAAAGTTTACTATGTGGTAGGAGACCGCCTGGGGACAAACCCTATTCAAAATGGGTGAAGTGGGGTCATAGGTCAGGACATAAGATCGGGATGCGTTCCGTTGCCCTTATGCGTCATAACTTGCGTAAAAATGGTTCGATTTCGATGAAACTTCAGTATGTAGTAGGGGACCACCTGGGGACGAACCCTATTGAAAATGGACGAAATGTGGTAAAAGGTCAGGACATAGGATTGCGATCCTTTCCATTGCCCTTATCCCATATTATTAAGGTGGACGTCAAGTAATTTTGCTTCCTATACTTCCAATGGAAAAAGTTTTGTACACATTTCCTTCACAATTAATGTGTTCTCAAGGATGAAAATTTGAACATCGATTAAAATAACTTCATATTATAACTTGGAAATCTTAATATGTTCTAAAACATAATCATAATCATATTAAAAATCAATAACTTTTCCTTTGGTGGTGTTGAAACTAGAGAAAAGATGGCGCGACCTGTACTTTAATGACGTCAGTAGACAAACAAATGTTGGATTGCATAATTACGGTTATGGTTTAGAAAATATTAAGTATTCCAAGTTATGAAATGAAGCTATTTTAATCAATATTCAGATTTTGATCCTTGTGAACGCATTAATTGTCCAGAAAAAAGATGGCGCGACCTGTGCTTTCATGACGTCAGTAGACAAACAAATGTTTAATTGCATAATTATGGTTATGTTTTAGAAAATATTAAGTATTGCAAGTTATAAAATGAAGATATTTTAATCGATGTTCAAATTTTCATCCTTGGGAACGCATTAATTGTGAAAAAAATGTGTACAAAAGTTTTTCCGTTGGAAGTATAGGAAGCAAAATTACTTGACGTCTACCTTAAAGTAGCAATTCTTGTATGTATGTATGTATATACATTTTATTTTGAAAACGTCTCTAAGAATTTTGATGAAAGTCGTTAACCTACCGTTTTTTGGTACTAGAAATCGATTTAGCTTGATCTCGACTTTAGGAGAATTCGTTCAGTGGGTTAAATAACCACCCGAATTATAACGTTTTTAGTGATGGTGTTGTTCCATTTTTCCATTAATGTTACCAATGCTTAGAAATCTTATGACGTCACAATTTCGCGTTTGAGAATGTTGGCGCACGGTCACGCTATCTGTCTTATTACGTCACGCGTTGTGTGCGTATGTCCGTCCGCACGATAACTCGCGTAACAATCGTTCGATTTCGATGGAATTTTAGTATCTGGTAGGGGTTCACCTGGGAAGGTACCCTATTTAAAGTGAACGAAATGGGGTCAAAGGTCAGTACATAGGAGCGGGATTCATTCCACTGCTGTTATACGCTAAACTAACGTAAAAAAGGTTCGATTTCGATGAAATTTTAGTATGTGGTAGAAGACCACCTGGCGACAAACCTTACTGAAAATGGGCGAAATGGGGTCAAAGGTCAGGACACAAGAGCGGGGTCTTTTGCATAGCCCTTATGCATCATAACTTACGTAAAAATGCTTCGATTTGAATGAAATGTTAGTATGTTGTAGGGTCTTGCCTGGGGACGAATTCTATTGAAAATGGGCGAAATGGGGTCAAAGTTTAGGACACAGGAGCGGGATCTATTTCATAGCCCTTATGCATCATAACTTACGTAAAAATGCTTCGATTGCGACAAAACTTTGTCATGTTATTTCGGAGGTATACCAAACCAGTTCTGTTGAGTATTATCGAAGAATCAAAGGTCAGGGAACAGGACCGAGATTTATTCCACAGCCATTATTCTCATAACTTGAGTGATAACTTGAGTAATGATTTCTGGTATGTTGGAAAGCGTATTATAATCAATGCATTGCATGATTTTACTAACTTGTTATGCTATGCATCTTTCAAGTCCCGATAGTAGTAAAGTAAATCGCAAGTGAAAAATTTGGATGAAACGAAAATGGGTTACGAGTGAAGTAGTAGAACCTATTGTTGAAATCAGATCCTTGAATTCTGTCCCATAAAGTTAATCAACAATAGTTAATTTCACTGTTACTCAACAATATACACCGACGTTCAAAATTAAGAGAATTTGCACATTTTGTCGAATTTCTGAAAAACTAATGGGCACATTTTAATGAAATTTGGTATGGATACACAGTTATATAAGAGAAAAATTTATACCATACAACAGCCATGGCATTCACTCATGATCATCAGTAAGGCTCATCAGCGCAATAATGTCCAAAATCCACGTTGCAAGATCGAACATAAAATGACTCTAATATGGGGTATGGCCCCCTCTCACAGTCATACAGCTCTCACATCGCGAAGTCATACTGGAAATGAGGCAGTTGATGAGTCCCTGTGGCAGTCGGTCCCACTCCTGCAGCAACGAAGTTTTCAGCGCCTGGATGGTGTTCAGAGGTGGATGGCAAGCTGGAATTGCCCTCCCAAGAGCGTCTCAGACATGTTCGATAGGGTTTAGGTCTGGCGATCTGGCTGGCCAATCCATCCAGCGAATATTTTCACTTGCAAGATAATCGTCGACCAAGTGAGCCTTATGCATAGGGCTCACCTGGTTTTATGGACGACAACGCTCGTCCACATGAGGACGAGCGTTGTCGTCCATAAAAAGGAACCGAGAGCCAACTGCGCCCCTGAAAAGTCGAACATGGGGCTGTAAGATCTCATCCCTATACCTCTCAGCAGTCAGGAAACCTCTATCAAACACATGGAGAGGTGTGCTGCTGTCCAATATGATGCCTGCCCAGACCATGACACCTCCGCTGATATAGCGGTCCCTTTCTCGGATGTTGGAGGAAAGGTATTAGCTCCCAGGTTCTCTCCAGATGAAGGTACGTCGAGAATCAGCGTCCAGGCTGAATCGCGACTCGCCTGTGACGAGAACGTTACCCCACTGAAGTCTGGTTCAAGGCTGATGTTGTCTGCACCATGCTCAACGCGCTCTCTTGTGTGCTGAAGTGAGCGGGACGGAAACAGAGGGTCTTCTGGCAAAAGCCCTCTCTTATGAAGTTTTCGGGAAACAGTAGCCCTTAAAACTCGGGTTCCAGTGGCGGCATGCAGCTCACGAAATAGCTGTGCAGCTGTGGCAGTCCTGAGGCGCTTCGCTGAAAGTGCCAAATAATGATCTTCGTTGGCCATCGTGGCTCTTGGACGACCTTGCCCTTGCCTTCTCGATATGGATCCGGTGTCCTTAAACTGTTTCCACAAATTGCAGACGACACTGGGCGTCACATTGTGCTATGTAGCAACCTGCAATTGCGATTGCCCTGCCTCCCATCTACCGACAATTCTCCACCTCATTCCGTCATCAATACGTTCGTGGCATCTCATTTTACCTGATTGCTTATGAAATTGAACCAACTCCTGCAAGAAACACAACGAATGTCGCCGAGGAGTACGAGCAAACTAATCGCCGAAAACGCCACGTGTGCTTTTCATGCCCTCCGCTGTCACAGCTCTGCCCACACGCACGTGTACGCTTGCGAATTCGACACTGCAAATTTGCATTCTTATTCGGCGGCATAATTTGAACCTTTGGTTTTGTACTTTTTGTGAAAATCGACAAAATGCGCAAATTCTCTTAATTCTGAACACCAGTGTACTTTACTACACTATCACTGAACGTTATTTCATCACGATTTACATAAACCTAGCAATGTCACATTGCAATCTTCGTAAATTACAAGAAGCTGCGGCTAAATGTGATGAAAGCCATTACAAAAATTCATTTTTGATGGCATGAAAACGGTGCGTCGCGTCGTAGCGAAATTTGACTTCTGCTCGACTCTCTCAAACGGGCGTTGCCTGCTATTGACAAGAGCTTTAAAATGACGTATGGCGCCATGGGGTGTAAGCTGTTGATATCCTAAACCAAACATTACCGACCCTCATCACCAACACACTTGCGATTCAGCTTTCCTTTCTAACTTGAGATCAAATTGTAGCTTGCGCATGTGCAGATGAACTTTCGTGGCTACATCACATTTTGTCGGTGTCTGGTCATTTTTTACGCTCGTTTACATCTGAACAATACATAGTAATAAAAATAGAAACAAATATTGTTTTTAAAAAAACTAAACAGTCGGAATACTTACTATTGCCGTCGCCATAGTTTAGTAAATATTTACTTTAATGACTCACATGGGGTTCGGACATTTGGGCACCGGACTTTTGGGCACCGGACATTTGGGCACCGGACATTTGGGCACCCGGACATTTGGGCACATTCATTTTTAAAGCAATGAAATTGCGCTGCGTTGAAAATTATAGTGTTCCTATATTTCTCCCTACTTGAGCAAGTGGTGTGCACAAAAAAATTTCACTTATATCTCATTATCATTAAGAAATTGAGACATATTTAAGAATTTCTGTCTGAAAGACTGGGCGGACATTTGGGCACCGGACATTTGGGCACCGGACATTTGGGCACCGGACATTTGGGCACCCGGACATTTGGGCACCCGGACATTTGGGCACAAATGTTTAAGGGGCCGTATAACAATTGCCGATTCTTGGCCCTCTAGTAAGAGATTGACCGTGAAAATGATCGCCGTAAGTTACTTAGGCACTAAATATTTTCGGGCACGAGCCTACTCAGCAAACCGGGGGGGGGGGGGGGGGAGAATATATCAAAAGTGTAAAATATGAACAATTTCTCGTCCGATCGGGAGATTTTCAGCATTTACAAACTACAACTCGTAACATTGTCTGAGCGCACGTGCCTGCTCTGAAAACTTGGGGGGGGGGGGGGGGTATACCAAAAGTGTAAAATATGAAGCATTTCTATCCCGATCGAAAGATTTTCAGCATTTATAAGCTACAACTCGGCAGATTATTTGAGGGCACATGCCTAGTCACCAAACCTGTCGGGTGGGGTGGGGGTGGGGGGGGGGTATATGATAATTGTGAAATATAAAGCATTTCTTGTCCGATCGGGAGATTTTCAGCATTTACAAACTACAACTGGAGACATTATCTCAGGGCGTATAAACCTACTGAGCACACCTGTCGGGGGGGGGTAATACTAAAAAGTGTGAAATATAAAAAATTTCTTGTCCGATCGGGAGATTTTCAGCATTTACAAACTACAACTGGACACATTATCTCAGGGCGTAAACCTACTGAGCACACCTGTCGGGGGGGGGGGGTAAATACTACAAAGTGTGAAATATAGAGAATTTCTTGTCCGATCGGGAGATTTTCAGCATTTACAAACTAAAACTGGAGACATTATCTCAGGGCGTAAACCTACTGAGCACACCTGTCGGGGGGGGGGGTAATACTAAAAAGTGTGAAATATATAAAATTTCTTGTCCGATCGGGAGATTTTCAGCATTTACAAACTACAACTGGTCACATTATCTCAGGGCGTAAACCTACTGAGCACACCTGTCGGGGGGGGGGGGGGGTAAATACTACAAAGTGTGAAATATAGAGAATTTCTTGTCCGATCGGGAGATTTTCAGCATTTACAAACTAAAACTGGAGACATTATCTCAGGGCGTAAACCTACTGAGCACACCTGTCGGGGGGGGGGGGGGGGGGTAATACTAAAAAGTGTGAAATATATAAAATTTCTCGTCCGATCGCGAGATTTTCAGCATTTACAAGCTACATCTCGTAACATTGTCTGAGCGCACGTGCCCGCTCTGAAAACTTGTGTGTGTGTGTGTGGGGGGGGGGGGGGGGGTTATACCATAAAGTGCAAGATATGAAGAATTTCTCTCCCGATCGAGAGATTTTCAGCATTTATAAGCTACAACTCGGCAGATTATTTGAGGGCACATGCCAAGTCAGCAAACCTGTCGGGGGGGGGTATATGATAATTGTGAAATATAAAGAATTTCTTGTCCGATCGGGAGATTTTCAGCATTTACAAACTACAACTGGAGACATTATCTCAGGGCGTATAAACCTATTGAGCACATCTGTCGGGGGGGGGGGTAATACTAAAAAGTGTGCAATATAAAAAATTTCTTGTCCGATCGGGAGATTTTCAGCATTTACAAACTACAACTGGACCCATTATCTCAGGGCGTAAACCTACTGAGCACTCCTGTCGGGGGGGGGTAATACTAAAAAGTGTGAAATATAAAAAATTTCTTGTCCGATCGGGAGATTTTCAGCATTTACAAACTAAAACTGGACACATTATCTCAGGGCGTAAACCTACTGAGCACACCTGTCGCGGGGGGGGGTAATACTACAAAGTGTAAAATATAAAGCATTTCTTGTCCGATCGGGAGATTTTCAGCATTTACAAACTACAAGTGGAGACATTATCTCAGGGCGTAAACCTACTGAGCACACCTGTCGGGGGGGGGGGGGGGGGGGTAATACTAAAAAGTGTGAAATATATAAAATTTCTCGTCCGATCGGGAGATTTTCAGCATTTACAAGCTACATCTCGTAACATTGTCTGAGCGCACGTGCCCGCTCTGAAAACTTGTGTGTGTGTGTGTGGGGGGGGGGGGTTATACCATAAAGTGTAAAATATGAAGAATTTCTCTCCTGATCGAGAGATTTTCAGCATTTATAAGCTACAACTCGGCAGATTATTTGAGGGCACATGCCTAGTCAGCAAACCTGTCGGGGGGGGGGGGGGGGGGTATATGATAATTGTGAAATATAAAGAATTTCTTGTCCGATCGGGAGATTTTCAGCATTTACAAACTACAACTGGAGACATTATCTCAGGGCGTATAAACCTACTGAGCACACCTGTCGGGGGGGGGGGAGGTAATACTAAAAAGTGTGCAATATAAAAAATTTCTTGTCCGATCGGGAGATTTTCAGCATTTACAAACTACAACTGGAGACATTATCTCAGGGCGTAAACCTACTGAGCACACCTGTCAAGGGGGGGGGGTAATACTAAAAAGTGTGAAATATAAAAAATTTCTTGTCCGATCGGGAGATTTTCAGCATTTACAAACTACAACTGGAGACATTATCTCAGGGCGTAAACCTACTGAGCACACCTGTCGGGGGGGGGGTGATACTACAAAGTGTGAAATATAGAGAATTTCTTGTCCGATCGGGAGATTTTTAGCATTTACAAGCTACAACTCGACACATATCTGAGGGTATGTGCCTACTCAGCAAACCTGTCGGGGGGGGGGCGATGCCGAATATGAAATACAAAGAATTTCTGGTCTTCACATCGGGAAATTTTCAGCGTTTACAAAGTACAACTCAACCAATTTTCTGCAGATGTCTGCAGACGGGCGACTGCTTATAACCCATTGAGTTGCTCACGGTGGTCGTTAAACCTTCAATAAAAAAAAAAAGAAAAGAAAAACACCCAACCGGAAAAAAAAAGATGAAAGAAAAAAGAAACTGCATTGCCCGCCCTGTATTGTGTTTGACTTGTTCTTCTCGTGGTATGTGATAACTGTTTAAAATAGTTATCAAGAATAAAATAAATAAAACTACAGGATCATATAACATCTGGTGCCTTTATTTAGCTTTTTATTCTTTGCGCTTCTTCTTTGTACGTATAAGTAAGCCAACTAATTTCTCATATTTTTTACAAACGTTTGGAAATAACATCTGTTTGGATACATTGACAAAAAATCACAGGCTGAATTTTATTTTTAAAAATATTAATATTCAGCAAAAAGAATATTTGTGTTGTTTGTTTTTGTACATTTCCTGATCAGCAATTACAATTGCCTTTTAAAACATACGTGAAATCTCGTAGTTTATCTTTTCGTCCTTTTTTTTTTTATTTTCCTCCTGACAATGGGGGAGAGTGGTCTTCCCACGTCAGATCTCTTCACATCTGTGCCCCCCCCCCCCCAATAATTTGGTGAAGTCGGCGCTCCTGGTGTGTGTGAGTGTGTGTGTGCGCGCTTTGCTTTTCTTCTGTCAAAACGTGCCGGAACTGAAAATTTTCGCTTTGTTTTAGAAAAAGGCTTAAGAAAAATGTTCAAGAAATTTATTTGCTTTTTGTTAGGTCCATCGGCCTTCTTTAGCAACAGCAGCTTGTGTTTTAGAGTAACGGCATCTTTTTCTCCAGAAAAAAAGCACACATTCACACACATATGCAAAACGGTACTGTTTTTTCTGGAGGATAAGCACACACAAACACACACACACACACATCATTATCAATCCACTGCTGGATGAAAGTCTCCCCAAATTTCTTCCAAAACTGTCTTCTTTGAAAACGTTTCTTCCAAAACTGCTGCAGGTCCTAGTGACATAAGACGATATATAGAAGTTTTTCAATTCATGTAATTTTTAGTTATGATTTTAATATTTTGTGTGTAATAACTACAATAAAAAGCTAATAAAAAAGGATCCAACGGATCGATCTTCAAGTGTTTAAAAATAACGTAGGCGGCCGGCCTTTCTCGTAAGTTTTGAATTACAACCTAAATATTCGGTGCGTGTAGACATGCCTGAAAGCTAGTGAAATGTACTCAATACATTAGTCGTCAGATATTTACAAGACACCTAGACCGCGGGCCTTTTAGGAAGACTGAGTTACAACCTAAATATCAGTTTTGTATAAACATGTTACAAGAACTAATAAAAGAGGCTCAATGGAACAGCTTTAAACTGTCTGAAAGATACATAGGCTTCAGGCCTTTTTGGAAGATTTGAAGTTACAATATAAATATTTGATTTGTATAAACATGTTAGAAGGCCTAATAAAAGAGACTCAAAGGAACAGCCTTAAAGTGCATGTTTAGAAGGCGCCTATGCCGGGGACCATTCGGTTTATAGTAGGTCCTAAATTTTTTTCACAAATTTAAGTTGTTATTGTCGCATGTGAAACTGCAATGATTTTAATATTTCGTAAGTCTGAATAGTGAATAAAAAGTTCTCGAGAGCCATTAACGCATTTTATGTCAGATGCATTCAAGGAACCTAGACCTAGGAATTTTAAATGCAATTTAAGCTATGGTCTTGACTTTTACAGTGAGGTGCGTTCAAATGTACAAAAAAACTGATATAGATAAAACAGCACATCAGATCTCATAATGAAATTAAATTTTTTTTCGCAGAATATGTCCAGGTATATTTTATATTTGTAGAAGAAATGAAAAAGAAAGAAAACAAAAAAATTCTGTTTGTGCTTCTATGCATGAACTACCATAACATTTTATCATTTGCAACTGCGCAATTCTAAGTTTCCGAAAATGCTGTTACTATTTTAACGCATTTTTGCTATCTGGCAATATCAGGAACAAGAGAACGTAGTTGCTTGTCCTCTGCGTGATCTTTTTTATAGTAAATAAAACAATGCGATTTAGGACCACTATGCATTTTCCCAGGGGTTTTGAAGGACGGGAACCCCACTGAAAAGGACTGCTTTTAAAGGATTTCATAAAAAAAAAAAAAGAAAGAAAGAAATCCGAGAAATATTGCGACTGACTGCTGTTATTTGTATTCGATATTTCATCAGCTGCCTATTGAAACATCTAATGTGCGGCGAACGAACACAGGGAAAATGCGACTTTGTTGTGTCTGATATATTTATGCCTAAGAACTGTCAGCCCTCCATTGCTTACGCGTAGAAGTACATATCTTATACCTGACCGAGTTTTCTTGTGAATTTTAGAACTTATGAAGCGCTATTTCCAGGTAAGTCTTTTATGCAATAAATTCTGTCCTGGTGTTCAGTAAACACGCTCAAAAACAAAATGGCGCAGACATGAATTATTATCACACACATAAAGATGCACCTAACGCTGTGGGGTTTATTACTCGGAACAATTTTAAAATATTAATTATGCCCTTTTTAAAACAAGTTAGTAAAATCGTGCGATACATTGTTTATGATACGCTTTGCAACATACCGGAAATCATTACTCAAGTTATTTAATAATGGCTGTGGAATAAATCCCGCTCCCGTGTCCTGACCTTTGACCCCATTTCGATGATATTCAACAGAACCGGTGCAGTATACCTCCGGAACAACATACCAAAGTTTTGTCGCAATCGAAGCATTTTTACGTAAGTTATGACGCATATGGGCAATGGAATGGATCCTGCTCCTATGTCCTGACCTTTGACCCCATTTGGTCCATTTTCAACAGGATTTGTCCCCAGGTGGTCCCCTACCACATACTAAAATTTCATCGAAATAGAAACATTTTAACGCAAGTTCTGACGCATAAGGGCAATGACATAAATTCCGTTCCTCAGTCGTGACCTTTGACCCCATTTCCAATAGGGTTCGTTCCCAGGTGGTCCCTATCACATACTAAAATTTGATCGAACCATTTTTACGCGAGTTATCGTGCAGACAGACGGACAAAGCTGGAGCACATACGCTTCTTCAACCAAAGGATGGAAAGCGTAAAAAGTGTATATGAATGCTATTCGATAACTATAAGTACAAAAAACAAAAATGAAGTAAGAAAGTTATTTTCAAATGACAGTTTCATACCATAACTGCTATGATGAAAGATCAAGACTCTGCTAAACGTTGTATTTGACGCTGCTGTTCAAATACAACGTCCACGGCAATCTAAACGTGATCGACAATCATCAGAAGATCGACAAAGTGAACGTGTTCAGGACGTTTCCCGAATTCAACGAATCAGACTTGGTCAGCAAGCCACAGAGTGCCCAGAAGAGGCTGCATTATGACGTGCTGAAGCTGAAGTACGACGTTCAGGCCAATCTAAAATCACTCGAAATTCATCAGAAGAGCAAGAATCTCAGTAAGTTCACGGTGTTCTACGAATTTAACTAATCAGACTCGGTCAGCAAGCCACAGAAAGTCCGGAAGAAGCTACAATACGGCGTGCTGAACCGGCTGCTTAAAGATAACGATCATGTCCATTGCATCGTCCTGCTATTCTCAATCATGAAACCTTTAACGAGTTCGAAGACCCTGCTCATGATTGTGCTGCGATGAATGTTGAGTGTCAGTGTAGGGGCGAACGTAAATGCTCCACCTGCCTTATGTAATTCAAAGTCCTGCAAGGCTCTGTAATCAAAGCTCGTTCACCGGAGCACGCACCCCACAGACAATAGGTCAAGGTTCCTGTTACTTAGATAACCAATAATTTATAATTATTGGTCAAACAGGCGCTCCGCTCCCTCAGCTTTGTTATATTAAGATCGGCTGATCAAGGGAGGGGAGGTGAATGAATAACGATGAGACAGGCCTCGAAAGGAATCCATCAAAGTTTTCTAAACTTAAACCAAATTTAATCATTATTCAAAGAAATGCTGTCCGAGCCTAGGCTGTATATCGGAGACTTCGCTCGTGGCAAGAAATCACTTGCGCATTGTTTCACACGTGCGTTTTCGTCGTCGTGCAGCTCTCCTTGCTAACACTTTATTGTTCTTCCTAATAATACCTGCCGGAGTCTGTCCGCTCTTTGGCACAGAATCTCCACGCGCTTATGAGAGCCTGCAACGGTGTGTGTCACAAGAACGCTAAATTTCCGTCCATCCACGAGGACATACTAAGTTTTTTAGCTTCCTGTCGAGCAGCATACACGTGCTCCTCCACCAAGCTCCGACCCTCAACTAACTGAATATCGAGCCTCGCGCCCGCGTACTAACCACTGCCCTATCGCCTGAGGCGCGATGAACTATCTAGTGAGAGGCAGACAACGAGCCTCCACTGTTGCCTCCCCCCATTCTTTTCCGACCCGTTTACTCCCTGACCCCCTAACCCCCAGCCTTCGCTGCGTTACGAAGGTCACCTAACGGCCCCAATCGCGACATTGACCTTTTCCAAGAACTAATCTCCAACGGACAGCATAGTTCGCCAGCATTGTACACAGTAGTGTGTTCATACATTCCGAACCGACTTGGTTAAAATAAATATGTACATTTTCTCAGACGGTCGGGCGCCATGTTGGAGTCTTACAATACATCCCAAACCCATTAGCCTCAAGGGCTTTTAGTAATCCGACAAATTTAACTTGCAGAAATGTTCCTTTTCTGGAAATAAAAAGTAAATAGAAGAGTTATTTTTCTGGAAGCGGGAAACCACGTGCTGCTTTTTTTTTTTTTTTTTCGCTTGATTTCTAATTCCAGTCCTTGTATCGTAATCACATAAAATATGAAAATGATGTCGAATGTCCGAAATTCCATTAATATTGTATTTCTCTCTTACTGTCAGTTCTGCCATTCTATTAATTTTTGTGCTGAGAAATCTGATTATAAAACACTCAAGTATTGCTGTTTCAAAGTAACTGTTTTGCTTGAGAATGAAGGCCAAGCAGTTCGCGAGTTTCCACCTGATTTGAAGGATATGATAAGTAATCGACAGCATCCAAATTATCGGCACTTCAATGAAAATATTAGTTCTTTCAACAGCGCCTTAAGTTTCATATCGTTGGGCGCACAAATTTTCTCACGTTGCAGAAAACGGTCTCTAAATCTTCAGAGTTCACAGACAGATCTATCATCAAACAGGATAGATGAATACCAGTGAAGACAGCAATTGCTTTTATGCTGAGCTTCATGTTATTGACTCAGGCTTGGCAAATCAACAGCGTATAAATCATCCAGGGAATTAGCAACGTAATCCTGATATCGTAGCTTTCTTGGATGAGGTAATTCGTCGTAACAATGTGCATGCTCACGCTTATCGCATGCTGCGAGAAGTTGAAATTGATGAAAAGAAAAGAGCTGCTGATGAAGACCATAAATTGCCAATGACCGCAGACGCTACAATCTTCCTATGGTTGATGAGATCACCATGATTTCCCTGTCAGCTGACGGTGAACCACCATTTGAGCGCGACTTTTGAATTTCTTCTCGAAATTCCCAGCAACTACTCATCAAGCTCAACATTTTGAGTCCTCATCTGAACCCAATGATTTATATGTCGTTTTATCCGTTCGGTGAAGCAGGCTGGTTACCAAATATTGAGATCAACGCCATAATCGTCCTAATCAACAGCATGCGCGTGTATTGATGCTGCAATGGAAGGTATCGCAAACAACCGTAGAGTTAACCGCTTCAATCCAATTTTACACGGAGGAAAGTTGTTCCAGCAGTGTGCTGTAGCTTCTTATTTTCAAGTTGAAAGCAACAACGTGAACTATATCAGCAGTCAGCAAGTCCGTTTGCTAGTCGAGCAATATGGAGACTTCATGGTTCATTTGAATGACGTTGCTGATTGAAGAGGAGTGAACGTTGGGCGTGCCTTGATTTTTCCATCCTCATTTCAAGGTTCGCCTCGCAACATGAGTGAAACGTATCACGATGCCATGGCATTGTCTCTAAATTTAGCAGACCTGATCTATTTGGGACCATAGCATGCAATCCGAATTGGCCAGAGATTCAGAAAAATCTGCCACCATTTTCTCAATTTGCATCCGCCTTCCGGTCGTCCATATTTAGTAGCACCGCATTCAGTATAAAACTTAAAAGCTCTCCTCGAAGACATCACTAAGAATGGCGCTTTTGGACATGTGAAAGCTTTAGTGTACACAATCGAGTTTCAAAAATGAACACTGCCTCACGCACACATCTTGATCGTTCTTGGAGATGATTAGGAAATTGACACAGCTGAAAAAGTAGCTCGATACGTTTGTGCTGATATTACTGATCGTCGAGTAGAGCCGAAACTTCACTAAAGCGTCATTCGAACAATGATTCATGACCCATGTGGCACTTTGAATCCAAAAGCACATTGCATGGCTAACAAGGAGTTCATAAAGAAGTTTCGAAGCAGTTAAAACCTCACATGATCACTGATGTCAATGGCTACCCGCTGTACAGACGTCGCAAAGGCGTTCAAGTTGAAATCCGGAATTTTACCGCCAATAATTGCTTTGTTGTGCCTTCCTTACAACAAAGTTTTGGCTAAGAAATTCAATTGTCATGAGAATGCTGAATCATGACAGTCAATCAAAGCCATTAAATATATCTTTAAGTACATTTACAAAGGTTACAACAAAGCTGCAGTTGAATTCCATGATGTTGGTGCGCAAGCTAATGTGATTTATGACGAGGTTATCCAGTACCTCGCTGCGAGATTAGCCAGTATATCGATGCGAGCTTTGTGTCTGCGCCTAAAGCGATGTGGAGATTTCTGGAGAACCCCATGCACGATCGGCCACATGCAGTTCATCGCCTTGTCATTCATCTTCCAAATGAACAATTAGCTTAATTCCAAGGTCAGGCAGCACTGTGAGCAGACGGCAGAAAAAACACAGCTGTTAGATTGGTTCCAGCTTAACGCGACTGATGAAGCTACTCGGAGTTGCCATATCATTATGTTTACGATCAAAAGTTCAGTACCTGAAAAAGAGGCAGCGTGAAAGGAACAAGTTTGTATCGAATGTACAGTGTTAGCCCTAAGAATTATGAACGATTTAATTTGCGGCTGCTGCTCCAGTATGTTCAAGGTGCAATGAGCTTCAATGTTTTGAAGACCGTCACCGGAATTCTTCATGAAAGCTTCAAAACAGCAGCAATCACGCATGGCTTGGTTGATGACGACACTAGATGAGTTCTCTGCTGTGAGGAAGCATCAAAATTCATCATGCCACGACAATTGCGACAGACATTCACTCTGATCCGCGTCTTCAATTTCGCCAAACGATCTACTTCATCTCCACTCAGCTGTTTCCGGAGTTCATTGTTGAAGACTTTATTCGAGACTTTCATGGTCATATTGCTGAAAGAAAAGCACTTCAAGAAATCGGAATCGTTTTCCAATTCACGGCACAAAGTGCACGAATTTTAGACTTGCAGAAGCAGTCGTAGTCACATCTTCAACTTGGACGATGAAGCAGCAAATGCTAAGCGCTTTTTCAGTAAAATGATCTTTGTTGTGAACAACGACAAAGCAGCAATTTTATTTTTCTTCATCGACGGTCCTGGTGTATCAGGCAAGACTTACATGTACAACCCAATGATGATCTATTTACGAGGGCAAGGCAAGCGTTTTGGTTTTTGCGACGACTCGAATCGTTGCCGATTTGCTGAAGGAGGTCGAACGTCGCATAGTGGATTCAGAATTCCAATTTCAGCTGTCAAAACTTCTGTCTCCAGCATGAAAGTGCCATCAAATGATTCGTCTAAGTTGAGGAAAGCTTGGCTAATAATCATCTCATCATTGATGGGGAATCAATGTTGCCGTCACACTCATTGAGAAAAATCGATTTGTTGCTGCCAGAAGCGATGAATGATGTACGTCCATTCTGAGGAAAAACTTTCGTGCTGGGTGGAGATTTCCGCCAAACAACCAACATCGTTCCACGTGGTAGCGTTACAAAATATTTTAGAAGATTGTGTCAAGAATTCTCCTCTGTGAAATTTTATCAAGCGACGCAGTTCGGCTGCAAACGTGAGAACCGCCGGACAAGACGATTCCAATGATTGAGTTTTTTTATAATCGCAAAAATCTCATAGAATAACACGGGAAATGCCATCCAACTAAAAGTCAATATTTGAATCGTTCATTTTTCCTTAAAGTAAAAAATTTTAAACGATCATTTCTCCAAAAGTCAATATCTGATTTAACAAATTTTTACCAGATCAGTTTTTTCTTTCATAAATTTTCTTCAGGTTATATTTTTCTTTAATAAATTTTCTTCAGTTTAGTTTTTACGATTAAATATTTTACAAGAGGTTAGTTTTATTTATTTTTATTTTTCTATGGTTGTAAATAAAGTGTTTTCAACAAATAGGAGAATCATCTTATAGTTTCTGGATTGAGAGAAAGAGGATTTAATCGTGTCCAAAAAGTTCAGTTTACATGTTTGCTAACCTTTTTTGATGAATTGGTGATGAACCTGAAAAGCACCGTTTTGATTTCCTTTTTTTTTACACCATTTTGTGATTTTTATTTATAGAAGTGGTTCGAACTCCCAGTCCTTTGTTCAGAAAGCTTACATTCTTTCCGCTAGACCATCGAACAATTGGAAAAAGATGCTTGAAAGAGTAAGATTTATGGTTTTTCATGGTGTTCAAATGTTTTAGGGGATTTGGAATTTCTTTTAAAATGGTGTGTGAGGGGGAGTGGACGTTATTAAGAGTTGTGATCGAGTTTGTGTGAACATGAGTTTTTCTGTTACGGTGGATCGTCTCTCGTTGAACTGTTGTAATGGACGAAATGATGAAACAGACGTATATGACAACTCAGAAAGTAGGAAGTTTAGGTGGTCTCGAATCTTTATACCGTGCTGTCAAAAAGAAGGCGTCAAGAAAAAAGACGTCATGAAATGGTTGAAGGGGGAGAAAACTTACACCCTTCACAAGCCGGTGAGACGACATTTTCCGAGAAATAGAGTGATGGTGAATGAAATAGGACAACAGTTCCAAGCAGACCTAGCTGATGTCTCCAGTTTGAGTCAATATAACGATGGATTTCGTTACTTGTTAAGATGCATTGACATATTTTCCAAATATGCATGGGCGATTCCCTTAAAGCAAAAGTCAGGGTCCCATATCGTTCAAGCATTTTCCCAGATTTTCCAAGATAGAAAACCAGTAAAACTTCAAACAGACAAAGGAACTGAATTTAAGAACAAAGAGTTTCAAAGGTTTTTAACACAACACGGTGTGCATTTCTTTACAACGAACAACGAGACAAAAGCAAGTGTTGTGGAGAGATTCAATCGCACGCTCAAAACTCGCATGGTCCGATACTTTACAAGTCAAAATATGTTTAAATTCGTAGACGTGCTCAACGATTTAGTTCACAGTTACAACCATTCCCCCCATCGAAGTATAAAAATGAAACCTGTAGATGTAAACAAAGATAATGAAAAGCAAGTGTTTCTCAATCTGTATGGTGATCTCAAGAAGGAAAAACAGTCCTATAAATTTCAGGTGGGTGATCATGTGAGGATTAGTAAAGCAAAATTGACATTTGAGACGTAAAAATTAAAATTGTGAAAGCTGACAATTCCGTCATGGCTGACAAAGAGCCCGTGGGGCCCATAAACTGTTTTCTTCATTCTCTGTTTTCCCAAATTGATGCTAGTTTAAACGAAAGAGTGATTTCGTCCTCGAGCAACATGTATCCTCACAGAGCATATATTGAAACTCTATTAAATTATGGAGAAGACGCAAAGAAATCCTATTTAGCATGCGAAGGGTTTTACAAGGATACAGCCGGACATCTGAACGAAATTAATCCCACGAATGCTGCAACAAACAAAGGATTACATCAACGCTATGAGCTCGTGAAAGACAGCAAAACGTTTGACATGATTGGAACCTTGCACTGTGATTTATTTTTTCAAAACAGACTGCTTCTCAATTTAGTGGACGTGAAAATTAAACTGGTTCGAAATAAACCTGATTTGTGCCTCGTTTCCTCCTCAGAGGCCCCCAATTACAGAGTTCTCATCGAACACGCCTCCATTTTTGTGAGAAAATTGAAAGTCAACCCGGGAGTTGCCATCGGCCATGCAAAAGCTTTAGAAAAATCTCCCGCCAAGTATCCTATTGATCGTGTTTTATGCAAAGTGTATTCCGTCTCTCAAGGAAGTATGTCCTTCGTGCAAGACAACGTATTCCTAGGACAAATGCCCAAAAGACTGATTATTGGATGTGTCGATAACGATGCTTTTAATGGTACATATAAATCTAACGCTTTTGAATTTAAGCATTATGATGTTAACTTTATCGCCGATTGCATGAAAGAATGCCCACGGAAAAAACGCCCACGGAAAAATCGCCCACGGAAAAAACGCCCACTTTTCGAAAGTAGGAAAAAACGCCCACTTTTCGAAAGTAGGAAAAAACGCCCACGGAAAAATCGCCCACAGACAAAATGCTCACGGGAAAAATATGTGTTTGACTGATAAGTTTTTATGTCTGTTATAAACGGTGTTCGGACAACTAGTCACAGACTGCTGGCCAAAAAACCGTTAGGGGTCATATAAAAATTGCGGTTTCTAGGCCACCTCACCTACATAACGCGAATATGGGAATGACGGAATGAAAACTTTTAGAAGGGCCTGAACGTTAGTACTAATATTATTTTCTGCCTGAGTAATACCGCAATAATTATAATTTGATGTGTAAAATATTTTCTGCAAACCTTACAAATACGAGAGGAAAGTTCGGATTGCACTGATGGACTGTAGAGGTTGTATGGTGTTGGCCTGAAAGCCGTGGTAGTCTTATGCAACAGTTATTTAAAAACATACTAATGATTCACCGTTGTCTTCAATCCAACTGCTGTACAATATTTTTCTAGAAACTACAAATAAAAAAATTCTCTGCGAGTATGTGCAAACCCAGGGAATTTGTCTGGGGAGGGGTGCTTAAAATCTAAAATATGAAATACAAAGAATTTCTGGTCCGATCGGGAGATTTCCAGCGTTTACAAGCTACAACACGTCGAATTATCTGAGGGTATCTGCTGCCTCAGGAAACTAGTCGGGGGGGGGGGGAGGTAATGCCAAAATCGTAAAATATCAAGATTTCTCTTCCGATCTGGAGATCTTCAGCATTTAGAAACTGCAACTCGACAAATTTTCTTAGCGCATGTCACTCTCTGGAAACCTGTCGGCGAAGAGGGGGAGGGGGGTAATACCAAAATTGTAAAATATGAACAATTTCTCGTCCGATCGGGAGATTCTCGGCAATTAGCAGCTACAACTCGACACATTATCTGAAGGCATGTGAATGATGAAAATCTCCGGGTCGGACAAGAAATTCTATATAATTCACAATTATCATATAACCACCCCACCCCACCCCACCCCACCCACCCCCCAGGTTTGCTGAGTAGGCACGTGCCCTCAAATAATCTGTCCAGCTGTAGCTTGTAAATGCTGAAACTCTCCCGATGGGACGATACATTTTTCAAATCTTACAGTTTTGATATAACCCCCCCCGACAGGTTTCCTGAGTCAGCACATGCGCTCAGATAATTTGCAGACTTGTAGTTTGAAAACCCTTAAATCTTTTGCTCAGATGTAGATCATAAACATTTCTTCTAAAGAATTACATTAATTATCGCAATTAAGAAAAGACGAAATTACGGAAACTATATATGACTCTGATTACCAACCTCTGGGGATTGTGGGCACGAAGCGGTCAAAAACGTTATTTTTATACGGCCCCTTAAAATTTTTGTGGCCAGTTCTCCGGTGGCCAGTTCTCCTACACCCATCATGTAGAAATTAGCTGTTTTAGTTGTCCTTTGGAAAACTCCCAGGAAGCTATGAGTGCGTATTTTTTTCTTTACACTGGGAAGAAAAGAAGTATGCCTGTAACTTGAGATTATACTACTCACGGGGAAGACACACCCCGACCGGTGGCCAACCGATAAATTTAAATGAAATATATCGCTTGTTATTTGGGGAGCGGTCGCTAGCAAACGTTCCAGCTGCAGCTGCAAAGCACCACTTTGACGAAAGACAGATGCCCCCCCCCCCCTCCGCTCGCCGTATACAAAAGAGGATTTCCAAAAGAGACAAGAGTGGTAAGAAAGCACATTACACAAAGTTATATCTGTACATTGCGCCTTTTACGAAAATCGCTTTTACAATTAAATGCATTATACTTTAAAAGTATTTATAAATAAAATAATCTGACTTCTTAATTATTTCCCTTTTAATTGATATAGTTAAATAACAAACATGCATAGTTTTATAAAAATTAAGACCTTACTTTAAAAAATAAGAATAGTCATAAATTTATTACAGTAAAGCCGAACTGGAATTTTTTAAGAAAGTAGCTACTCTACAGTAGTAAGTTGAAAGTTAACAATCTTATTTGGTTCTTCACTAGGCCACCCGCGGCCCTTAAGTCATAAGTCCTAGGCCTTGGCCTATTTAACAGTTTTTATTCTAACGATGTTATATTCATAACGTTTACGTAACACATCAAATTATTAATATTGCGGTATTACTCAGGCAGAAAATAATATTAGGACTAACGTTTAGGCCCTCCTAAAAGTTTTCGTTCCGTCATTCCCATATTCGTAAAATTTACATAACAAGTATTGTCAATAATCAAACAGAAGTCATCGCTCTTTCCACGTTTATAAGTGAGTCACGGAAAAATTCTCAGTGGCCGCCACCAGGAATCGAACTCAGGGTCTTCCAGTTACGCGCCGGATATGCTTCCACTGCACCACAGCTATTCCTATTCCACGTCAAATGTCTGTATTAATTGTCAATAATATTGCGCTTCTACTTATGCACCATACATTCAATCCATTAATTAAGTAATAGGCCGTAGGCCTAAGCCTATTCAACACTTTTTTCTTCGCCTGTGAATTAATTAAGTAAAAGAAAAATATTGCAAACTTGACATGTTATGTAAATATTTAGTACCTACGTAAAAGTGCAGCGTTATTAAAAATCCCACCTTAGGGTCCTTTTCCGAACATACATGAATTATGCTGTAATTCTCGCTTGGCTTACATAGAACGTTTTCTCGAAATTTGTTTGGAGTTCCTAATTCAATTCTCAATGTAGGCCAAAAATCGATAATACTTACCCCACTCCCACCCCTGAACTTTTGTGGCCAGTTGTCCTGTGGCCAATTCTCCTACACCCATTTTCGTTATGTAGGTGAGGTGGCCAAGAAACCGCAATTTTTATATGACCCCTAACGGTTTTTTGACCAGCAGTCTGTGACCAGTTGTCCGAACACCGTTTATAACAGACATATAAACTTATCAGTCGATCACATATTTTTCCCGTGAGCATTTTGTCTGTGGGCGTTTTTTCCTACTTTCGAAAAGTGGGCGTTTTTTCCGTGGGCGTTTTTCCTACTTTCGAAAAGTGGGCGTTTTTTCCGTGGGCGATTTTTCCGTGGGCGTTTTTTCCGTGGGCGTTTTTTCCGTGGGCGTTTTTTCCGTGGGCATTCTTTCCTCATACCTTATCGCCGTGTACGTTGACGGACAGTCAGTTCCTCATAAACCTCTAGAACCCAATTTCGAAAAGGGCAGCACAATTCGTTCTTTCCATAGTCTATTTCAAGGAACCGAGAAACTGGGCCAAGATTGTGGAATATATATCGATCGAGATGAATTTTCCAAGGGATACACTCTTTATGCATTCAATCTCAGTCCGGACCTGTGTGATGGAGGGCATATGAACCTGATCCAACAAGGAAATTTAAGAGTGGAAATCAAATTTGGAAAAGCTTTAGTAAAAACCATTTCTGTGCTAATCTACGCAGAGTTCCAAAACATTATTGAAATTTCAAAGTCCAGAAACATTCTTTGTGATTTCTCCAATTGAAGAAATGAACAGTGTTCAAATTGTAAAGACCCTAAAGCAAGATCACGTGACACAACGGTCCTTCCTCGGAGTGTTTGCCTGTGACAGACTTCCCAAGAGAATTGTCAAGTTCCCAGCATGTATTGTTGTGAATACGGATCGATATGGAAATCCTGGAAAACACTGGTTGGCTATGTACATACCAAACCCAAAAACAATGGAATTTTTTTATTCTTTCGGACATTCTCCAGAATATTTTCAAGGACCTATTGCCAGATTTGCCTCCAAGTTGGATACTGTTAAATTGAATGAAGTACCTCTTCAAAGTTCGTTTACAGCCGTATGTGGACAATATTGTATTTTCTTCTTGTATTCTAGATGTCGCGGAAAAAGCTTGTACTCTATTGTAAGAAATTTTGGATGGAAATCTGAAACAAACGACCTGCGTGTCTTTCATTTCGTTCGAAATAAATTTCGAATTGAATCAAAATTCAGAATTTAAAATAAAAATTGATTGAAATCTACTTTATGTGTCTTTAAATTATTTTGTACCTTTTTTAATGACTTCAGTTGACAACATGGAAGTGCCCAGACTACAACATCCTTTCACTGCTCTGATAGCGGGCCCTGCTGGCTGTGGGAAGACTCAGTTTGTAAAACGTTTACTTCAGCATCAAGCGAAAGTTATATCTCCCCCTCCCGAACATGTGGTGTGGTTCTACGGGGTTCACCAAACATTGTATGATGAAATAGAAAACGTGACATTTGTGGAAGGCCTCCCCTCCAATTTCCGTGACTATGTGAAAGGAAGAACGCGTGGACAGAAATGACGTAGAAATTTACTTCGTTATAATGGCGCCCGAACTATCCGGATGACCCGACCCGACCGTTCAAAATATCGCATTGGTGTGATGTTTTTTCCACACCGCGAGATAGGAAAAATAAGAGAATCCCTTCTCCGGCACTTCGAAAAAAAAAAAAAAAAAAAAAATAAGACGGAGATGATGTAACGTACCAGGAGATGTGACGTACCTGCCCGAAGGACGCACACGACATAAAGGCAGATAGGAATCAGAACAAAACGTCCGCGTAGCTCAATTGGTAGAGTGACTTATTCCGGAATGAGGGGATCAGGGTTCGAATCCTGGCGTGGACAGAAATGACGGAGAAATTTGCTTCGTTATAAACAGTCTCGGACTTTTTTTCCGCGTTTTTCAACAGTTTCGGACTTTTTTTCTAGGACTTTTTACCCTGATTAAAAAAAATCAGTCATTCTGAAAAGAAAGAAAGCCTAAGGGAGAGGGGAAGACAGGTATTTTTACACGTGGCTTTCTTTACAATGATGTCGTATTTTCTTTGCACATTTCTATTCAACCGCGGAGTACCTGTTTGACCTTCTGAGGGAAGCAGTGAAAAATAACATTTTTTTTTTTTTGGCATTCCTGTGCCCATTATTGGAAGTACAGGAAACGGTTCAGAGGTATACTTTATCTCCTTCTCAAAAGAAAAAAACAAACAAAAACGATTTTGTTTGCTTTATGCAATATATATATATATATATATATATATATATATTTATATGTGTATATGTATAAAAAAGTAAGAAATATATCTATTTAGCGACAATTTCAGAATCATTACAAAACTCGGTTGCTTAAATGAAACTCAAAACCCACGTCTACCTCATGTCAGACGCCCGATTACGTGCGGGAAGCGACCGTGCGTCAAGCGACCCTGTGGAAAATCATGCGCAAAGCGACCCTGTTATATTTGTTCGTGGACGAAGCGACCCTGCTATTCGAATCATTTTACTTATATCATCATTGTCAACCATTTTCAATCCATTGCTGGACGAAGGTTTACCCAAGTTTCCTCCACAACGGTCTGTCTGTCTTGTGCCGGTCTCCTCCATGTCACTCCCGCATACTTTCGAATTTCATCCACCCATCTCCCATGTGGTCTTCTTCTGGGTCTTTTCCTGTCCCTTGGAATCCAATCTAAAATTTCGGCTGTCCATCGATGGTATATATATATATAGAAATCATAGTCAAATTATTTATTTACATCTAATTAATTAATTACTTACATCAAGTTTTTTATACTAAATACAAGTCTGTAATATCATTTTATATGTGTATACTATATATATACAAATCGTAGTCAAATTATTTACATCATTAATTAAGTACCTACATCTGAATTTTGTAGCTTTTGCACTTAGTCCAACTTGATAACACAGCTTAATGCTTTCAGGCATTTTTTAAGAACTTTAAAATTTCCAAATTGCCCCATGATATTGCGAATGCGTTCGTCTACTTGTATATGCATCTTCTTCCTTTTTCGACCAAGTTCTTCTAATTCTTTTAATTGTTGTTTGTGCATCACACGTCGAACTTGGAAATTCTGAAGAAATTAAAAAATGCCTTAAAGCATTAAACTATGTTACCAAGTTGGACTAAAGCTACAAAATTCAGAAGATGTAAGTACTTAATTAATTAGATATAAATAATTTCACTACGATTTGTATATATATAAGTAAAATGATTCGATTAGCAGGGTAGCTTCGCCCACGATAAAATATAACAGGGTCGCTTTGCTCACGATTTCCATAGGGTCGCTTGACACCAGACCCAGTCTCACCCAGTCTCGTGTAAATAAACTAAACTCCCCCTTCGGCCCTGCTGGGGCATTGCCGAAGGGGGGAGCGGAAGTCCAATATTCTTTGATCTTGTGGTCAGTCAGCGGCGGTGATGATGAGGAGTTCCCGCCCTTTTTTTCCCTGTGGACAGTAAAGCAATTATACTGAGAAGGGGAAGCGTCTCAGCTTTCATTTAATGGGACCATAAAAACAGCAGGAGCAGATGTCAGCTTTGATTAGAAAGTAAACGTTGACAGACGAGATTTCGGGGAAAACAGACCGACAGTCGATCTCAACCGAAATTTATTGCAAATACAATAAGTTGTCATTTAAAATCTTCTAAAAGACCTCAAGATCAACTGGTTGAGTCCCCGTTGATTACCTTGTATTGCATGTTATGACATGCGAAATATTAAAATCATTGCTGAAGAATTAATGAATCGAAAAGCTCCTGCATAAACCTTGTGTCAATATAATCTTACATACGCATTTCCATATATTCCTAGGAAATAGACGATGTCATCACTCTGTTCAGCGGTGTCCGAACAACAATTTTTCAGTTGCTATGAGTTGTTTATAAAAGAACGTGAACAGAGCAATGCCATCGTCTACTGACATTATTTCGACATATTTGTAATATATTCACCATGCCCAGGAAAACTGGTACATTTCGTTATGGTCAGCTAGGAAAACTTCCACACTCTGACAAGATCTCGGAATGAAACGCAGTTCGTGTACATCCCCTTACATGAGAAGGTGTTCAAAAGTTTTTCGGTGTGCGAGCTTTCCGCCCTTTGCTGAGCAGTACGAGAAAGTGTGGGAGTTTTCGTTGATCCAACTTGAGTTGATACGTAATTGTTATGAATGTGACATGAATAGAACAAAAACTTAAAAAGGCCTAGGCCCTGTGAGAAATTTTTTAGTGAAAAAGTAAAGGCAGGATATTATTAACTTGAGTTGATACGTAATTGTTATGAATGCGACATCGATCGAACAGAAACGGTATTAAAGGCCTAGGCCTAGGGCCTGTGAAATGATATTTAGTGCTTAAGTAAAAGCAGAATATAATTAACTTGAGTTGATACGTAATTATTATGAATGTGACATGGATAGAACAAAAACTGTTAAAAAGGGCTACGCCTAGGCCCTGTGAGAAATTTTTAGCGAAAAAGTTAAGGCAGGATATTATTAACTTGAGTTGATACGTAACTGTTATGAATGAGACATCGCTCAAACAGAAACTGTTAAAAAGGCCTAGGCCTAGGGCCTATGAAATAATATTTAGTACTTAAGTAAAAACGAAATATTATTAACTTGCTTTGTACGTAATTGTTATGAATGTGACATGGTTAGAATAAAAACTGTTTAAAAGGCCAAAGGCTTAGGCCTAGGGCCTGTGAAATCATATTTAGTGTTTAACTAAAAGCAGAATATAATTAACTTGAGTTGATACGTAATTGTTGTGAATGTGACATTGATAGAACAAAAACTGTTAAAAAGGCCTAGGCCCTGTGAGAAAATTTTTAGTGAAAAAGTAAAGGCAGGATATTATTAACTTGAGTTGGTACGTAATTGTTATGAATGTGACATCGATAGAACAAAAACTGTTTAAAAAGGCCTAGGCCTAGGGCCTGTGAAATAATATTTAGTGCTTAAGTAAAAACGCAATATTATTACCTTAACTTGATACGTAATTGTTATGAATGCGACATCGGTACAACTAAAACTGCTAAAAAGGCCTGGGCCTAGGGCCTGTGAGAAAATTTTTAGTGAAAAAGTAAACGCAGAATATTAGTAACTTGAGTTGATACATAATTGTTATGAATGTGACATCGATAGAACAAAAACTGTTAAAAATGCCTAGGCCTAGGGCCTATGATATAATATTTAGTGCTTAAGTAAAAGCGGAATATTATTAACTTGATTTGACAGGTAATTGTTATGAATGTGACATCGATAGAACAAAAGCTGTTAAAAAGTCCTAGGCCTAGGGCCTATGAAATAATATTTAGTGCTTAAGTAAAAGCGGAATATTATTAACTTGAGTTGATACGTAATTGTTATAAATGTGACATCGATAGAACAAAAACTGTTAAAAATGCCTAGGTAGGGTCTATGAATTAATATTTCGTGCTTAAGTGAAAGCGCAATATTATTACCTTGAGTTGATACGTAAACGTTATGAATATGGCATCGGTAGAAATAAAGGCTGACAAAAGGGCTTACGAATGAGGCACAGTAATTTAGTGTCTAATTCAGTAAAAGAGAAATATTAATAACTTGATTTAGTGCCTAAGTAAAAGTGAGACGTTATAAAAAATTCCCTCCTTGTCGTCCTTTTCCGAGCACAGTATGAGTTCTGGTGTAATTGTTTTGTTCCTTTGAAACCTAAGAAATGTGCCATGCAGAGGTACCCGAATGAGTACTTGGAGGAAGGGGGTAAGAAAAACCCTTACCTCCTTCAAGGCTGTCAAACATTTAAAAAAGGTTTCGTCTATTTTAGTATTTTAAATTTATCAATAATTTGGCTATGTTACAGGCGGGGGAGCCCCCCCCCCATGGGCGCCCTTGGTGCTATGTAATCATGAATATGATGTAATCCATATTCATGATTATGAGCTATGTAATCCCGATCCAGGACGACGAAATTATCCCGTCCGGGGAGGGGGGGGGGGTAATTTCAAAAGTGTAAAATATGAGGAATTTCTCGTCCGATCCGAAGATTTTCAACATTTACAAGCTACAACCCCCCCTCGCCCGATAGGTTTCCTGAGGAGGCACACTCCCTCAAATAATGTGTTCAGTTGTAAATGCCGAAAATCTGCCGATCGGACGAGAAATTCTTCATATTTTACACTTTTGAAATTACCCCCCCCCCCGGACGGGTTTGCTGCGTAGGCACATACGCTCAGAACAGAAAAATATTTGTCGAGCTGCAGCTTGTAAATACTGAAAATCTCCCGATCGGACGAGAAAGTCTTCATATTTTACACTTTTGGTATGTATCCCCCTCCCCCCCCTCGCATACACACGATTGCTGAGTTGGCACATGCCTTCAAATAATGTGTCGATCGAAATCTTGTGCTTTCCTATCCCGATCTCAAATTTAGTGTTGACAGAATGAAGAAGCAAGCGAAGAAAATAACAGATTCCAGCGCACGTGCGTGTCGACCTGGGAAGGACCTACCGATTCAAGGTGGTCACACTTAACTGCAGAGGGTTCTCTGCTTCTCCTAGAAATGCTCTAGTGTATGAGGACTTGGCGCCTCTACACGCAGATCTTCTCTTGCTCCAAGAGACCAATTGCTCTGCTACCACTTTGTTCTCTCGTTGGCGGGCTTGGCCCTACGATTTTCACCATGCTTATCGAGTTGGACGGAATGGTGGCCTTGCACTTGGGATCCATCACCGCCTACTCCCTCTGATTTCGACGCCAGTGATTCGTGCCTTACATGTGGACAACCTCCAGGTCGCTGTCTTTTGCATTGAAAACGTGACCTATCATGTTTTTAACATATATGTCCCCTGTGATGAACGTCTGTTACCTGATCTTCTCTCCACACTCCGTACAGAGCTGTCATGCATCCCACCGTCTGAATACATTCTCATCGGCGGAGATTTCAATTGTACGTTGTTGCCGGCCCTTGACCGCAATTCAACCGTTGGAGAATACCGCAGACAACGTGTATTACAGATTTCCCAGCTAGTTGATGATTTTCAATTGGTTGATGCGTTCCGGCATCTACACCCGTCGGAAATCTCTTTTACCTGGCGCTCTTCCATCCATGGCAGCACTACGGCAGCACGGTTGGATAAATTTTATGTTTCGACTGCTCTTCTCCCGTCGATCGCAGCTGCTGCCCATCATCCTTCCGCCGCTTCAGACCACAGTATTGTCAGTCTGTCGGTGTGTGTTTCGCCTTCACCTTCAAGGACTCAACGAGTATGGACTTTTCCGGACTCGCTCCTGGATGATCAACAATTTTGTGTTGCTGTGCGTGAGTTCCTCCGAAGTCGTCAGCCCCTTCTTGATACTACGTCCGACGCGATGCAACTGTGGCTCAGTGTCAAACATGACTTGGTCCTTTTTGTACGGCGCTACTCCCATGCCTCTAGGAATGAGAGCGATATGAAAATTGCGAATCTACGTGCTCTATTGTCGATGCTCTCTCTTGATGATCCGCAATACCCCGGCTATCTGGCAGATCTCCATGCTTTGCTTCTTCCTCGCGCATCCGATGCAGCCTGCAGGATGCATTTCTTGCATCTCTCCCCTACAGCTGATTCTCACGATTACTTAACCGCCTTGGAATCTCAACATCGTTCTGCTACATCTTTGCGTCATCTTCGCCTCCAGGATGGTTCCATCACTTCGAACCCATCGAAGCTATGCACTTTCACCAGACAGTATTTCATCGCCAAGTACAGTGCGGTAACGCAGTCTTCATCCTCATTAGCTTCTCCTCTTCTCTCCTCTCTTCCTCAGGTCCCCTCTACTTTATCTACTTCTTTACTCTCTCCTTTCTCTCTTCGCGAACTCCGCGAGGCGTTCGCTACTCTCAATCCTCATGCCGCTCCTGGACCTGACGGCCTTCCTCTGTCCTTTTATCGTGCTTTTCTACCCTGCCTTCTGCCTTTTCTGTCTGCGTGTTTCTCGTCTGCTTTTTCCTCTCCTGCGTTACCGCCCGACTTTACTTTGGCACACACCATCCTCCTTCCTAAGAAGGGTGACCTCTTGGATCTTGGAAACTGGCGCCCTATCTCCATCCTAAACACTGACTATAAGTTCTATACAAAACTCTTATCCCGTCGCCTTAATTCTGTTCTCTCTTTCGTTATTTCTCCTGACCAGACATACACTGTGCCTGGTCGGACTATTTCCACTAACGTTTCTCTTCTCCTTCATCTTCACTTCCTCGCTCGCTCTTTTTGTGAACCTCTTGCCTTCCTCAATCTGGATCAAAAGTCCGCTTTTGATAACGTTTCTCATTTTTATCTCTCTGTTGTCCTTTCACAATTTGGCTTTCCTCCTACCTTTTCTTCCGCACTCTTGGCCCTTTATCAGGGAGCTAGTTTCCATGTTCGAGCGGCCACATTTCTAACCGCTCCAATTCCGTTTAAGCGAGGCATCCGGCAAGGATGTCCGCTCTCCGGCCAGCTATTCGCTCTCGCTTTTGAGCCTTTCCTGTTAGCAGCCCGAAGATCACTCCTGGATGTCCTACCGCCGACAGTGGCTAGTACTCGTCATCATCGAATAATTTTCACCACCTATGCTGATGATGTGACCTTTTGCGTCCGGGATGAATCTCAATTTGATCGCCTGTATTCTGTATATCAACAGTTTGTTGCATTATCTGGAGCAGCGCTGAATGCCACTAAAAGTACTGGCTTATGGTGCGGGGCATGGGCTGCCCGCACTGATGCTCCTTGGGGTGCGCAGTGGACAGCCACTACACAGAAGATCCTCGGTGCGTATGTCGGATTGCCCTTGGCTTCTGCATCTGCCACCTGGACTGATCTTCTTCCCCGGATACAACGGACTGCTGCCTACTGGAGTAAGGCCCGCCCTTTCACATCGTTCCGTCAACGAGCAGCCGTTGTTCGTCGACAACTTATCTCTCTATGCGAATACTCTTGGATGTCGACGGTTGTGCCCGTGTCACAAATGATGACCATCACTCGCCTCTCAACTTCCGTCATCTGGTCTTCACATCACTGGGTTAAACCTGCCACGCTTCATCTGCCAGCCTCTTTGGGTGGCATCCAGCTTCCTGATCCAGCTTTCCTTTATAAAACTCATCGCATTATTCATTTCATTCGCCTTGCCACTTCAACTGTTCCGTCCCTTACCACTACCTTGAATGTTCTAGCTTCTTTCCGTGACCCATCTTTCACCTTCCTACTGTTTCTGAAGATGGATGCATACTCTCTTCTCCCGTCCCACCTCCCTCCTGTCCTGCGAGAGGGCCTTTCTCTCTTTCGTTCGCTTCCTCTTCTCCGTTCATTTCCTTCTTCAACTCTTGATCTCCTAGATGAACCTCTCTTCTTCTCTTCTCTTATTCACCCTCCTAACCTCCCTTACTTTTACTTTCCTCATTGGATCCGCTCTGGTGTGATAACTGTCCGTTCTCTCGTAACTTCTGATCTATCCTGGAGACCTCTTTCTTCCCTGTTTCTATCTCCAACCATTACTCTTGCTAACGAATATCTTCTTCTTCGCACAGCGCTTTGGAGCCTCTTTCCACTCCTCGCTTCACCTGATGGTCTCTTCTCGGTCCCCTCTGCTCCTCTTTCCCTACCGTTCTTTCTCCTCATTCGTAGCTCCCCGGTTCTAGTTACTTCTCTCTCCTCCTCTTCTCTTTATTGGCTTCTTCTTTCCCCTCCCGCACTTCCACTTTCTGTTCATTCTGCTCCTCCTTCTCTTCTCCCCGCCATCTGGACAGCATCTACCTCCCCCTTTCCTCCCCTCTTGAACTCAATGTCCATTGGCAATTTCTTCACCTTCGTCTCCCCGCCCCATTAGTACTGTTTCGCATGACCCTTCTCACCTCTCCGCAGTGCTCCTTTTGCCCTGAAGTCAGCGACGTCCAACATCAATACCTATTCTGCCCCGTTCTCCTGCCAGTCCTAAACACAGCATTTCGTCTTGCTGATCGAATTTGTGCTCGATCGTTACCATTTCTTGCATATGCTTGGCTACTCCAAACAAAGCATCCACCTACTCACTTGCCTCCTGTGTGCCGTTATATTTTTCTTCTTGTGAAGTTCATTGTCTATGCTTTCCATCTTCAACAACGCTTCCCGCTCTTATTCCACCTCCTCAGGAGGCAAGTGCTATCATTCGGAGACGCTTCCTAGCACGGTTAACCACTCGCCTCCAAATGGAGCACTCTCGTGCTGCCTCAACAAACACCGATAGCGTTTTTCAATCCACTTGGGCCCAATCGGCTGGGTGGTTCCATATCCACAATTTGCAGTTACATCTCAACCTATAAGTGGGATTTTTGTTGTCGCCCACGTTCACTGTAACAAATCATGTTTTTACGTATTAATTTTGGTGCTTCGCTATTTGTGATTTTTCTGTTTTAATGTGCCATTGAAGATAGCTCAATATGTTTCCCATGTTCTCTTCGATAATGTTGGGTTTTATGTTGTTGTATATAATTCTTCCTTCTGCACAGTTTACTGCCCACGCAATGTCCCCTTCATTATGTTGAATATTTTTTTAAAATATTAGTCACTGTGTGTATAATTTAATGCAACAAGATGCCCTTCTGAGTACATTTAGCGTTATTTCCCCTTGTCACTGAATACTTCTGTACATATGTTGTAAATTTTGAATGTAGCATCACTGTTGTATTTCTGTGAATTAGTACCTAATGTTTAATCTTTAGTATGGTAGTAATGCTTAATTGGAATTTGTGCATAGTATAGAATCATGTCTTGCCCTGTCTACAATACTGTAGGTAAACATTTTCGTTTGTATCGCTCGTGCTTTATTGTCTGCCTCTCCTTCGCCCTACGTGGCGAAATATTTTTTTTATGATTTTAACAATATTTTGTTTTACGTTTCACTGGAACTTTCCAGCTGATGTATATACCGCTGTATTTATTGGCAGAATTCCATTGTCATGTACATAGAAATGTTATTTTACTGAAGAATAAAGGCAATTTTGAAATGTAGCTTGTAAATGCCGAAAATCTCCCGATGGGAGGAGGAATTTTTCATATTTTACACTTTTGGTATTAACCCACCCCACCCCCATCGCCGACAGGTTTCCAGAGAGTGCACATGCGCTGAGAAAATTTGTCGAGTTGCAGCTTGTAAATGCTGAAGATCTCCCGATCAGAAGATTAATGAGAAATCTTGATATTTTACGCTTTTGGTATCCCCCCCCTCTAGTTGCCTGAGGCAGCAGATGCCCTCAGACAATTCGATGACTTGCAGCTTGTAATGGCTGAAAATCTCCCGATCGGACCACAATTTTTTTATATTTCATATTTTAGGTTTTAAGCCCCCTCCACACACACACTCGACAAGAGTCCTGGGTTTCCTCATACTCGCAGAGAATTTGTTTAGTTATAGTTTATAGAAAAATATCGCTGAAAATCTCCCGATCGGACCAGAATTTCTTTATATTTCATATTTTAGGTTTTAAGCCCCCCCCTCCACACACACACTCGACAAGAGTCCTGGGTTTCCTCATACTCGCAGAGAATTTGTTTAGTTATAGTTTATAGAAAAATATCGCTGAAAATCTCCCGATCGGACCAGAAATTTTTTATATTTCATATTTTAGGTTTTAAGCCCCCCCCCCCCCCATCGCCGACAGGTTTCCAGAGAGTGCACATGCGCTGAGAAAATTTGTCGAGTTGCAGCTTGTAAATGCTGAAGATCTCCCGATCGGAAGATTAATGAGAAATCTTGATATTTTACGCTTTTGGTATCCCCCCCCTCTAGTTGCCTGAGGCAGCAGATGTCCTCAGACAATTCGATGACTTGCAGCTTGTAATGGCTGAAAATCTCCCGATCGGACCACAATTTTTTTATATTTCATATTTTAGGTTTTAAGCCCCCCTCCACACACACACTCGACAAGAGTCCTGGGTTTCCTCATACTCGCAGAGAATTTGTTTAGTTATAGTTTATAGAAAAATATCGCTGAAAATCTCCCGATCGGACCAGAATTTCTTTATATTTCATATTTTAGGTTTTAAGCCCCCCCCCCTCCACACACACACTCGACAAGAGTCCTGGGTTTCCTCATACTCGCAGAGAATTTGTTTAGTTATAGTTTATAGAAAAATATCGCTGAAAATCTCCCGATCGGACCAGAAATTTTTTATATTTCATATTTTAGGTTTTAAGCCCCCCCATCGCCGACAGGTTTCCAGAGAGTGCACATGCGCTGAGAAAATTTGTCGAGTTGCAGCTTGTAAATGCTGAAGATCTCCCGATCTGAAGATTAATGAGAAATCTTGATATTTTACGCTTTTGGTATCCCCCCCCTCTAGTTGCCTGAGGCAGCAGATGTCCTCAGACAATTCGATGACTTGCAGCTTGTAATGGCTGAAAATCTCCCGATCGGACCACAATTTTTTTATATTTCATATTTTAGGTTTTAAGCCCCCCCCTCCACACACACACTCGACAAGAGTCCTGGGTTTCCTCATACTCGCAGAGAATTTGTTTAGTTATAGTTTATAGAAAAATATCGCTGAAAATCTCCCGATCGGACCAGAATTTCTTTATATTTCATATTTTAGGTTTTAAGCCCCCCTCCACACACACACTCGACAAGAGTCCTGGGTTTCCTCATACTCGCAGAGAATTTGTTTAGTTATAGTTTATAGAAAAATATCGCTGAAAATCTCCCGATCGGACCAGAAATTTTTTATATTTCATATTTTAGGTTTTAAGCCCCCCCCCCCCCCCCCATCGCCGACAGGTTTCCAGAGAGTGCACATGCGCTGAGAAAATTTGTCGAGTTGCAGCTTGTAAATGCTGAAGATCTCCCGATCGGAAGATTAATGAGAAATCTTGATATTTTACGCTTTTGGTATCCCCCCTCTAGTTGCCTGAGGCAGCAGATGTCCTCAGACAATTCGATGACTTGCAGCTTGTAATGGCTGAAAATCTCCCGATCGGACCACAATTTTTTTATATTTCATATTTTAGGTTTTAAGCCCCCCCCCTCCACACACACACTCGACAAGAGTCCTGGGTTTCCTCATACTCGCAGAGAATTTGTTTAGTTATAGTTTATAGAAAAATATCGCTGAAAATCTCCCGATCGGACCAGAAATTTTTTATATTTCATATTTTAGGTTTTAAGCCCTCCCCCCCCCCACTCGACAAAAGTCCTGGGTTTCGTCATACTAGCAGAGAATTTGTTTAGTTATAGTTTATAGAAAAATATCGCTGAAAATCTACCAATCGGACCAGAAATTTTTTATATTTCATATTTTAGGTTTTAAGCCCCCCCCCCTCCACACGCACACACACTCGACAAGAGTCCTGGGTTTCCTCATACTCGCAGAGAATTTGTTTAGGTATAGTTTATAGAAAAATATCGTAAATAAGAAAATACGAAATTACGGACATTTTATGTGTGCTGGGGGGAGGGGGGGGGGGGCGCTAAAAATTCCTTACCTCCTTCAAGGCTGTCAAACATTTAAAAAAAAGGTTTCGTCTATTTTAGTGTTTTAAATTTATTAAAAATTTGGCTATATTAACGGCGGCGGGGGGGGGTGGCTCTCCCCTGGACACCCAATTGTCGTTTGTCTTACTAGAAACGTTTTCTTCATTCAATTGCCCTCACAGCGAAAAAACGGCAATTTTTGTATGGCCCCTCAAGATTTGTGCCCAAATGTCCGGGTGCCCAAATGTCCGGGTGCCCAAATGTCCGGTGCCCAAATGTCCGGGTGCCCAAATGTCCGGTGCCCAAAAGTCCGGTGCCCAAATGTCCTAAACTCACTCACATATCTTCTTTCATTGGTTTTACGACCATAACATTCATTAATCCAGCTCCCTACATACAGCTCAATGTCAGAAATTAGGAAACCTTATTGTTCGTTGTTAGGATTTCATTCCAATAAGTATGACGCGAGTAAATGAAAATGTGTTGTGTGTAATAAATGCATTCTCTCGAATCTCATATTTTATTTCGTACCCACAAAGATCTCGGCATGCGAAAGGCGCATAGCATAAATAATTATCTGAAAAAGTTACCAGGATACTCTCAATTTTTTTTTTTTTTTTAGATTTGGTGCAACGATCTGGCATGTTCAGACCAACGGTATTCACAAATCAGCGAAAAAGCAATAAATTCATTAACGATAAATCTTGACATTCGTTGATTAATCAGAAGGATTTTTATCAATATTATTCTTATAAGAAAAAATAACTAGTGATCTATATTTTCAGACGGGAATTTCACGCAAAGAAAATTTTATTTGCGGACTCCGGGTTCAGCTCGCACAGCTGTTAACGGGGGAAAAAAGGAGGACAAATTATCTAGATTCTGAAAATGAACTGCGATAAAAATTAACGCGTCTGCGTGTAATTAATAACAGCGTTCAGAGATTAGATCATCAACAAGTCAGAAGGGGTGGAGATGTTTGATATTAGGAGCTGAATGCCAATTCCACGAACCCCACTTCATTGTTGCAGACCGACGTTGTTGCACAGGATTTGAGGCGTCTTCCTCTCTACTGTCTTTTGTCACGAGTCCCGCATGGGGATAGAGTGCATTAAGTTGGGGGAAACCTGCCTGTTTTATCATACGTACTGTCAGCAGGCGGGTGATTGATTGTTTTTCACTGTGACCACACATCCTCAGTAATGGTCGCAACCGAGCAAACACTTCCGGGGAGAACTATACTGGTCTAGAAACACTGGAGAAAAGCTTCTGCTTTATGCAAGAAGAGATTGTGACTCATGAAAATGTCTCAGACCCTCTTGAATAAATAGTAACCAGAAAATTGGGCATAAAGATCATAAATGATGTTTGGGGTACGTTCCACATGAAGACATGTATTTGCATTCTCAATGCATTTACAATGTCTACGTCTGTTTTTAAAATAAAAAAAGAACAAGCAAATTTTATTTTCCTAAAAATTCTTTTCTTGAGCAATACGATTTTAATTGCAGTTACACTGACCTCCTGGCAGAAAAACGGCTGGTCGATACCAGGAAAATTCGTGCATGGGAGACTCATACTCGGAAAACTCTTACCAAAGCAGTGGCTTTGGCATTATTTTTTGATAGCGGGGGTCAAGATGTCAAAGCACAAATTATTTGATCATAGCATGAAATTTATAGATGTAGGTAAAAACACCCCCAGGAAAAAATACCCCCGGAGAAAATACCCCCGAAAATTGAAAAGCGGAAAAAATGTCCCCGGAAAAAATACCCCCGGAAGAAATACCCCCAGAACAAACGGTTCACTGTAAACTGCCACACAGGAACACTGATGTGTGGCAGTGTTCCGGTGTGGCAATTTACCGGCAACCCTGCCACACATCTTTCAGCAACTTGGCTACAAAAGTTCAAAAGGGGGGGCTATAAAGATTGCCGTTTCTGGGCCTACATTGATAACTGAATTGGGAAACGAATTTCGCGAAAACTTTCCATGTAAGCCAAGCGGGAATTGTACTTTAATTGAAGAAATAAATTGCCGAGGTTCACTTGTTTGTGGGGGAGGGGGTTTATACCCCCAACTTCCGTAATATTATATTCTGGGCCGCTGGAGTCTGACAGTGTATCCAGGTTGTTCCCCTTGAAGCGTCCGCGCGGTCCGTGAGCGGGGGGGGGTTACACAAAATGTTAAAATGGTCGTAGAGCTGTAAACATTAGATCCATGCTTTACATAATGATTCTGCACGAATTTTCAGGAAGGAGGGGTAACCCCCCCGTTTCTAAGAGCTATTCAGGGGTAATATCGAGGATACACTGACCGACTCTAGAGGTCCAGAATATGAAATTACGGAAGTTGGAGGTAGAGCCCTCCAAACCAAGCCCCTCGTATCCCTTTCACGGGCTTCACCAAATTTCTGGGGGAGGGGGAAGGGCATACATAGTTTACCATTAAACACAACATGAAGCATAGAAATTGCGAGCAAATCCCTTACCTTGAAGACTTGTCTGCGCACTTAGATACTTGCACCCCACCCTACTGAAAATTCGTGGTCGTGTAGAGAATCATTATGTAAAGCATGCTTCTAATGTTTACAGCTCTACGGCCATTTCAACATTTTGGGGAGCCCCCCCCATCCAAGTATACCTCGGATCCTCGGCAATTTATTTCTTCAAATTAAAGTAAGTACAATTCCCGCTTGGCTTACATGGAAAGTTTTCGCGAAATTCGTTTCCCAATTCAGTTATCAATGTAGGCCCAGAATCGGCAATCTTTATAGCCCCACCCCCTTTGAACTTTTGTAGCCAAGTTGCTGAAAGATTGTGGCAGGGTTGCCGGTAAACTGCCGCACCGGAACACTGCCACACATGAGTGTTCCTGCGTGGCAGTTTACAGTGAACCGTTTGTTCTGGGGGTATTTCTTCCGGGGGTATTTTTTCCGGGGGCATTTTTTCCGCTTTTCAGTTTTCAGGGGTATTTTCTCCGGGGGTATTTTTTCCCGGGGGTGTTTTTACCTACATCCATAAATTGCATGCTATGATCAAATATTTTGTGCTTTGACATCTTGACCCCCGCTATAAAAATAATGCCAAAGCCACTGCTTTGGTACGAGTTTTCCGGGTATGAGTCTCCCATGCACGAATCTCCCAGTTTCTAAGAGCTACTCAGAGGTAACATCGAGGATACACTGACCAACTCTAGAGGTCCAGATTATAAAATTACCGAAGTTGGGTGTAGAGCCCTTCAAACCAAGCACCTCGTATCCCTTTCACAGGCTTCACCAAATTTCTGGGGAAGGGGGAAAGGTCATACACAGTTTGCCATTAAACACAACATGAAGCATAGAAATTGCGAGCAAATCCCTTACCTTGAACACTTGTCTGCGGTCTTAGAAACTTGGGGGAGGGTGAATTCACCCCACCCTCCTGAAAATTCGTGGTCGTGTACAGAATCATGATATAAAGCAAGGTTGAAGCTCTACGTCCATTTTAACATTTTGGAGGAAAGCCCCCTCCCAAAGCTCACGGACTTCGCGGACACTTCAAGGGGAATTTCCTGGATACACTGACAAACTCCAGCGGCCCAGAATATAATATTACGGAAGTTCGGGGCAGAGCCCCCCCCCCCCAAAAAAAATCAAGTGTACCTCGGATCTTCGGCAATTTATTTCTTCAAATTAAAGTACAATTCTCGCTTGGCTTACATGGAATGTTTTCGCAAAATTCGTTTTGAATTCCCAGTTCAGTTCTCAATATAGGCACAGAAACGGCAATCTTTATAGACTCCCTCCCCCTGAAATTTTGTGGCCAAGTTGCTGAAAGATGTGTGGCAGGGTTGCCGGTAAATTGCCACACCGGAACACTGCCACAAATCAGTGTTCCTGTGTGGCAGTTCACAGTGAACCGTTTGTTCAGGAGGTATTTCCTCCGAGGGTATTTTTTCCGGGGGAATTTTTTCCGCTTTTTAGGTTTCAGTGGAATTTTCTCCGAGGGTATTTTTTCCCGGAGGTATTTTTACCGTTTACCGTTCATTATACATCGACTGTAGTTTTGCAGAGCATTTGGCTCGGAGCCAACAGGACGAATGCAGCGTAAACATTCAAATCATTGGGACATCATTGTAGTTCTGACGGTGACGGATTTTGGCGAGTTGTTTTCACGCGCTTGAAAGAAATGGAGTCGACGTCATGTCACTGACAAGCCGCGAAGAATGCCGGTATATGTGTAAAGCTTCTAATATATTAAGCTTGATGGTCGAATCAGGTTTAGCAATAAGCGTAGGGTTTCCAAACAAAAATGTATGGTTATTTTCATGACAATGTTGAGATACAGACGACTTCTTCAGTTCATAGTTCGTACGTAGTAGGTCTTATGTTCCTTCGCACGGAAACTTAAAGCCCTGCGTGTCTGTCCTACATATGAAAGTCCACATTCACAAGGTATCTGATAAATCTCCCAGGAATTTGTTTTTGACGTAGTCTTTTGATCCGTAAAAATTCATCTTGTTTATGTGTTTGAAAATAACTTTGAAATTAAAACTCTTGAGGATTTTTGAAATTCCAAAGCAAATCTGTGAAACAAATGGGATAACCGCCCAATTCTTTCGTATTGGGAGGTCTATTGGCGTGAGTGAGCAGACAGGCTTCGGTTTCCTAAATGTTTGGAGAGTTTGTCTATAACGGAATGGCTACATCCTCTGTGTACAGCAATTCGTTTAAGAAGATCGAGCTCTCTCTGTAAGGAATCCTCAGTTGAGCATATGTATGTATTGCACGATATACGCTCGTGTAGAATATATAATATAAATTACATGTATATATAATGAAAAAACACATATCTCATTCCTCGTCGTATTTCAATTTCCCAACTTTTTTTTTTTTTTTTTTATAGAAAGACTGATTTTTTTATACCTAATGAGACAAAAACCGCTTCTGACCTTCAAAACGGATATTCAATGGGCTGTTTAATGGGGCTAGACTTGATAGCCAACACAGCAATCAGACATCTCTGAATTGACTGTATTTACTGTTCTTCACGTAATATCAATCACATCAGAAAACTTGAAATTTGGGCTAGAATTTCTGGAAATCTTTTTCCCTTACTGGACTGAGCGAGGACAAAATGGAAGCGTCTCAGGAGTGTCAGTAGAAAATCCAGATTTCTGAGTAGTTCATCGTAAAAATGAACAATACTCAAGTTTATCAACATGATCTTTAAATGAAAAAAAAGTTTATGACATTTCCAATCAGGAACATAATTTGAAAAGGAGGAAAGTGAGCGGGCAAATGTGTTGTTATGTCCCCACCGTAAATTGCGTGCGGGGGCAACTGCCTCCTCCGCCCCGCTGTTCAGATGGCGCTCTACCCGAAAGACTGGTAACTTTAAAACTCAGAGATGTTGCAACGTCAGAGAACGTATACAAAGCGGCGTACCGGAAAAACTCGGGGGCCCTTTGCAAAAAAATATCTTCGAGGACCGTTTGCAAAAATCTATTAGCTTTCAGTTACTGAAATTTTTAACTTCCATATTATTAACTACGGGGGTCATAAATGGTCTGCACACTGTTCATTTTTGAGAATAATGTGAAGTAATGGAGAAAACTTACCTTATTACCGTTCAATGTACTCCCCTCCGCTGCTAATGACAGCTTGCCAGCGGTGAAGTTGGTCCTTGGATGCCCCGTAGTACAAAATCTTTGTTCAGCTGTCGTACTATTCGTGTCAAGTCCAATGACAGTTCATCCAGCGACCTGTAGTGGTTGCCACGGAGCCTGTTTTTTTAACTTTGGGAAAAGATCAAAGTTGGGTGGACCGAGATCAGGGCTGTATGGTGGGTGGGATAAAGTTTCCGAGCCATATTTGGACAAAAATCCCCGTACCAACGCTGCACCATGACACGATGCGTTTTCATGCTGCAAGGTCACTCCCGCCTCCAAAACGTTGGGGAGATTTTGACAAATTTTCGGTCTCAACTTTGTTTTCAGAAAGAAACTGTGCTTCGATCAAGAGTTCTTTCCCCACAAACTTCTTTCAAGGCAGTGTGGATTTCTGTCGGAGTTTTTTCATTCAGAGTTTCTATTTTCACGTACGAGCGCTGGTCAAACAATGTGACTCGACCTGAGGAGCCGCACGCTTCCATTTTCAAGCGCGCGCAAGTCCACACAGCAAATGATAGCGCGTTGTTCTTAACCATTTTCCCGATTACACCATCAGCGTCCGTTCCAGATTAACGTGTTCAAAACTTTTGTTATGACTCTCGTAGGCTTTGCGGGCGTTGTAATAACTTAAATTATTTGGAACCTATAGAGGTATTTTTCGTGAAGTCAAAATTATTAAATTTTATTGCGTGAAACACAAATGTGCACGGTGTAATCAAAATCACTTACCTAGTTTTATAACAATACAAAACACTTGCTCCAAAGTTAATCATATCATGCAAACTTCATTCTTTTAGGCCAGTCTCTTTGAAATACACTGCTGGCTACCCAAAATGCAACACCAACAAAGACACGAGATAGCAAAGCTAGATTTACTGGACACATAACAACAGATACAAAGATGAAACCATTGAGCTTACAAGCCCGTGCGACTTGCGGAACACGCAGACATGTATAGTTCGTGTGGCCCCCATGGCTGGCAATAACGCCCGCTACACGCAGCGGCATCGAACGAAAGAGGCTTTGGATGTGGGCTTGGGGTATGTCGGTCCAGGCTGCTTCCACACGTTGCCACAGTTCATCAGGCGTAGCCGCGGGTGGTGCTTGCCTGGCCACTCGGTTGCCGATCAGCAACCAGACGTGTTCGATGGGCAACATATCGGGAGAATAGGCTGGCCACGTCAGCAGTGACACCTGGTGGGCCGTGAAGAGTTGTTGCACGATGCAATCCACGTGCGGGAGCGCATTGTCCTGTTGAAACGTGGCCGCTGGCAGGTCCTGCAGGTAAAAGAGGACTACAGGCTCCAAAAAGTCAGAGATGCAGCCGTGGCTGTTGGGTGTACTGGCGATGCGTACCAGAGGGGTGCGGGTGTCATATCCAGCTGCGCCCCAAACCAAGACGCCAGGCGACGAACCGGTATGGCGATGCATAATTCAGGCGTCATACAGTATCTCGCCGCGGTGCCGCCACATGCAGATCCGACCATCGTGGTGTTGCAGGCAGGGAGCGGGATTCGTCGGAGAAGACAATGTCTGGCAGTCCGGGTGCGGCGTTCAACGGCCCACTGCCGCTGCACTCGCTGGTGGTGTAACGTCAATGGTAATGGGAGCAATGGGTGCCGTGCGACAAGTCCCCTATCCTGCAGACAACGTCGAACGGTACGTGCTGACACAGGTTGTTGCGCAACACACCCTAATTCCGGCACTAACGTTCGTGATGTAGCGGTGCGAGCCGTCAATGCCCGCCGCACAACATGCCGGCCCTCTCGTTCGGTGGTGTGCCGCGGCTGCGGCAATCGCTCATGTCGGTCCGTCCGTCCCTCCTGCACCCACCGAATCCATACTCGCCTCACTGTGGCTGGATGTCGTCCCACACGGGCGCCGATATCTCGGTACGATTAACCGCTGTCGCGAGAAGCCACTATTCGTCCTCCGTCGAACTCCGAAACGTGCTGGAATGACTGCCGTATTCTGCGACGAGGCATCAGGAAGCTTCCCAAGCACAGGTCTGGCAGCACTACACACTTCCACTACTTACACCCTGCCTTCTGTGCACTCTTCTTATAGTGCTTCTCGGTGGCGTGCCGGGCGCACATGATTTGCATATGCCCTGCAATGCTAATCGTTTGCATGTCCTCTCCCAGGCGACGCATGCTGCGAATTTCAGGCCAATCAGATGCTTCCTTCTTGGTGTAGCATTTTGGGTGGCCAGCAGTGTGTATTTTTACTAATTCCAGTCTCTTTGAAATGCCTGACAGCACACAAAAAACACGTAAGTGCAGTGTCTAATGGCCTATTACGCTTATACGATATTATGAAACAATAAATAAATAGCAATTAAGAATTGTGGAATCAAAAAAAAGCAAAACTACTTAAACTTTTGGATATAAAAAACACACTTAACGTAATTTCACAAGGTTTTTCCCCTATAGCAATTTTTTCCCCTTGACTCTGTTATAAAAATAAAATGACACAGGTCTGCGTTTTTCTGAACACCTTGCAGTTCTTTATATTTTGAAGGATGCGCATGCGTATAGTTTTGCGTAAACAAGTGTAATGCATACACAATACCGTACCCTGATTGGTATAAAAATTTCATTCATTGAAGTGAAATTTCTTTGACATTTTCTTGTTAGTATACATATATAGGGACTATTGCTATGGTTGTGAAAAGAGGGCTCAAGTCGTCTAGAAGAGCTGCTTTACTAACATCCAGTTTTTCTCCCTGACCCTGTTTCTCTCTTTAACATTTTGTTTTTTTTTCTCCCTCTTTCGCACATACGCACTCGAGCACGCAACTTATCTTTCTATTTCTGTCTGCGTGTTTCTTTCACTTTCTTTCCTTTTGCGTTTTTGTTTTGCATACTCTTTCTTTTTTTTTCTTTATTTCATTCATTCGCTCAGGTCACTTGGTCGTTCCTTGAATACGAACAGAAAGCAACTGACAAACACATGTTAAAAAATTTCTGCACGATACTGATTTCGAAACAGCGTTTCCACACATGATGACTATTTCGCACTGTTCATATGATTCGTACTTTCAAAGGTAAAGAAATATTAGTACCTTTTACATAAATAGGGCCATGAGAAAACTGCTCTGAAGATGTGAAACAACTATAAAATTCTCAAAATCTGCTTCAAGTATCCAAGTTCCAAAGTTTTATATCGCATTGCTAAACTAAATTTGCATACATGTGGAAATTTAAACTTAAGAAATATGTTTCTACCACGGAAAACGTTTCCTTTTGTTTTGAAGTCCAGAAATCTTAACATACGTTTTTTTTTTTTTTTGGTCAATACAGATTATGTGTTGTTTTTATTTAGGGAGTAAAATTGCTAGCGATGCTACAGAAGACATGATGCACTAGATTCAATGAAATTTAGTATTCACATTCGTTATTAGGGCTGGTAATATTGGTAAACTGGTTTGCCGGTAAAGCATGCTCTGATCTTTTCCACTGCGAGAACAGTTTTAGGATCCCAGATAGAAGTTTTCTAATCTCCGAGAACACCTCAGGAGATTTCAAAGGATGAAAATTATCGAATACATTTAGTCTCAGTACCATGTAAAAGATGATATAGGGTTTAAATTATTCGACAATACGTATTTTCAACTTAAAGGAAACCCGAACAAAGGTGTCACCGTATACAGTTTCTGTTACATAGACAATGAGCTGAGATACAAATTGCACATAGAGATTTTAAACAAGGTCATGAATAATAATCTCAAATGTTTGAAAAATCGAGCACTAGAGAAGTTCCCATTGCCTTTTACTAGTTTTTCCCATTTGTCATTTCACCGCGTACAAAGAATTATTGTTTTTATTAGTTGAACGTCGAGTTTAGTTGAAATTAATTGGTATCTTTAACTAAACTTGCTGATGAATGGATAAAACTAATGTCCTTAATTAATTCGTTCAACACATATCTTGCACTAGAAATAACTACATGAATAAAACGGTCATGATGAAAGAATCAGCAAAAACATACGTAAGGTCAACGGTTTATTCGCCAAGAACTGAAAGTTCAGGTCATCAATAAACAATAAACTTCAATCATGAAGTCGTACCACTAAAACTTAATATCAAGCTCTTGTATCAACATATTAATCTCAATCAGATAACTACAATCCTTATTCGCCGATTCACGCAAATCTACGTGTGATTTCAACCTCTTTCTCTATTCCAAGTATGCCGCTAACACATCCACTGTACTGACTATCTCCACACGTTTTTATTCAACGTTTTTTATTTATTTTTCCTGACTATTGTCAGAGTTTAGGAAGTAATGTACCGTCCAGTGAGAAATTCTTTAACCGAAATGTAAAGAAATTCATGTAAGAAAGCATAAACTCAAAAGGAAGGCTAAATGGAGGTACATGTTATATAGTTAAACTCCCAGGATCGGAACTAAAATGTAGAGCTACGGCCTAGACGACCATGGGAAAAAGTATGGATTCATGACATCATGAAGAAATCATACAGCTGTAATGACTGACAGCATCTTTATTGATTTAAAGGTACTTAAAAATTATGAAGCCCAACATTTTTAGAAAATGTGCATCAGCATAGATATTCTTAGATAAGAATTTTTAAAGTTGCAGTATTTAGCCACGTTTTACGGTTGAACCCCAATACAAGCAAAACACAAGTAAAATTTGTGCATACTAAGGTGTAAATCCTCCAAAATAGGATCGTCTCCACAATGGCGATTAAAAAATGATATCTTTATTACTGAAAGAGGTCGTACAGTTGATATATTTAGACGTAAAATATTAAATTATAAGCTATATTATTATTATTATTTGCCATGTTATTTTATTACATTTTAGAAAAATTACGGTATATCTTCATTATGTAATACATCTCTTTACCGTTTTTACGTGAGTGCTGATACGCATATTCACTGACTTTCTACTGGAATTTGATATTTCGGAATTTGAGCCCGGTGAGTAGTTTCTGGAGGAGTCGGAGACTAGTAACGATAGTAACACAAAAATATGCTGATTAGCGCTCACGTGAAAACGGTAATAGAATATGTTTCGCCATGAAATTATACTGCAGTTTTTGCGAAATGAAAAAATATGACAAATCTGTTCGTTTATTCAATTAAAGTGTGCATTCAAACAATGATGAAGAAATAACATAAAGTAAGCTTTAACCCTTTGGCGGCAGATGGACCTGAATTAAATGGCGACCCTCTCATCTCACCAATACCCTCCACAAAAATGTCACTGATAAGAAGAGTTAGTTTCTGGTCCTCTATTACCTGATCTATGAACTAAATCATGATGGGGAAGGGCTACGCCCCTTGATACGGACATCATGCCACTGGAAAGAAATAACTGACTTTATCATCTACTTCCTCTCCTTTGTTAAGTCCTTCTGCCTTTTTAGCAAATAATAAGTCAAAAGGATTAGTGTCAATCTTTTTGATGCGCAGATTCATTCATTCCGTCTGCGTTCGACCCATCTCTTAGCAGATATATTCGTTCGAGTTGATTAGAGCTCATTTTGTTAACCTCCAGTTAATTCGTTCCAGCCGATTAAAATATTAATTCACGTTGAAAATAATGAAATTGACCAAAGCATTTCAAAGAAGAGCGATGAGGTATCATCGAAGTACACTTTACATTCACCTACCATTGTATGTGTTCAAGCGATAGTTTCTCCTCCACAGACGTAAAAACATATTTCCAGAAAATTTCATTGAGAAAAGTAATTCTTACAATCAGCTAATTTCGGCGATACCTAATCTTACTTGTTTGCAACGTATTTTACCAGACCTAACTAAGCAAAAGCTTTTCATTGAAGAGTGAATTCCCCAACAAAAATGTAAATACCCTATACGCAGAAAGATTAAAAAAACAACATCTTTAGAACCTGTTTCAATCTTTTTTTAGTGATACGCTTGTTGTATTAAGAAGTAGAAATGATGTAATGACAGTTTCTGTACTAGAAAAGGGAAAAAGTAAGAGAAGAACAGAAAAACGAAAAATACAAATTAGTAACGCAGCAGTCACGGGAGGGTTTGAAATTGCGTAATAGTGAACATGAGCACAAATTACTATTATGCGTGATTTGTGAATGACGTGCAATACAAAATAGAAAGATTTTCTCTTGTAGATGAGGAGAAAAATTATTTCAAGCTTCTTCTCCTTTTTTTTTTTTTTTTTTTTTTTTCAGAAACGGTTGTTAAGTATTCACGAAGGTAATAAAAGTTCAAATTCCCATGCTGGCAGATATATTGTGTTATAAAAACATCTTCCAAGGCATTTTTTTGAAGCTAGAATGAAAAAAAATGTTAAAATGATTTTTCGTGCAAATTACTTTTAATGGAAATGTCTCTAATTATAGAGATTTAAAAAAAAAAAAAAAACGGAAACCAGAAAGCCTTCAGGACTTTTTCTTGCAAAATTAAGTTTTATTGAGTCACATCATGCCATTAAAATTAGCATCTGCCAGCACACATCTGGTTTCAATTCCTGACTTGGTCTTGTCATCAGTCTACATTTATAAAAGATTCGTGTTTATATTCAAAACCTTTTCTAAGACTCATATCATCATCATCATCATTGTCTGTCATTATCAATCCACTGCTGGACGAAGGTCTCCCCAGGTATCTTCCACAACGGTCTGTTTTGTGCCAGTCTCTTCCATGTTACTCCTGCATACTTTCGAATTTCATCCGCCCATCTCCCATGTAGTTTTATTCTAGGTCTTTTCCTGTCCCTTGGAATCCATTCTAAAATTTCAGCTGTCCATCAATGGTCTGTCCTTATGGCAATATGCCCAGCCCATTGCCATTTCAGAGATTTTACTCTGGTCATGATGTCTTCCACTCTTGTCATTTTTCTGATCCACGAGTTCCTCTTCTTATCTCTCCTGGTTACACCAAGCATGCATCTCTCCATGCTGCTTTGAGTTGTCTGCAGTCTTTGCATGTCTCACATATAGGGAGCCAAGAGAGAGAGAGAGAACTTGCGCTTCCATGCAAATCGAACTACACTATATTTCTGCTCTTGGGAAGTACTGCAAATTTTTTCGTGATAACTTAGTTCTGTTTGCTGACTTTTCTCTAGAACTTGCGTGTGTGTGTTTTGAGACGACGGGCTGACAGAGATAGATAGTTTTCTTCTTCTTTTTCTTAATGCGATTTTCTATAATTTAGCACACCAGACTTTACTTAAAATTTCCAAGGTACAGTAAAGGAACTCATCAAACTGATTCTGGCTGGTAAGTGGGGATTCGGAAGGGTTTTTTATTTCGGGTTTCGATAAAAATGCCATAGGTCAAGCATTAGTGGCTTTCTGTTGAAAAAGATAAAGCTTCTTCAAAAGTGTAGATACTAGATAGAAGATAGCACGCCAAGGAGAAGATAGATCTCAGCGCCGTCCGATCTTTTCGGATGCCGTCCAAATCATTTCAGGAAGAAACGAATAGTCAAGAAAATATTGTGGCTGTACTATAGAAACACAGTTCCGTTTCCCACTCTCCAGCTGAAAAAATCATCGGTTAGTTGCAGAGGAGGGGAGAGTGGAAGTCTGGAAGAATTTTTTTATTAACACTTAATCGGCTTAGTCATCTTTTCGGGCATGTTCTTCCCGGATCTATCATACAACGTAAAATTTGGGATCGGCCTGACATACTTTGGGCTCAGGCTGATATTCTTCGGACTGGGCCTGACATACGTCGGACTTGGAAGTGAATCTAACCCTGGCAAGTTGTGAATCTCACCGCTCTTTTCATCTTTTGTATGCTACAGTTCCGCGTCCAGTTCGGCTTTACTACACAGAACATCCTTGATGTAAGTAAGGGTAAGAGAAATGGACGAAACGCTTCTGGTGAGTGCTACCTTTCGTTTCATAATTTCTTCCGACGCAATTAATGAGGGTAAAGTGCAGTTCCTATTTGGAATAAGAAATGACACCTGATTCTATAATACCCTATTTACAGTATCATAGACTATAAAAATATTTTATAGTTAGGTTATTAAACTACAGTGAAAATGGCCATGAGGGCAGCGGTAAGTACGCAATAGTCTTCTTCTGGTCCGCCGAAAAACTTGCTGGTTCTAAAAATCTATTGCGCAACTGTTAGTGATTAGAAATTATCAGTTAGCTACAAGAGGATATGATAAAAAAAAATAGAAAGTATAAAATTTAATGTGAAGCAAAACGTCAGAAGCAACTCCCAGGGGGTAGTGGTAGTTATTTTGAAAAACTGTAATTGCACATGTGTGTGTGTTCTAAATAATACAAACTTGTGCGTAATCAACAAACGAGACCAGTTTTATTATCCCAAAAACTCAAGAGACAACATGATTATAATATTTCAGGAAGTAAAGCTTTCTTGTCTTAACGACTTTGGTAGGACAGAAGGTAATATTCTGTGGTTTGTCCCGGTCGCAGAAATGCCTATTCAAGTGATGTCAGCAATCTGTTTCCGACGTGATTTGCTGCAGAGAGGATTCACTACTGACCACGGCCAGCTGCTGCGAATTCCATTCACCCAATACCCCGTAAGAGACACCAATGGTGCCAAAAAATAGAGACATTGACGTTACGAGTAGCATCGCACAGTGTTTACAGGCGAGTCATGATGTAAAAACCTGATTCGCCGTGATGGATGGACCTTGTGCGGAAACACTCTGATGAACCGATGCTGGCGCCGTACATTTCGGAGTGTGGTACGGTTTCTACACCAAACGTTATGGTGTGAAGTGCTGTTCGGTTTCGTTCACGTTCCAGCCTCATACGCATGTCTCCGACCCTGAGCAGCTTGCAGTACATCGATAATATTTAGAAGGCCGAAGCCCTACCTCATTTGCAGACGGTTCTTGATTCTATTTTACAACAAGACAATGCCCGGCCATATGTGGTGTCGAATGTTTTAGACCTGTTGAATCCATAAGCATTTCTCACTTGACCTGCAAGCTCTACAGATTTGTCTCCCATTAAACATGTCTGGAATAGAATTGCTTCATGGCTGGCCTGTCAGGATATGTCCGCAACATCTATACTGAACATGATCTTTGTGTCCGAGTAGAGACATCGTGGCAGGACATTTCACAAACAGACATTCAGGACCTCTTCATTTCATTTTCATGCTGCGTGTACGCCGTTATTGCCGCTCGTGGCAGGTACACTGAATACTTAATGTTGTGTCTGCACCCGTTCACGTGAAGTATCGTAAGTATTCTGCCATATTAATTCCGCTTCATTATCTTGTGCCTATCTTGGTTTTGCAATATTTATAAACAGCTCTGTATAAATACTGAGAATGTTTGATGGGCAAATAAGTTATTAAAGTGAGGTGCTTAACACTTTAAGCGACCGATGTACGTGAACCAAATGATACCCACATTTTTGGCGCACCTCAAACAGAAACGTTCATACAGAGGACGTTTTTCTCGAAGGGCGCGGCAAAACAATTCTTTTCTCCCTATCATCTTAGCATTACCGACCATAAACCAGTTATTTGCTGGTGATAAGCGCTCCCTTGTAGTCTTGTGATCCATGACCCAAGTAAGGTAGGATTGAGAAGTGTTCATCTTTCTGACACATACATCATGCCATTGGGTCGAAATAAGTGACTCAAACATCTCCTCTCTTCTTGGCAAAGTAATTGCTCTTTCCACGTTTTTCTTTATTTAATACACAGCAACCGAAAAATTGTTATTCCGACACCGCTGGGATCGTACGCGAGATCTCCCGATAACTAGCCGAGTGCGTTCGCTTTACGCTACAGTGGCCAACAATTCACGGCGCTAAGTGTGTTTATCTGTCAGCATCTAACTTCAAAAATCCGTAGAAATGGGCTCAGCAACTGAGACGTCTCCATCTGGTGGGACGTAAAGGAAAAAGCTATTAAATTATAGCTAATAAATCCGAAGAACGAGAGTGATAGTGGAAAAAACTTCCAAATACGTGGAGACAATGTTAATAGACAAAGTCATCGCTCTTTCCACGTTTTACTTTAATTAACACACAGCAACCGGAAAAATTGTTATCCGGACACCGCTGAGATCGTACTCCAGATCTGTGATAGCGCCGTTGATTGTTGGCCACTGTAGCGTAAGGCGAACGCACTCAACTAGTTATCGAGAGCTCCGGGGTACGATCCCAGCGGTGTCCTGATGACAATGTTTAAGTTGCTGTGTGTTAATTAAAGAAAAACGTGGAAAAGCTTTGACTTTGTCTATTCACATTGCCTCCACGTATTTGGAAGATTTCACTCTCCTCTCCCCTTGCGTAGGTTCATCGCCATTTTTATAGACCTTTTAGTAGGCAATCAGTCAGAAAGAAATAGTGTCAATCGTTCCCTTAAATGACCAGTTTGAAAAACGAAGCTCAACGCTTTCTGACGCTGGATTCCTCGTTCCAGCAGCGTTCAGTCCCTTTCTTAAACAACAAACATATTCGCTCGAGCTTATTTCAGCCCATTTTGCTAATCCCGAGTTAATTCGTTCCAATCGGTTAAAGGATAACTACATAACAGCACGTGATAGATAATATTGAAGTATAAAAGGTTTTATAGAGGAGAGTTGGCGAAGATTATATTCAAATCGAAACTTTATAAAAAAAACAACAACATTAAAATTGAGTGAAATAAATGTAGAGATGGGTTATCACTGCTGCAAGAAAAGCATTTGTCACGGTTGTACAGAAAGATAAAAAAGCCACTCAGAAGACAGCAGAAATAAGTAAAGCTACAAAGCAAAATAATTAGAAAGACTGTTTTATACGGACACGGGGTTTTTAGTGTTTTTATATTTTTTTATGATTTTATTGAAAATTGTTGGCGAGTTAATCGAAATACGTCTCGTTGTATTAACAAGGACCAAAAATGCCGAAAAAAATATTAAAGCCTGAGGTCTCAGTGATAAGAGAGGACACAGGGTACGTGATTACCGCTTCATGGACCTATGCGAAGGAAAAACTCAGTCAGTTTGGGCGCTGCATTTGCTAAGTGCATTACTTGGAAATCTCTCTTTATGTGTGTGTTTCATTTTACATCATCAATTTTTCATATTGCTACGATTTATTCACAATTAAAGTATTTATAATATTAAATGTTAAGGTGAGTCAGATGTTATGCGTGCGTACATTTAGCATTTGGCTTGCATCTATTGGGACAGACGCTGTTTAAGACTTGCTACCAAAGGTTATAATAGGATATAAAAAAGCAAATTAAATAAAAGGAACTGTACACCAACTATACTTAAAAAGTATAACTAAACTAGTGATCAAAAGCCATCTGGTTGATGTGCGAAAGCTTGGAAACTTTGATTTCTCTTCTATACCAAGAAATTCGGATCACTAGTATAGTCATACTATTTACGCATAACAAACCATATGCATCGAAGACTAAATTATTGAGAGTGAATTCATCGAAACGAAGTAATCGAAACCAAATTCATCGAACGGGCACTTTACCCAAAGACGACATTTTACAACATTACGTAACGTATTTATAAAATATTTTTTCAATCAATTGGTTTAATAACTTGAATACAGATTATAATAATAATCTTTCTTAATAATAACCATTAAACTTCACTTAAAATATGTTCATGATCAGTGTAACAATAAGTTGGTATCAACGCTTTACTACATCACGATAAAGAATCTAATTTATCGTTGGCATAATGTTTAATGAAGTTTATTACTTGTAGATAGTCTAATTTTATCATTAAAATACGATATATTTTAACACTTGCAAGACTTTTTATACATCATTTTGAAATTATATAAACCCTTTTTAATTTCTTTTTTTAATTTAAATTGGTTTGGGAGTCTTTAAAATAATTTTCAAGAGGTAGTTCCTTTCAGATGTGTTATGAACGCCTTTGATTCGTGTTTGCTATTGCAATCTCAGCATTTTTTGGCAATTAAAATAGTTTATTTTATTTTCAACATTTCCGAGCACGAGTGCGGTCCTGAAAACCCTTTAAGTGTTTTTAATGTCTTAATTTCCCAGGTGGCGCAGTGGTCTAAGGCGCTGGCCTCTGATCATTCGTCCGTCTGGGGTCCGGGTTCGAATCCCGGTGAGGCATGGATGTTGTGTTTGTCTTACGGCACTGGCTCTCTCCCTTCCCTGGAACCAGTGACCCTAAATTAGGGACGGGCGACTGCTTATAGCCCATTGAGTTGCTCACGGTGGTCGTTAAACCTCCAATTAAAGAAAGAAAGAAAGAAAGAATGTCTTAATTTAAGCAGTCATTTGGTGTCTTAATGTATACACTGATTTTCATTTATAATTTTAAAATAACTGCCGGAGATTTATTGAATTTTCTCAAATGATTCAAAAGAAATTCATGATTCTAAGTAATCTGATAAAAATATCATCAAGAACTGATGTGTTCAAAATATCTGTTACAGAGGATCAACATCCCTTATCAATATACATCCTTAAAAACTTAAATAAATTTAATCATTGATTCAGTCTCCAGAAGTCATTGTTCTTTAATTTCTTAAATTTAACTGCACACTATGAATGGAATAAATGGTATTCTTAAAATTAAAAAAAAATTAACTTTATTGGAAAACTTTCTTTAATTCATAGGTTTAACTAACAAATGGAAACTCCAAGTATGGTCTTCTGAGTAACCACTATTATTCCTCGGAAACAGTTGCATTTACGATAAATGTTACCTGGATGAATTGATATAAAATCACCCGTAATTTTCGACAAATGTTTCCTACGATGAATTGATCTTAAATCACCCGTAATTTTCGATAAATGTTTCCTACGATGAATTGATCTTAAATCACCCGTAATTTTCGATAAATGTTTCCTACGATGAATTGATCTTAAATCACCCGTAATTTTCGATAAATGGTACCTACGTGAATTAATCTTTCGGCGACTTTGCGTCTGATTATTTTAACTTCTTCGATTAACCTAGACCCCTAACTTTCGAAACTTGCCGTGAGATTGATTCTTCGTTCGAAGATTTCATTTTCGTTAATTTTGTTTATTTCGGCTTCGATGATTTCGTTATCTTTTCTTTCAATGAATTCAACAGGAGCTGATAAACCTTCACGTTTTATAAGATATAACCTTTTGTCGGTTGTGCGATTCGAACCAACGTCTTTCAGCTCCGGAGCGGCTGTTCTTTCAACTGAACTACGCCAGCAGACTTATCGTTGCTCTATTGTCCACTTGACTCATGCGTCACCTCAGTACTACGTCTTCTACGTCATATCACTCAATGCGTTACAGTCTGTGTTTGTGCTTTTGACAAAAGGCTCTCTTGTGAATCGTTATAGGATCTTTAGAACATAGATCATTTCCTTGAAGACTCTGCTCACTATGCTCAATATAAGGATATTGCCGAAATGTACTCATGGCTCTGCATGTAACGCGACTCCTGCTCATTTGAGCCAAATGTCCTTCATCTTTTGGGCTCATATTTCTGAGTTTCTCCAGCTACAGGACGTCGCGCAATGTTTCAGTTATTTTAGAATTAATTCTGAAGTTGATAGACTTACTGATGCCCACCGACTCATCCAAGAGTCTCACTGTAATTCGGCGATCTTTTTTAAATGATTCCGCAACTCTTCGATTTCTTCCTCTGTCCGTACACTGTAGCCCAGATCTCGGATCAACATTAAAGGAGCCCCACCCGTTAGGAAACGTCATTCAAAAACTCTGCTGCGTAATTATGCCGTGTCTCCATACGGTTCCTTTAACTTTCTGTAAGTTTCAGTAGCTGATTTACCAAGTTAAAAAAAAAAACAAAAAAAAAAAACGGAAGTTTACTGTCTCCTTTTTCGAGGCTAAAATGAAATGGGACGAGAATTCTTGCTATGACTCCCTTAACGCGTGTCTGCGTCCTGTCGGTATCTGGCATACACGTGATATTTTTATGTCACTATTGCTGCGTCAGTTATGCGCTCAGTCCTGAAACTTATTAGACGTAGGTTGCACTTCATATCGTCACAATATTTTTCTTCATGGCAAATTCCTCCTCTGTCAGACTGCAGTTCGAAATTTATAATGAATACGCATTAAATCATTTCATGTGTACATCACTTTGACAGAATCTCTTCACATTTTCTTCACTTATTTCTTCCGTTTATAAAACTGACCGTAGATTTTGGTCATAAATAAACACTGTCTACCAACAAGTAATTGGACACACCTGCAACCGACGATATCTGCGGTCCTGATACACGTGACTGCCGCCGCCGTTAAATATCGCGGGGGAAACAACAACGCAACCAGTCGCATGCAAGATACCACGCAGTTCGGAGCTCTCTGATTTCAAGAAAGGTGTAATCGTCGGGTATCACAGTAATGGCCGATCCATACGTGACATATCCAGCGAGTTGAATTACCCAAAATCAACAGTGGCCTAAGTGATTGGAAAGTGGAAGATGAGAGGTGACTGTCAGAATGTGCCCTGACCCGGCAGACCCCCAAAATTGGGAGTTAGAGACCAACGGGTGCTGGCCAGAGATATTCGGAAGAACCGCACCAAATCGATGGGCCACATACGCGAGGAGTTTAAACAGACATCAGGGAATATTCTTTCGATGAATACCATCCGTAAGAAAACCCATCTGCTCGGTTATCATGGACGTGCTGCCGTCCACAAGACTTTGATCACCAGTCCAATAGCGCTGTTCGGCTAACGTGGTGCAAAGAACGTCGACACTGGACCGTTGAACAGTGGAAACAGGTTCTCTGGAGCGACGAATCAAGCTTCACCCTGTACCGTTCGGATGGAAGGATCTGGGTTTGGCGTCTGCCTGGAAAACGCCTCCTGACGGAATGTATTGTGCCAACTGTGAAGTTCGGCGGCGGTAGAATTATGCTATGTGGGTATTTCTCCTGGTATGGCACGGGACCCTTGGTCGCAATTCCGGGTAGACTCAACGCCGAGACCTACTGCACCATTTTGGATGACCATGCGCTTCATACGTTGTGGCAGTTTTACGAGGTGGACCCATGTTACTTTCAGGATGACAATGCCACCTGACATGTTGCGAGGTCCACCATGGTTTGGTATAGTGACAATGGGGTTAATCGAATGGACTGGCCTGCGCAGAACCCGAACATTAACCCTATAGAGCACATCTCGGACGAGTTGGAGCGTCGACTTAAGAGGTGCCCCCACCGTCCGAAATCGGTGAAGGAACTGACCTGTTTTCTCCAAGCCGAGTGGAAGAAAATACCGCTAGCCGTCGTACAACGCCTGGTTGAGAGTATGTCCCGGATAGTCGCAGCTGTAATCGCCGCTGCTGGAGGCTCCACTAACTATTAAAGGTGAATAAACTTCGTTTTCCTTTGCTATCACAGGTGTCCAATTACTTGTTGGTAGATAGTGTATATTAGAGTAAATAATTTGACTATTAATGACATTTCGTGGGATAACCTTAACTACACGGTTTGTAAGCAAGTTTGTAGAAAATTCTCTTGAGGAAATACAAAATGTTTACAAAGTGAGAGCAACGAGAAAAGGATAAAAAATATTCATGAATTTTTTTGCAACTCTTTAGCCTACCTCGCAAGATTTTAACTAAAATTGTTATAAAATCCTGGTAATTTAAGCAAAAATGAGATGTAATGAGGAAGAATTTATGCATAAGACCTATACTCACTTCTTGGTAAAAAAATGGGAAAAAAAACCCTTTATGCATTTTATACTCTTAAATTTCGACGAAGAAAGGGAGGAGTAAAAACAATTTAAGAAAAGTAGAAAAAAAAATGCTTAAGCCGTTTTGTACGCAAGGAGAAAAAGAGAGATGAAGAGAAATGAAGCATTAAAGAGCTCTTGCGTATAATAACGACTGGAAAAAAACTGTATAAACATTTTAAATATTAGACTTAATGGCGAAATGAACAAGTGAGTTCCTGTATAAATCTCAGAGGAAAATGATGCGCAATACATATTTAAATTGATGCTTTGAAGAAAAAAAACTGAAGAAAAGGGAACGACTCAGAAAATATTTCACTGAGAAAAACACACCATGTGGTAGGTGGGCATTATTAGCAGCATCGGCTTCTAGAATATGCTTTGAATCAGTTTTTATTTTATTTTTTGTTTAATCTATAAAGTGTTGGTAGCTTTTCGAATACTGTTAGCGAAAGTCTTACATCTATACACACGAGGTGTTTTTGCTTAATACTAAGTTTTAGATCACATGACATTAGCTGACAGCACTTCAAAAGCGAGTTATGTTTCTGACACCCAGGTTAAGAAACAACAAAGATCCCACCACTGTAGTCTTTAGAACCAGTGAAATATGTGGTAATGAAAAATGTAAAAATTTCTGAACATTTATCCGCTTCTAAAATCTGACAACCAAGCGCTTATTATTAAAAAAACAATCTTTTCACCACAAAAAAATCAATCCGATACAAAAAAATAAAATAAAAATAAGGTCGGTCTTTGTCTTTTAAAAGTAGATGAATAGCTGATGACAAAAATAATCATTTGTGGCCGTACCAGAAAACATAACTGCGATAGAAGAATGTTAACGGAAAAAGCTATTAATGAAGAAATAATAATAAAAAAAAAGTCAGTTTCGGTAGGACTTTCAGAAATGAAACTTTTATCGTAATTAAAAATAACTACTTGCACCCGAGTTGGAATAATGTGTATCATTAGAAGCGGATAAAGGGTAATGAGTGTAAATCTTTGTCGGGGTGACAGCAGGAAATATTTCTTTCAATCGATATTTTCCACCCAAAGCTATGACTTCAAATTCAAAATCGCATTTCCAAATCTCAGTGCCAGAACAGAGCATTATAGAAAAATTGGAAATTGTGCCCAATGAGTTTACCCATGATAAACGCTTTCAGGCTCAAAAAGAAATTTTCAAAGGCGATTTTTAAATAATAAAACATAAAACAAATGGAGCTTTGCCTGTAGCAAAAAATTGCGTATTCTTTTGAAATGCGTAATGTGTTCTTCATAATAAAGGGTACTAGGTATAAAAATAATTTTTCAACAACAGCTCAAGGATCAGTAATAGATTTTCAAGTATATAGGTCTGGACCTTCAACTACATGTTGAAAAGTGCGTTACGAAAAATCATAAGCTCTGCGAAAGTTGTTCTTCAGGGTGGAAAATAAATCTATCCGAAACAAAAATAATTTTCCAAATCGAATATTTAGAAGAGGGAAAACTGTGAGGTATTCAAGCAGAAAATAAGCGCAGAACTTTCTTCTTAGTCAAGGGTATCCGACTGAAGAAAGATTTTTCGATAAGATTTTTTTAGAAGAGCGGATACTCTTGTAAATTTCAATATACACTGAAGTCCAGTAGCGGAACAATTGCACGTGGTGGAAAAATAGGAAATAGAAACAAACTTTCCTTCATGTTGGGCGCTTTCAGTGAGTAGTGGGTCTGGGACCCGGCACGCGTTCTGGAAAACCTTATACAGCATTATTTGTTTCCTGTTTAAAATGGGAATGTCTTATAATTCTTTTCCAAAAAGAAAAAAATGCAACAGAAAAACTGCACAGTTAATAAAAATAACGTCCGATGTTTGTTTGAAAGTAGAGTTAGTCTCTAAATCCATTCTCACTTGGCAATAGTCCCTTGAAACTCCCTTTTCCACTGTTGTCAACAGCGCTCGAAATGGAAATTTTGAAGTGCCGGTATGCTCATATTTAGCTAAAAATGTTCCGGAATACCTTCACAGAAAATCTCTAAAACAGAAAAAGTAAAAAATCCCTGAAAGAAAAACGTCATCGCTTGAAAATGTGATTGACAATTCCGTGGAATATTATCGCACCTTAAGTTAGAAACGATGGCAGTTGGTTTGTTTGTGTATCCAGCAGTCACTACTTATGCTACACAGATGACTGGTGTTAGACTGTTCATAACGAGGAGTTTCTACCCCGGGACCAACGGGTCGACGAGACTTCCGAACTTCGGCTAATCATAAGTGATTCAGCTGGACTGGAACTCAGAATTCTAAGGCTCAGAGCAAAGAAGACAGCCCCCCCTCCCCTTCCAATAGGTACTTTCATAAAGTAGAAAGTCGAACAATTAGAATATCCGCAATTAGAATGAATATTGAGTATTAAATTAATAGCAATCTCATAACCCTCAAAGAAAAGTAAAGTCCTGGAAAAAAAGTTTATACTTATTGCCCGAAAACTAAAATTTGTATTTAATCTACACTACTCAACAAAATTAGGGAGCACCCTTTTTTTAAACGATTTTATTCAAAGTAGTTGGGTAAAATATTATTGAACTGTCAAAAGATTCCCTCCGAATAATGAAAAACAGCTATAGAAAGCAGTTCGACATGTAAATTATCAACAATGACTTCAAAAGTGACGTCGATGCGACAATCACATGAAACGGGTGGTTCTTTCGGAACTGCATTCCTGTACCGCTGGTCGCGGGAGAAGCAGTTTGTTGCGTTATTTCATGTTAGCATGCCGAATCAACACGATTTGCCAGAAAGCACCACGTGGTGAGCCATAAGAAGGTTGGAAGCCGGTCAAAGTCAACGGATAGTAGCGTCCGCCATTGGAGTGAGCCGAAGTGGAGTCGGTTCCAAGAGACTGGAAGTGTTCGAAGGTGTCCTGGTCAAGGTGGTCTACGAGTTACCACCTCAAATGATGACCGTTATTTGTCATTAACAGTCCTTCGGAACAGGGGTCAAAATGCCACCCAGCTGAAAAGACAACTTTTAAGGGCAACCGGAAGCGTATCGACACAAAGAATTTGTAGACGCCTTCACGCACGTAGATTGTATGCACGTAGGCCAGTTGTTTGTATCCCACTGACCTCCCGACATCGTATGGCTCGAAGAAACTGGGCTGAAGAACACTGTGATTAGGGACATGCCGGGTGGAGCCAAGTTCTCTTCTTCGTCGAGTCCAGATTCAGCCTAGAGCCGGATAATCGACGACTTCTGATCTGGAGAGAACGTGGCACCCGATACAATTCAGCGCATGTCCAAGAAAGATCGCGTTTTGGTGAAGGCGGTGTACTTGTTTGTGCAGGGATAAGCGTAGGTGGGCGTACTGACCTGTACGTCATTCGGAATGGGTCCCTGACTGCCGAAAGATACACGGACGAAATTCTTAGACCCTTGGTCGTACCTTATATTTCTGCCATCGGCGATTCAGCCTTTTTTATGAATGACAACGCCCGACCTCATCGAGCGTGCCTTGTGAATCAGATGCTTGAAGAGGAAACAACAGAGCGTATGGAGTGGCCGGCATGCTCCCCGGATTTGAATCCGATTAAACATGCTTGGGACACATTGGGCAGATTCATTGCTGCTAGACCCCAACCTCCGTTCACTCGCCTTCAGTTGACAAATGCCCTTCTTGAAGAGTGGGGAAGAATCCCCCAAAACCTCCTCGACCACCTGATCAATTTAATGCCCCACAGGTGTGAAGCCGTCTTGCACGTTCGAGGTGACAACAAACCTTATTAGACAGATGACAAAGTTCGTCAATGCTTATTTTTTCTTCTCCAAAAGATATGGGTAATAATGATTTTTTTATGGCACCAGGTGTGTTTCCTTTAAAAATGATCTTTGTTACAGTAAAACATGATTTTTTCACCTGTTCAATTCTTTATTTTCTTGTCCCTTTCATAAATACGTATATTTTTATATTGTGCTGCATATTTACCAGCAGTGATTCGTTCTCACTACGTCACCTGCTCCCCTAATTTTCCTGAGCAGTTTATTATTCCGAATTCTTCATTTTATGAAGAAGGTCTTGAAATTGAATGTGTTAAATTAATGATATAATATTAAAAGTACAGACGTCTTTAGTGGAATGATCTGGGGCTTGGGCAAGATGTAATCATACGCTATGGGTAGGCTTCATTCCCATACTTTGAAGGATTGAACTTATGGTTCATATATACACTACTCCCTTACTCTTTACGGTTCTCACACAGCTCTATCTTAATAGGCACACAATGTTTCTACGTTTAGGAATGCGCTCTCGAAAGTCAGGGACAAAAAATAATTAATTAATGAAGTTTCCACTACTAAAATTAGTGCCGGTATGTAAATTCAGGGTAAAAAAATGTGCCGGGACGAAATACTAGAAAAAAAGAGGTGCCGGTATGCTATACCGGTGTACCAGCCCATTTGGAGCACTGGTTGTTAAAAATGTTGAAATGTGAATATGGCTGTGGGAAAAGTATTGTAATTGACAATTTAATCCTGTTATTATTAAAAGGTCTATAGTTGTAAGTCTCAGTGAATTTATTCCAGTTACGAGGGCCCCTTAATTACGCTGAGAGCAAAGGAGATTATTTTTCTCTCTAGAGCTTTAGGCCCTTTTCATACAGGCGAGAAAATCCGTCGAAACACTAAATCTCCACGCTGTTTTTCCGCTCATTTTCAGACGGACTATAGAGTTATCTGTGCTGTATCTAAACTGCCGTTATTCAAATATCTCGAGAAGTAAACCTTCCGGTAATAAATGACTTTCACTATTGTAAATAAGTTACCGCTCCCACAGACATTTTAGTCGATAATATGGAGCTGATGTTAGTTTTCGTTCCCCAAAACGGCCCCAATTAGGGCTCCAACGTCTTAGTGTTTTCTGACCAAAATGGTGAAATCTTGTTCCTTGAATGCCAAAATGTGTAAATACGGAAGTCTCATTACGAATGAGTACTATATTTTCCTATACTATCAATATAAGAAAATAAAAAGTAAAGAAGCGGAATGAAGGGGGGGGTGGAGTAGGATTAAGAAGGGAAAGGTGTTGAACACTTAAAGGCACTGCACTTTCCTGTACCTTTTCAATTAACACTATACTACTGGACACTTTGCGACGGAAAAACAATATCTCAGATGCGACTCTTTGACGCAGAAATAGCAAGAAGACAATTCATACATATAATCCCTTAGCGGAAAAGCTGTGCATTACATAAAGTTCATGTTTGCAATGATCTTCATAGCAAATGGCAGGCGGTGAGAAAGGTTTTCTTTTCAAACGGATGTCTAGAAGCGAAGTTGCAGCTGCAGACAAAAGTACAATAGTATCCACAAAGTGTTCGAATTCAAAATTCAAAGGTATGAGCAAAATGTGATCCGTCGTGAAAAGAATTTTTAAAGAGAACTTTCAGAAAAAGATATGCGCTTATGGCACTAAAAATTACCTAGGGTAGTTATTTGGCATGGGAAATATACATGAAAATGCTTTTGAGATAGATTGTGTTTGACCAAAGAAAACTATGCATGTTCAGTCGGTATTTAGAAGCTGAGATAGGGCTTGAAATTTGTTACATACAAAAATATGTTCGTACGTTTCATAGGGACAAAACTACAGCCGTATCGCATTAAACAGCCGCCTTTAAACCGTCACCCCCGCCTTCCACCCAACTGTTCGCGAATTAAGAATATTATCACTTTAAACCGCTACCTCACCGACCGCCATCCGCTATGGAGTTCTAGCGACATTTTGGTTTCCTATTGGAGAATATCCCGCTCAACTGCCTCTCAAAATCTAGGTAAGAATTTCCAAATATTTTATTCTGAATCGCCAATCTTATTTTCTTAAATTTGCCCGAAACCACGTTAAATTTGAGCTTCTCAAGAGAAGTTTTTTGGAATGGATGAGATAACAGCTTTCCTGTTCTCCACGACCACTAACTACCCTGAAGAAAAGAAGGATACCATTAGCGAAGTGCGGTCAGCTGCCTAAACCGAATGCAGACACTTCTGTGATATTGCATCTGACAGAAGCGAGACAACAGGGATGTGTGTCTCCCTTCAAACGAGGAATCTTTCTTCCCGATTCTAAGGGCTTTCATATCTCTTAAATTTCGAAGTTTGTTAAACGGAAAAGTCGGGACGAATTGCTATGTCTGTATGGCATGGCAATACCGGCAATGCCTTAACTGATTTGAACAAACAGCGATTGAACAAATGTCAATGCCTTAACTGCTCGTTCTTATATTTCGATACAGGCCATACTCCCTGGAAAAAGTGATATTTCCTGTCTTACATTTCACATTTTGGATTCTAAAACTTCTAAATCCAAAGGGTTTAATAGTTATTGTTTCTCTCAAGGACTGCTGGCTGTGTGAGCTTTTATTTTTCATTCATCACTTTTTTGTTTATTTCAAAGAATCTTGAAATGGGTAAAACATCGTTGGATGTTCATGAAAAAAATGTGATATGCAAATTCAAATATTGTAATCCTAAATCTAAGCATCAGGAATTAGCAAATCACTTTTCCAAACTTTTTGACAAGTCAATTAACAGAAGGAGACATATGAAGGAGACAGGAGACATATTAAGCGATAAACAAAACTGAATGGGATCTGGGAAATTACTGCACAAAAAGTTTAGAAGTGGCAAGCACGAAATTTGAAAAAAAGCTCTTGTTCTATGGATTGGCTGATAAATGCCAAACATGGGGTTATTATCGCTGAAGTTATTCTTGAAAGAGCGAGGCAGTTTAGGAAAGAATGCCAAACTCAAGAATTCAGATACAGTAGTGTTTGGCTTTAAAGATACAAAAATTGGCATGAATTGTATTATCAATGAGAATACGCACGGTGAAACAGCCGAAACGTCTGATAGTTCAATAGATGAGGAAAAAAAAAAGAATTTTAGAAATCATATTTAATTATAAATTTAAAATTTGCATTCAACATGTATGAATCTGGTTCGTTTCATATGGTATCCGATAAATAGATTTCAAAGAAAAATGAGAAAACTTAAAAAAGTTGAAAGATGGAATAATAACAGTTGATTGAGTAAATGTCGATGGTAATGATAAACAAAAAGTTGTTTTAGGAAAATGTAAAAAAAACACGTTGTTTTAAGAATTTTCGTCATGGATTCTTACTTAACGACTGTGTTTCCACTCCCTACCTACTCAGAATCAGAGATCCCGTGCATTAGTACTTATGTTTGGTGTGTATCTTCCTCATACTGAAATTCAATTAATTTTTCTTTTCTTTTTTGTATATGAACTTTATTAAACTGCCACCCTCGCTTCCCGCCAGTTTTGCATGATGAACAAAATACACCGGTTCAACGAGGTTCAACTATATGCTTAACAAGCCAGTGAAAAATGCATACAATATATTCCTCACCAAGCATACTATCCCAGGAAACAGAAATTTTTCAAAAGTGACTTTTCAAACCACAGGCATCAATAAACTGAATTACGCATTTACGTTAAAGGTCTGCACTAGTGATGAGTACGGACCCAGGCTATGACCAAAATCCGGGAAGCGGATCCGGGCCCGTCCGGGACTGCGGCGGGCCCGGATCCGCTTCCCGGAATATAATTTATTTATTTAGAGCAGCCAGAGTAAAGCCAAACGTTCCATGCTGTATTGCATGCAATTTTACAACTTCTAACTTGCTGAAAACAGCCAAATTTAATAATTTGCTAACAAAGGTTATTGCATTTTCAAATAAGAACGCAAATGTGACAGTTTCATCAAAGAATAAATAAAATAAATGCCAAAACCTGCTCTGTTCCAGTAGAGTTAATAATATAAATTTCTTTGTATTAAAAAGCAATATGACGTATATATGTACATTTATTTACTAAGCACTTAATCAGACCTAATCCGTCAGCAAAACAGCATTACGCATTTCTTATGTCATGTCAAAATGACATCGTTTTATAGCAATTTTTAAATGAAATTTAAGAGTTCAAAATCCTTATTTTAATTTGAATGGAAAAAATTTTAATGAAAGTTAATTATGTAAGTGAATTAACTTGATACACCTGGGAAACAAAATGAAGGACATTTTGTTACCAGAATATGATGCACAAAATAATAATCTTTCTTTTTCTTGGGTGAAGGTGGGAGTCGATATTAACAGGAAGCACTGGCATTCTTCTCTGATAATGAAAACATAAACAGGAGTACAACAATATGCTTTATTTATTTTTTTTATTCAGATAGGGAAAATTTTCACAAGTGTCCAAACCCAAGCCTGCCAGAAATAACAATATAACGGGCACGGGCTGGATCCGTGCCTTAAATGTCCGGACCCAGGACTTCAAAAAGCAGCTCGTGCTCAACTCTAGTCAGCACGGGCCTTACTTTCAAAAAACCTGGCAAGGGCCAAAATTGTAGGAGATCTGCCCGAACCCCGCCCGCCGCAGAATCACGGCTCGACCTGTAATTGTTTTTACTTCAATGAGGAAAAAGAAAAATCAGTTAAGTAAAAACTTTGGGCCTTGGGTTTTTTACTGAACTGACGAAAAAAAAAAAAAAAAAGAAGAAAAAAAGTCCGGCCGTGCAGACCTCCAATTTACGCCTCCTAGCGAGAAAACTGCGTATTATTTTGAGACGGAATCATGCATGACTCACGTTCGATCTTGTTTGTGCCGTCTCTGCCTACCTCGCATACAAGCTTCGTACAAGCGTTGATAAATGGTGCTAACATAAACCACCTGTTGCCCCATTAGTCGTGCTTACTGCATATATCTAGAGTAGACGCGTTGCTAACTGAATACAGTCTGGAAAACCTACCGTTCTCTATCGACTCTAAGACGACCGGATACTAAACGACGATATGAAACATCCCGTCTCCCTTGCTGTCCAACGTTCTTGCATCAAGTATAAGTACGTCGTAGATTTACGACGTGCTGCAATTCACGTCGTAGATCATCATGCTTCACATGGACCTATGACACGAACTCGCTTAAATTGGCTGAGTGGATGTGATAACCGTCTAGGGCGTACAAACGGTATTACGCATAGTTGATAGCCAAATTTGCAGGTCACGCTCTGTCTCTTTAATTTATTAGGTGTACAAATAGATTTTAAAGCGTTTCAAGACAAAGCAACATGTAATTTGAGAGAAAATAACAATACCTTTACGAATCAAAATATACGCGGTCATTATCTATCACCTTCCGTCATCGGTCGGCCAGCTGACGGATTCCAGCCATGAAGAATACTTCGTCGTGTGACGCGGTGAGGTCGCCAACCCATTTTTGCACTCCATCACATGTCCGGAACCGTACAGCAACAGAACCATGTTGCATCGATCAAAACAAATGATAGTTTAAAAGGGCTATGTGGGGACTATACGCCGGGTGCTCCAAAACTTCCCAGCCAAGCGCCAATAACGTTTCCTTGACCGATTTCGTGACATGCGGCCTAGCGTTTTCTGCAATATTTTCACCTGACGCAATCCTTTGCCTGTGAATGGACGTTTCCGAAAGATTTCCTGGTTCAATCGCAGCAATTGTTGCTTGTACCGATCAGCTGTAACAATTTGACCCTGTTCCAATAGTTCATAAGCCGCCCCGGTGGCGCAGTGATCTAAGCGAAGGCCTCTGATCATTCGTCCGTAAGGGGCCCGGCTTCGAATCCCGGCGAGGCATGGATGTTGTGTTTGTCTTACGGCACTGGCTCTGTCCCTTCCCTGGAACAAGTGACCCTAAATTAGGGACGGGCGACTGCTTATAGTCCATTGAGTTGCTCACGGTGGTCGTTAAACTTCCAATAAAAAAATAGTTCATAATACAGCACATCCTTCATATTTCACCAGATGCACAGCAGAACTTTCTTGGAGTGAATATTGAGTTTCGGTGTTGGCTCTCTCCCTTCCCTGAAAGCAGTGACTCTAAATTAGGGACGGGCGACTGCTTATAGCCAATTGAGTTGCTCACGGTGGTCGTTAAACCTCCAATCAAAATAAAAAAAAAAAAGTTTCGGTGTCGAAGTCGTTGCTTTACCGGGGTCTACCCAGTGTTTTTGTGCGTTTGGGATTGTCGTACCATATCTATTTTTCCTCACCCGTAAAGTTTTTCTACAGGAAAGACTTTCAGTATTGTTCATGCAACAGATTCAAATACTTCATGACACGTTCATCCTTTTTCCTCCGGCTCAGATCATGTGGCACCCATTTTCCTTCCTTCTGAATTTTTCTCATTGCGCGTAAACGATTGGAAACGGTTTGTTGAGTTACCTCCAGTTGTTCAGCTATACTCTGAGTCAACATAAGAGTGAACCACTATGAAGGGTACGAAACAGCTTCCTCCGCTACGAAATATAGTCCCTAGCGTTTAGAGCGAGAAGCATCAGAATTATCGCTTAGAATCCATTTTTGTTTTCTCAACAGTCTATCAGGCGAAATTGCTATCTAAACAAAATTTTAGGAGTTTGAGCGCTTTTAGAAATAAATTTGTTCTGAGAAGTTGCTGAATCAAGAGCTTCGCACTTTCGGCTATTTCTGCCCACTTGGCATACAACTCGGACAGGGGGAAGGGGTGGAAGACCTCTCCCAACATTAACAACACAGAGACAATAAATTGGCCATCGGGGAAACTCGAAAGATGCGTTACTTAAACAGACAGTAGGAGAAGCAGTTCAGCCTCCAACTGCTTCACCAACTGTCTGTTTAAGACCCCCACTCGCAATCCCACTGCTTGTTAGATGTGTGGGGCGTGGGTGGGATCAGAAAGGAAACAGTAGAAGAGCCCATTTACGCGGATGAATACCTTTCTTGCGTTCCACGACGAGATGTGACATGCCTTTCCCGGGAGTACACTTTTAGTTGGAATTGGATTATAGTTCTTTTTACGTTTGAGACGAATCTTCATCCAGTAATGCTTTCAGTTCTTCGTGTACAACCTTCTGCGGGGCGCCGCTAGGTTCTCGACCGCTAACATCAAAATCACCTGCTTTAAATGGTCTAAACTAAAACTCACACGTGCGTTTCGATACAATATTCTCCCACAGAACAGAACACATCGATGCACAGGAATTTTCAGCACTTTTTCCTTGATGAAATTCGTAACGAATTCAGTGCCGAATAAATGCAGTATTGCTTGCCATCTTTCACCTACCGACGTGCAAGTGCGTTGGACTGTTGGGCAAACTTCTGTGTCACATTTTATACTCTGGACCAGTTACGGTCACGTGACAACAACGCGGGGGAATGTCGGATATGTAAATTAGTAGTATACGTCACACAAAGAACGCTTTTAAACTTATCTGTACATCTAATTCATTGGCAACCTTTCGCCCGTCCCAAGCTTACTTACAAAGAAGACTATCAGCGTCAATGGACGCAGTTTAAATCCAGCCAGCGCCGTGACTTTTCACCTATTGACCAAGCACTAACATACTAATTTACATAAATGCAGCTGTGATCCTTCCGGGTGAGGCAACATTTCTGATGAAGATTGCATTAAATCACAAAGTACAATAGCTGTATCGAGGAGTTATAACATCTGTCCGAACTCTTCTTATAACGAGGATTTACGGACCGATGGAAACTTTGGTTAAATCAGGGCGTTCACTGAATCTGCGTTTTGGGCCAAATTTCCTACTATGTAAAAATATGCATACATGATGATGCACCACTGTTAAAGATTTTGGGGTAGGTTGCACCAAAAAGTGGTGCCACACCAGCTGCATCACTTTTTGAGAAAAGATACACCATTGTGTGCAGCAAACAAAAGCCAACAACTTGGTGAAACTTTGCACCACGTCATACTACAAGGTTGTACCATATTATGGTGCAAAGCTTCACCATGTTGTTGGCCTTTGTTCCCACCACTTAATAGCGTATATTTTCTGAGAAAGTGGTGCAGCTGGTGTGGCGCCACTTTTTGGTGCAATATACGACAAAATGTTTAACAGCGTATGCCTATACGTTTAGATTATACATCCGTAGCAACTGGATATACTTGAAAGCCTTAATTAATTAATTATATTAGTACCATAGATAATTAATTAAAATTTTCAAGAATGCATATTAAGCTTGACGGCCAGAGGAGGCTGATTGCTGTTTAACTGCACCACATACATGATGCAAAAGCAGTATTGATCCTCCCAGCACAACTCTCACTTGGAGTGTGAATGGGAAACGCACACATTTCCAGGAATTGTGATCTCCTGTTCCTCCTCCGGCGGCATTCCCATTCGATTACTCCTCTATACCACTCTGCAATTGTCGCCAGAAATCCATCATTTACATGTGCGTGAGTTCCACCCCATACTCTTTCTGCCGAGGAGTAGGAGGTCTGCTTTTAACTTTGCGAACGCGATACACCCAAGACATAAGTGAACGGCGGAGGGAGTCCCTTGGACAACTCGCTTGTTGAGCATTTGATGTATTTCCTTCCATTGCTTTTCAATCAATGTCCGTCCACTAGCACACGAGGATTCCCATTCATTGTTGTTTGTTGTAATTGCGTCATGAGTGCCACTGTTTCTATTCCTTCATTCCAGGGCAGAACCTAGATGATTTTCTTGCCTTCGTTCACTTTCATTAAATTTTATTACTTTGCTTGTTAAAAGTGATCATCTTAGCCCTCCCTCGTTAAAAACTGCTAAACTAGTTTTAATGAACATTATGCCAAACAAAAGTTCCTCTTTTGTTCGTTAAATCCGAGATCTCGCAAATTACGGATCCGTTGCATGCGGGTTTTATGGAACTTCAAATATCTAGTCGTGGCAGCAGGACACGCGAGATCCAGCCTTTATTTTCTTGTATGAAAATAAAGAGTGTGGCTTGGGCAGTCATACAAAAAGGCTAAAATAATTTAATACATGTCTCATTTAGAACTTAACGAATACCACAAACTGCACTAATGGGTACGGGCGACAAGACACCCATCGGAATTCCGTAAACCTCAATTACTTTTAAATTTCTGTTCATTTTCATCTCATAAAAATCCTGTGGAACCTCCAAAGAATTGCAGTTCATTAATCGCCAGCTTGGCGTGCCAGAGAACAGTCGAGAATTCGATTCACCGTTGCCGACCATTTTATTCCAGTCCTTTTCAGGGCTTTTCCTGAACGCAACACAAATGCGTGGATGGGTCTCCGAAAATTGGCCCCGGACATTTGAGCCGCTTCCGGCGGGTAGCCAGTGCGATTTGTACTCTCCCACGATTTGGGCAGGTCATCCAATGTGGGGAATTTCTGTCTGAAAATATGAAAATACAAAAGTTGGTCACGACTCCATCCGGCGGCAAGGTATCTTTATTTATTCCACATATAACTATCTGTGGAATGCTATATGAAGAATCCTTCAGCATTCGGTTTACCACCAAATCTGGTGTATTATCCGCTGAAAATCCAATTGGAGTCTCGGCTCCATTAGACTCTATTAGTATATCTAATGCCATATGAAGAGTCCCCAAACATTTGGTTGGGCACCACAATCTAGTGAATTTCCGTCTGGGGATCCTAATGTGGCTGCAGTTCTTCATGGTGACAAAGGATCTTGATAGTCTGTGGAATGCCACGTGAAAAAGGAAATAAAATATCTTATGATATTCACTGCGCAATTGCCCCTCCCCCAATCACAAAGACGTCATTCAAATAATTCACAAATGTTACTAAAGAACTTTGAGAGAAGTACTAAGTAAGTGTATGAAAAAATAAGGATTGAAATCTGTAAGAAACTGGTAGTCACAATCCGTTTTCTATTGGTGTAGATAAAACACATCGACATCGACAGCTTTTTCAAGGCAATCAAACTAAATATACAGTAAACAATGCAGAACAAACAGAACTGAAAATCGTTTACAACATGCGACATCACGTTCAGTTAGCCCTTGTGTGAAATGAAGCACGGTTTTTACAAAATGGAATATTAAAATAATTATAATACTAATCTAAATACACGCCATATCGATGGTAGCTCGTATGATATATTTTCATTGCAAACATCTTGTCTCGACAAGTTTTCTATAGTCTCCCTGACAGCAGTATCTCTTTGGGTATGAACGTCGAATCTTTCCAAACAGGAAAGTTCGACGTAGCAGAAGTACAGTAATGGGTCTTCATTAAGATATTCCTAGCAAGTGCAGTGATGGGTCTTCCATCTTAGTCTTCGTCTTCCACGCTCTTTATTCTGGCCCCAATAGATCGCTTGGCCATTCCTATAGTGCGTCGCATAAATATTGAGACAGAACAAATTCTAGATTAAAAAAGAAACAACAACGAGCTGAAATGTACACCACATATTTACAGCAAAAATAGCATACGACACGCAGCTGCACAATAGTTTGACGGAAACATAATAATTCCGACGCCAAGTACAAGAAAAAAACAGAAATACGCTGTCTCAAAAATATAAAGACTTATTAGTTATGAGCACCTCCAGTATGAATAATGGAGTAGTTGTTCCGAACAACACTGAGAACTCGATTGGGAATGCTGTCCACCAAGTGATGTAAGTGTTCTGGACAGAGTGCGTACCAGCTTCGTTCAATCTGCTCTTTCAATGCCACCACACTTGAGAACTGCTGTCCATTCGCATACACAGCTAGGATACCCCAGAGGTTCTCGATAGGGTTCAGAACTGGACTGAGTCCTGGCCAATCCATTACAGTCACATGATGAGTATTAAACCAGCTTTTCGTTGATGAAGACCGATGGATAGAGGCATTGTCTTGCTGGAACAGATAATCAACACCCTCTAGAGTTTCGGCAAACGGTAGAAGGTGGCTGCTGAGTATGTCCTGATACGTTTCGGAGTTTTGCCTGCCTTGCAGAAAAGCGATATCCGTTGTGCCATTGAACGCAAAAGCTCCTCAGACCATCACAGATTCCCCTCCTTTCTGTCTGCTGAAGAAGGTGCGTGATTCGCGTCATTAATCATACCAGTAGCAGTTTCAACAGCCAGGGCCGTCCAGGTTGAACTTTTCTCATCGGAGAAAATAGTTGTGATCCACTTGTCCGTCCAGTGCATGTGGCTGCTTGGCCAACACAATCTAGCTTCCTTGTGGCGCCGCGTGAGGTGTACCAGACGGCGCATTATACGGAGCACAATGTTGTGACTATCCTTGATTCGTCGATGAACTGTGTCCTTTAAGACGGCGACGCCAACAGTCCGAGAAACTTGACGTAGTGATAACCTTTAGTATGAAACTTAACGCATGATGTCGCGATCATCTCGTTCGGTTGTTATTCGAGGCCTTCCAGGCCGTTTTCTGGGAGTTAACGCACCGCGTTTCGATAAAGTCTTATAAATGACTGCCCTACTCCTCCCCATGGCTTTACAAATTTTCGCTACAGGCAATCCATTTGCTCTCAGTCTCCAAATCTTCTGCACCTCCTCACCAGAAAGTTGACTGTTGCGTGGCATTTCGGGAAAGGAATGTCTGACGGCAGGCCCGCTGTCTTTTGTAGGTTGGACCGAATTACGGCCCATGTGCGTGCGTACAACATGCTAATTTGTACATCTCATTTGCATGTGGCTACTTTACATAGTTGTCTTTATATTTATGAGACACCTAAAATTACACTTTTTCACTTTGTGGTGTCCTTTTCACACAATCCGGTCATCTCGACGGATCGAAACGTTTGTTGTAGGGTTATGTCTAATTAGGTACCACTTCAGCTTCCTAATTATATTCGCATTGCGTTCACGGCGCAAAGTCGACTGTCTCTATATTTATGCGACCCATCTTATATACAATTTTACGGTTTCATTTTGGTAAAGAAGAGAAATAGCATAGATCTCCGCATAGTCGCCAGCTTCACATTTTATTCTACTAGTCTCTAAAAGTAGCAGAATAAATGCGACATCTACGCAATTCCTAATAAATCAGCCAGTTTCTTATAAATTTCATCACATTGTGTATTTTTTCTTTTAAACTGAAATAAGAATTCTTTTACCACTTTTTGTAAGCAGTTCCAGTCGTTTCTTTTATACACTGCTGGGCATAGAATTTGCCCCACTCAGAAGGAGTAAGAATAAGCATGCAAATAGGAATACATAAGGATTTACCTTGATGTTACTTTCAGCCACGTACAGTGTTTATCAGATGAGATAATGCAGCACAATAGCTACACCTTAGTAAGTGGTTGCAACACCGCGAACGGCAACAATTTAGCGTGGCAAGGAGCCATACAGTGGACGGATATCTTTCTGAGGAATGGAATACCAAGCCCGGTTGACTTGCTTCCGTTCAACGAGATCGTGGGCAGACCTATTCGATTGCAGACGATGTCCAATGTAGTCCCACAGGTTTCCGATTAGAGATAAGTCGGGCGATCTTGTTGGCCATGGTACTGTTTGAAAATTTTGCAAACATTGTCTGGAGACCAGAGTGGTGTGTGCACGGGCGTTATCTTGCTGGAAAAAGGGGTGATGTAGGCCATTCAGGAACTGTATCAAAATGGTCTACAGAACCTCGTTCACTTATCGTGTAGCTGTCAGTGTGCCCGTGATTCGGACAAGAGGTGACCTGCTATCATGCGCAATAGCACCCCATATAATGATATCTGCCTGACGAGCGGTGTGGCAGTCACAAACAAAACAGGGATCCGTCCGCTCACCAGGGTGTCGCCAGACACGGATCCGTCTATCGTCAAAACCCAGACGGAGACGGGATTCTTCACTGAAGACCACTGTGGTCCATTCGTGACCCCAGTTCACACGACCTCGGTACGAAGCCAGACGAGCGCTGCGATGGCTGGCCGCCGTCAATAGAAGTCGACGTAACGGTTGCCTAGTGTGCAGGTTTGATACATGTAACATTCTGCTTGCAGTTCGTGTCTTTATGGCAACGTCCATGGCCAATTACACAGCACGTCGAATATCTGTTGCAGTACTTTCTTGTGACGAACGAGCGTGCCGAACAAACCGCCAGCACAGGCTTGTTGACGTCTTCCGAACTGCAGCACTGCCGCTCCGAGACACGTATGAACCTTCCTGTAGCCACTGGTGCCAACAGCGTCCAACAGTTCGTGCAACCCGTTGCACATGCTCAGCGATACGACGGGTAGAGCAGCCCGCGTGACATAAGCCTACAATTCTTCCTCTCTGAAAAGCATCCAAATGGCGACAAACCTGCTGACGGCGTGTACCCGGCATTTCCGGCCTTGCTGATCAGTTACTCAGCACAAACAACAAATCTGAAACGTCCGCGACGCTTCCACCAGCGACCACATATTATCATCCCTGTTGCTGGTAGCACCTTTATCTCACGAATGTGTGACATCATCGGCTCTGAATTAACATCGTTTGCATATCTCGAGCGGGTACACCCGCCCTGCGATTTGCGTGCTTGTATAGCACACCTCTTCTGGGTGGGGTAATATCTCTGTATAACTCCATGATGAAAGGTAAATAAAAATCTTCACTTGCATTTTGTATTTAACATACTGATTCTCCTGCGTATTTCAAAATATATAAGTTAAGAATAATTGTTAAAGTGATTTAAAAATGTTATGTAAGCAGCAGCAGAGCATTTTCTATCATGCTCTAATAGAGAACGTCTATCCACGGAAAAAAAAAGGAGAGATTTTCATATAATTTGCAGTCCTCACGCGGCTTAACAAATAGAAGTGAAGGGATTTTCAAAACTTTAGGTTGTTCTCCTGATTTGTGTTAGGATGGCAGAAGATACAATCTTTGAAATGATTGAAATGAAGGCAACATATGCTGCAAACTCATCTCCTCTTGGAAAATAAGTAAAAATTAAATCAAAGATGCAGCTTTTAGCGAAGAAAATATCACTTTCCGTGGCATATTTTGAAATTAAATTAAATTTTCATGATTTTTTTTAATAGCTAAAAGTTTTCCAAGCTGTGGTACAAAGTGGCAAAAACGACAAACAAAGGCAAATTAAGTAGCATAGCGAGGTGCACGACGTTTAAATATTAATTTGCGTTCGTATTAGAATACAACGAGAATGTTCGTTTTCCCGAAGTGATTTAAAGTTGGACGGATAAGTTTTAATCGAATGAGGCGGCCGCAGGGTTTTGCTTGAAGTGCCCCGATTTCAAACTTCCGACTTTTGTGCCACAATAGTGAAAATCTGCGGTCCAGAGTTCACGGCGCTTCAGGTAATGAATCCAAGAAAAGAAAGGCAGCGGAACTAGGTTTCTACGTATCCATGTATTCCATGCACTTAACAAATCTTACACGGATCTCTGGGTAATTGTGGCCTTGCGTCACAAGGTAAGTTGGCAACAAAGTAGAGAGACCGTGCGCCATTGGCATTATGACATCCAAGAGCTGCGTCTGCATTAAGATGGCAAGTACTTCCCCTTCTGTTTCCTTAATTTCCATCTGTTAATATCATTACTGACTCCGCCACGCAGTTTTCCTAAATCCCGCACGCCCAGCAGGAAGCCGGCATTATTAATTACTTCCACTTGCGAGCAGGCGGAGCGGTAATTGGTACGTAGCCATTTTGCATAATGCTTTCTCGCGTTCTTCCTTGGGTATCACGTAAGGTGTCGTGCAGAAAGGACCCCCTAAGGGGACAACTTCCGCAGCTCACCGTCGGCCCCCTGTCCTCCTGCTAAACCGTCACTTCTGCGGCTAGACTTTGCAGGAAATTACTTCTAACCAAGGAAACGGTCCCGTATACGCGGAGAAGTCGGAATTCTTATTGAGCGGAATGGAACGTGGTGCAAGACCGCAGAAGAAACGTTCTGTTTTCGTGCGTGATTTTTCAAATGATCCAGAGGATTCCGTCGGGCCCCGAGGAACGCCGATCAACAGAGGCACGCAGCTTAAAAGATCAGCGTGAACCCCTACGCTAATACTAGATCGTTAAATGATTTATAAGGACTATGTCACAGTGGCATTTAATGCGAGAATATTTGATGCTGGAGCTTGAATTCCTTTTCTATAGAATTTTAAAAATCTCGGAGGAAGTTTTGCCTCTTATGACTGCTTCAGCTGAGGTGCCAAAGCAGAAGAAATCTGAATTTCTTACATGCATAGGAAAAAACTAAATGCGTAATCACTCTCTACGTAACTCGTGAAGAAAGTGTGACCGACCGAGAAATATTTCAAAAGTCGCGTTTGTTTGTTTGTGTGTTCTTATGACTGTGGGGATCGATTGAACATTGCATCACATTCACATCCCCATAAGAAATTGTAAGCTTTGCTCCACCTCAAAGTGACGATCATTTTGTTATATATTTTCTCCTGAAATTTAGTTTTCGACACACTCTCTCAAAGGTCCGCACGATCCGTTCGTTGCCTGTTCAAAATGTGACGTCAGGTGGCCCAAAGCCGACGTTTCGTCTAAGATAGGCCAGTGTCCGAGTCCCGTGTCAAGCATGGGTGACGCATTTGTCTGGGGTGTAGAACTGGCCACAAAAATTTTTAAGGGGCCGTTAAAAATTGCATTTTTGACCGCTTCGTGGCCACGAACCCCAGAGGTTGGTTATCTGAGTCATATAAAGTTTCCGTAATTTCGTCTTTTCTTAATTGCGATTATTAATGTAATTCTTTATAAAAAAAATGTTTATGATCTACAACTCAACAAAAGATTTCAGGATTTACAAACTGCAAGTCTGCAATTAATTATCTGTGGGCATGTGTTGCCTCAGGAAATCCGTCGGGGGGGGGGGTAATGCCAAAAGTATAAAATATACAGAATTTCTAGTCCGATCGGCAGATTTTCAGCATTTACAACCTACATCTCAACAAACTCTCTGAGGACATGTGCTGACTCAGGAAAATTGTCAAAGGGGGGGGGGGGTGTAATACCTAAAACACAAAACAAAAACAAAGTATTTCTGGTTGTAAATGTTGAAAATCTCCCGATCGGACACACATTCGTATATTTTACACACTTTTGGAATTACCCATGGAGACAGGTTTTCTGCGTTAGCACATGTTCGCAAAGAGTTAATTTGTTCAGATGTAGTTTGTAATGCTCAAAATCTCCCGATCTGACAAGAAATTCTTCGCATTTTACACTTTTGGTATCCGCCCTCCCCGCCCACAGGTTTGCTGAGTAGGCACATGTCCTCGGATAATGTGTCGAGTTATAGGTTGTAAATGCTGAAAATCTCCCGTTCGGACCAGAAACTGTTTATATTTAACAATTTTGATACCCCCCCCCACCGATAAGTTTGCTGGGTTTGCACATACCCGCAGAGAATTTGTTAAGTAGCTGCAGTTTATAAACCTTGAAAAATATCGTAAATAAGAAAATACGAAATTACGGAAATTTTACGTGTGTCAGATAACCAATCTCGGGAGACGTAACCGCGGAGCAATCCAGAACGCAATTTTTGCGGATAGTTCTCCTGATGGCCAGTGCTCAGGTGGCCACTTCTTCGGTGGCTAGTTCTCCGGTGGCCAGTTCTCCGCTTTGTATTTGGCCCGAAAATCATGGAAATGTTTAAATTTCTTACTGAAAATGAAATATTAAAAAAAATTATGAACAATAGTTGCTCAAGTATTGGGGTTATTGGCACACGAAATTTGTTTATGCAGAACAATTTTATTTCACTGAAATTCCAATGTGTCTAGTTCTCTGGTGGCCACTTCTCCGTACCCGATTTGTCTGATGGTTCTGGCCCTGACCCTCTCCTGAGATAAGTGGCCCCAAATTAGGAAAACGTGACTGCTTATAACCGTACGAGTCAGAGCTGATACGGGCTGAGCCCGAGCCCGAAGCAGAGCCGAGGCCCGAATCGGGCTCGGCCTGTAGAATATTTGCTGCGGTTCGGGCTCGGACGGGCTCGGGCTCTTAGAAAGAGCGAGATAATTTTTTTTTTTTTTTTTTTTTTTTGTATAATGATGATTTTATATGATTTAGCAAATGAGATACTTTATAGTTGGTAAAGGGAATTATTCGGCAACTGGTTCTGGTTGAGGAGTGGGCATTCGAGATGGCTATTTATTCCGGGCTTTGGTAGAAAATGCTATAGGCTGCGTATTAGTGTGTTTCTGCAGAGAAGAAAAAGCTTTTTCAAGAACGATAGATATTGGATAGTTGATAGCTTGCCGACGATAATTTACCCGCTATCTCCACGCAGGAGTTCCCTGCTAATTCTATTTAGCAACGTACGAATTGCAGCGCATTATGGAGCAATAATATTATCATTATTTGAGCAACATACAATTGCAGCACCACCCGATCATTTCGTATACCCGTCCGCCCGAAGCACTTCAGGTGGAAACGAAGTGTCAAAGAAAATCGTACAGTTACACTATAAAACATACACTGTAGAAGTCCCTTCGCCACTTCCCATTTGAGAAATACATTGGTCAATTGCAGGAGAAAGAGAGAGTGTAAGTGTGGAAAAAAGGAAATGTTTTTCATTAATGGTTGAACAGGTTAGCCAGTTTTCGGGCTCGTTCGGGCCCGAACTCTATCTTGCAATATAAAATTCGGGCTCTTGTGGGGTCGTGCTGAGATACTACGGATTCGGAAGGCTCGGGCTCCGAAAATTGAGCCCGAACTCAGCTCTGCTACGAGTCTCTCATCTGTTGCTAAAGCCCGAAACACAATTAAAAATCATGGTACCAGTTCGGAAGCTGGGGATATCTTTGGGGAAAACAGGAATATTTCTGTTTCTATAGTTCTTTGTTTTGAGCTCATTCATTTGGCCACTACATATTCTTATCAGTTTCTCACTACTGTTCTTTAAAGAAAGTTGGTTACAGCTGCGGAAGTAAAAATATTCAGTTACTTAAAGATCTATTGATCACGTCAAAAATTGGTCTTGCTTTCTCAATTGATGACTTACTGCTCTCGCTACTGCCGTGAATCTTTAAAGAGTGTTGAAATCCTTTGGATATACGCTCGAACGTTTTGGGGTAAATGGGTTCCTGAAAAAGCATAGAGGACATCGTTTGTTGAAATTACCACTTAATGTCAAGCAAAATCCGGAAACAAATATTTGCGTAAATGGCACAAGCTGGCCTGTTGGGTTTATTTTCATAACATCAGTCTTATTTTCAGTTTTCCAGGATCAGTCGATGACATCTTGCACTCACCGTTGCCTCAATTTCTCGAAGAGTGTTGAAAGTTTTCAAGAGTATCAAAAGTTTTAAGCTAAATTAATTCCATAAAAAGGGTAGTGGACTGGGTTTGCTGATATTACCACGCAAAAGCTTGAAACATGTATTTACGCAGATGACACAAGTCGCCCTATTGGGTTTGACCTCACAATATTGCCCATATTTTCAATTTCCTTATCTTTTTTTATTGATTCCTGGTCTACCGACCACTATGAGCGATTTTAAGAAATATTAGCAGTCACCTGGCCTTAATTTGGGGTCACTGTCTCCTTGGAGGGGTTAGGGCCAGAACCATCAGACACACGTCACCCATGCTTCATGCGCAACTCGAACCCTGGGTAATCGGGGCTTCTCGGACTAATGGTCAGAAAGCAATATTTGAGACAACCTGACCAGCGGAGTCAGATTGCCTCATGTGAAGTTTTCCGACATATCCTGCTCGTATGTTTCCCATTTTCTTGTATTCTGCCTACACAGATAGCTCCGTGGCAGAATCGCTTCGACGGGCGACGTACGTCACGCTTCTATTTTGGTCCTGCTGACGAAAACGATACCCACAGAACCCTATTAAATTTTCTCTCGCACAACCCGGATCATGGATGCTAATTTTCTATCTTTCAAAATTTCCGAAAACGGAAGTTAGCCGCAGTGATGATTTCTCTCGTAATCGTAATTATTTTCTCTCGTGATGCTCCAAGAGAGAACTGTACGGTATTGTTGTTAAATAACATTTTACTGCATAAATGTTTGTGTCTCAGTTTGAAAATGGAGGCAACAATTTCTAAAAACGGATGTTTAACGGAAAACTGTAATCTTAAATTCTTTTGCTCGCAACTTTCCCTCTACCCTGTATTGTAGTTAAATATCATTTTATTAGATAAATGTTTTTATTTATGATTAGAAATGGAGGAAACTTTTTCAAACACAAAGTGAACGGATGCGAAAATTTGTCCCGTAATCGTAAAATGGAGGCAAAAACTGTCAACAAGGGAAGCTAAAGGCAGCAAAGATTTCAACGGTAATCCACCTGCGCTTGTTCTGCCCACACTGTATTATTGTTTAATCATTATTTAATTACATAAATGCTTGTGTTTGAGATTGAAAATGGAGAACAGTTTTCCGAAAACGGAAGTAAGACGGAGCTTAGATTTCTCCTGCAATCGTAATTTTTTTTCTAAGTATGCCTCTGTCCTTTATTATTGTTAAATATGAATTTATTCCATACATTTTTGTGTTTCAGCTTGAAAATTGTGGCAACATCTAAGTACAGAGTGCCGGAGTGTTCTTGATCCTAGTCACATTGCAATTGCCGTAATATCTAAGTTAGACATTTTTATTTAGATTGAATAAATATACGGCTGTCAGTTCTTTTCTCCCCTTTTTTAAATTCCTACCCGTGCAAATTTCGATTGTTTTTCACATCTAGTAGTTATTTTGCCAAGTGACCACCCGCAGAATATTTTCTGTCACTATGTCATCTCTCGCAGACTGAACAGGAACTTTCTGCTATGGTGCCCAAAAAGGTTGAACGACTCATATTAAGTCACACACTTATTCCATGTGATCCAGAATGTATTCTGGGCAGTGACTTTACTATCACGCATTCCAATATTTGCTGGGCTTTGTAAGTTTTTCAGATCGACCCAATCCATCCATCACGCTAGACTGAGAGACGCTTGATGGTCATGGATGGCAATAAGGTCAGTTAGGTCACCACGTTTTCTTCAGACTTTCAATCTGCGGTTGCTGATCAGAGCTGAGACAGAAGCGACTCTCTTCGCCGAATAGGACATGGCTCTATTTTTTCCAGCCGCGCATGTATGTTACGGCCGCACTACAACCTTCTTCGACAGTGTGCTGCAGTGAACGGCAGTAGTCGCAATAGCTGGCGACAGCGTAAACTTGCTTTAGCCAAGCTATCTGTACACTTCCTCGAATATCGACTTCTCTGAAATGTGGAATTCACCCACTTGCCGTCGAATGCTACAATCGAGGCGTTTGAACGTTCTCCTACGTGCGCCAGTCCCACTACGGCGACACTCGTCACCTTCCTCCAAGACCATAGCAGCCTTTTCTCATCCGGGAGGGTAAGACTTCTAGTTTAAAATTACGCCTCCTACGAGTTCAAAATAATGCTTCTTCGAGTTCCACTCAAATAATACGTGGTTTTTACGTTCTCACACACCGCCGTTATACGAGAAAGCGTTACGATTGTTCAAAAATCGCACTTCAGGTTTTTGACATAATTTATGAAAAATGTAAAAACTAGGTAAACACCAAGTAAAGTGAACGCCGACTGAACAACATTCCACAGAAATGAAGAACGAATGAGTATCGGATAGTAAACGCTACAATAAGCAAAAGCTTTAGGGGTAGGGCTTGAAAAAATTACTTTCAAGGATAAACGCTCAGAGAACTTTCTGCGACAGAGCCCAAACGATTAAATTCTTCATCCCAACGACATGTTCGAAAAGGTTATGGAGGTTAGTCATATCATGTTTTTCTATACATCCATTCACTGTTTTGGAAAATTCCCTTCATGGATATGAGATGTTCACACCTCATAGTATATATTACTCTGTATGCTGGTTAACTGCATGGAATACTGTATAAGACTAACGAAAGTCTTTAAAAAGAAAATGCTGAAGGGTGTAACTTTCTTTTTTAGTTACAATTTCTATTTTGTTTAAATCACCCAGAGGATGAATTCCCGACCCTGGAATGACCATTTTGGGACGGCAACCGACCTCCCTGCTCCTCAAGTAGCTACTGCCCTGCCTTCCTCCAATCAGAGAGAAGGTGACGAGCCACATTCAGCCGGAAGTTCTTTCATCCCAATGCGTTTTCGCCGCGATGCAATGCAGGGACCAGTCACCCATGCGGAATCCTGTGATGAAGCTTCTGATAAAGTTGTCCTTGACAGGGTAGGATTCCAAATGACATCTCATATGCATTCTCCTCCTTACATGTGCTTCTGACCCCGGGATCACTCTGATGCAGAGATTCCCATGCCAAGGTGTTTACGAACAAACATAGCAACGCCGAATCGTTTTGGTTCTGCTCTGTTATTTCCCTCATCACTCACGTGATTGGTTGGCAAGAATCGCCAAAAATTGATCTACGTGAAATCAAGGTTAAACTGGGAATTACTCCGTGAAGTGTTTCGAAGTGTTTCATTTGTTCAAAAATGAGACTGAGCATTTCAAAGGAATATTATTTTACCTCAGTTTTACATTTAGCGAGCATGTTCATCAACATCGAAAACGAACAGGACGAGACAAGATCTACGGTATTTGAAAATAGTACATACACTATCCTTTGACTATTGCTCAAATTCGAATGTTTGGATGAAAGTCCTGATCGTTAACGTAATGGTGCAAAAAAAATGTTGGGTTCGATTCCCTGTGCCGCCCTTTTCCCGAATGTAATGCGCATGCCCGGATGGCTGCCTAAAAATCGGCACTCGACCCCCAAGTTAATTCTGGCGCTTGCCTGTTAATAGATCGTCTTTGCGGCAGAGAAGTGACAAGCCGGCCGTATTATGAGGATCCCTACGATCCTGACACTCAGTCTCATGAGCGAAATGAGACTTGATATGTCAGGTGACGAGAGAGAGAGAGAGAGAGAGAGAGAGAGAGAGAGAGAACCTCAAGGAATCTGTTATTCCGGGTGATTTAGCTAAGCGTATAGAAACTTCTAGGAGAGGTAGGTTGCACAAAGACAAATTGGAATCACACAGCAATGCAGGGTCGGTAACGCTATCTTCATGCGGTAGATGGCGTTGTTCGGCCGCGAGACTGCTCATACGTTCTTTCAGGATAACGCCATTTGTAAACCGCCAGCAGTGGTAGTAGGATGGCTGAGTTTAAGAACGCGGAAATGGCTGATATGCACCTCGCATACGGAGCTGCGAACTGCAACGGACGAGCCACCGTGCGACTGTACCAGGAACGGTACTCGATCAGACGATTGCCGAAACATCAAGTGTTTGCACGGCTGCATCACAGGTTATACGACATTGGTTCTTTTCAGGGGTCTGCCAGGTGTCGGGAACGATTGGTACACACTCCTACCATCAACGAGAATGTGTTAAGTAATGCAGCAGACATTCCAAGTGCCAGCACACGAGTAATTGCATTCAAATCATGTGCAACGCGTTCAGACAATAAGCCCCGAGGATTACCCACAGTGCATTGCATTTGTGTAATGGTACCTGCAGATTAGTGTGGCAGAACCCCAATTTCCTGCTTCTGTGCTGTTCACAGACGAATCGTGCTTTACACGGGAAGGTTGCTTCAATGCACATAATGTTACAGCTCATGGTCGCAACTTTGAACACCATCTGTAACCTTAATGCATTTCGCAAATGTCTTGTGAGTAATAAAAAGCATTTTGTTCTGTTACGTGCTGCTCTTTCATTTCTCGTCCTCTCTGAACACTACCGCATGAAGATGGCATTTCCGACCTTGCATTGCTATGTGATTCCGATTTGTCTTTGTGCAACCTATCCCTCCCAGAAGTTTGTACACGCTTAGTTGGATCACCCTGTATAATACGAAAACGTTTGGCGCATAAATGACTTGCTGCCGTCGGGAGACGTGCACTTGATTTAGAAAGCACTTAAACAATGCTCATTGAGATAAAATGACTTAGCTGTGCAAAGTTATCTCTCACACACTCTGCAGCTTGTAACCAAGCGATGAAAAGACAATTCTGAATCTTTACATGCATGATGGATTCAGGAAAGGGGGAAAAAGAAACAAAGGAATTGTGCATAAATATGGCGTCAAACTGATATTGAACTCTGCGCTAGAACAATGAAAACAACACCGTTGCTGGTAAGCTAACAAAGAAGGATATCTGTTATGTTATTACTGGGACACACCAAGAGATAGCTTATGCAGACCAAGTTGAGAGAACTGAAGCCAAAATCTACGTATATATGTAAAGCCACTTAACTTTCAACAAATGCTGAAATGTAAGAAGTTCTTCTAATTTTCCACTTGACGTACCACCAAGTCAAGGTTAATCTCACTGACTCTATGAATATGAAAAGTTCGTTTCTGAAATGCTGTTAAAATATGATAGACAGCTTTAAAGAGATGCGTCGAATAACTGTTTAAAATGCTTTTTCCGTTTTTGAATTATTATTTTAATTATGTCAGTAATTATGAAAGAGGTTCAGCTTTCTGGGTTAAACGTAACACTTTTGTGACCCCAAATTGAGTAACAATTCATGACACTTCTGAATTGTTATTCATCTGTTATTTTCATCAAAATTCTTTTGTCCCATAGCAATAGCATTATTGTTCCCCGTATTAAGGAAACACTGAAAAATAACCTACGTCAGCATTTGATACCAAAACAAAGACGAGAAGAAATGTCAGCCTGACAATGTTTTATGTACCACATCGTTTGCAACTCCATTTCTTTTTTTTTTTTTTTTTGAAAAGGAGGGGATGTTTTGAATTATGCCCCGTTCAGATTCCCAGAAGTTAGAAATACCCATCTGGTTTGATTACACTGATCAACACACATTTTGGTGCCTTGTAAGTTAAACCTATTCTTGGATATATTTGGGACGCTGATTCCAAAAATGGCATCATTTCCCCTCTATTAGCTCTAGTTTTGGAGATAGGTCATACCCACCTTATATGCTGATTCCACCGGTCATCAGTCAAATTTCGGGATCCTATATCGCATGATCTGCTATTTTTAACATGATCTTGACAAATATTGATACTATGTACATACTATTGAAACAAACACATATTACTAAATCCATATATTTCAACACAAGAGCATATAAACTGCTCAGTCATTCAACATATGAGAAACGTGTTTTATAGGACTTTCTAGAGTGAGATCTACGACGACAGTCCCGCTGTAGGTTCCAGCAGTAATCTGCCATTATGTGGGTATCCCACCTACCCTGGTATCTGTTTCCATAGTTTTTATGTCCTGGTAAAATCTTTTACCTTACTCTTCGCTTAAATCACCAAGGTTTTCTGGAAAGCGATCTAGGTGACTGGATAGGTAATGGACCTTGATGCTCATATTACAGCCGAGCTTATTAAACTGGGAGAGCATGTCCTCAACTTATTCAGAGTAATTGTGTGCCTTATGTTTGCCAAGAAAGTTTTTGACAATTAGAACAAACGAAGTCCAGGCACAAAACTCAATGTTGTCCACTGAATCTATGAAATATGGATCGTTCATAAGATGCCTTATCTGAGGACCATCGAAAATCCCTGCTTTCAGTTTTTTTGTACTCAGTCCAGGGAATGTACGTGAAAAATAGTCAAAGCACAAACCTTCTGTGTTCAACGCCTTTACAAATTGTTTCATTAGGCCTTGATTGATATGTAAAGGTGTCTGGATGATTTTGTCTCTGCTTACCAAAGATTTCTTAATGATATTTTGTTCTCCAACTACCATATCTTTTCTGAGAGGCCACAATTTTCTTATCCAGTGGTTGTGTTTGGCTCTGCTGTCAGAAAGACACATAAAACACGAATATTTTGTGTAGCCATTTTGCTCACCAAGGAGAAAGTTTACCATCTTTAGGTCTACACAAATCATCCATTGATGTTCTAGATACTTCAGGTTTTCCAAGACTAGAGATATTGTCTCGTACGTCTCTGTCATACTGGCTGAGTGACTAATTGGAATTGAGCCATATTTGTTGCCGCTGTGTAAAAGAACAAATTTTAAACTCCGCTTGGAGCTATCAATGAAAAGGCGCCATTCATTTGGCATGTATGATGATAGAATCATTTTCCTGAGAAGGCTACTGACATCATTGCAGAACACTATGTTGTTGTCCTTAGAGAAAAAGGGCAGCAAATCCTTTTCTCTGTTATGGTAAAACGTAATGTTGTTTCCAGATTGTAGTAAATTACTTTCTCTCAATCCGGAGGCGAGCAATTCTGAAGACTCCTTTGAGTGGTTCAGATCCCTGATGAGGTCACTTAGTTCACGTTGGTTAAAAGGTTGAGCACTTGATGAAGCTCCTGTGAAATCACCGTCACTTTCTCCACTGCTGTTATCTTGTATGTGATCAGACATGCTTCATTTCTCATCCTCTGGCAGGTCTGGTAGGTGGATGAAAGGTGGAATGGGTTCCTCATTTGAGTGTGGATGCGATCGTCTTGCTGAATCGAGGTCAGATATGTCCAATTGCTTCGATTATTTCGATTGATGCCCTTGATGTTGACAGGACAAAAAGTGCAGTCATCATAGGGGTTTTTAGGTTCCCTCCACACCATTGGTATTCCAAATTTCAGAGAGCTCCTTTTTCCATTTGTTCACTGCCGTAAATGCTCCGTGCAAGTTTTGCATACAATATGGAGAGCCCACGACTTATCTTGGTCTACAAGCTGAACACCAAGATAGCCAAGATATGCCGTCTTCACAAACTCAGAAATAGATTTCCTACTTTTCTTAAGGGTGTACTCGCCACAAATGTAGCGGAAGACATCTGGATGATTCAAGCAACTTCTTTGTGGGGAAGCAATGGCGTCTGCTCAATCTGCAAACAAAAATTCTAGAGCCACCAGAATTTTTACTCAATCTGCAAACAAAAATTCCAGAGCCGCCAGAATTTTTACTCAATCTGCAAACAAAAATTCCAGAGCCACCAGAATTTTTACTCAATATGCAAACAAAAATTCCAGAGCCACCAGAATTTTTACTCAATCTGCAAACAAAAATTCCAGACCACCAGAATTTTTACTCAATCTGCAAACAAAAATTCCAGAGCCACCAGAATTTTTATTCAATCTGCAAACAAAAATTCCGAGGCACCAGAATTTTTACTCAATCTGCAAACAAAAATTCCAGAGCCACCAGAATTTTTATTCAATCTGCAAACAAAAATTCCGAGGCACCAGAATTTTTTGTTGTGGTTGTTGTTGGGCTGTTTTGTCATTTTGATATTTCCAAGGAACAATTTCACGACCATATTTTATAAAATTTATACAGACCGCTCCAGGTGATGCGTTTCTTTCTATCTCTCCTTTATAAACCATTTTATCACTCGTTTTTGCTTCTGCTTTATGTGCATTACCGAAATACTGAAATACTTAAACTACAAACATTTTGTAATGCCACTTTAAATCCACATGTTATGGTATATACAAATAATCAGCAACTTCGCAACGCACAGCAACATGGAGGCGCCTTATATCTCTGTATGTTCCACGACATTTTAGTTCTACGAAAAATGTAATGGATACCTCTCAAAAATCCGACGCAAAGGCACACTAGAATTTTTACATTCAACTAAACTTACCTTTTTAAGAAAGGAACGGGTATGTGTTTTTTTTAAGTGTCAAAACTGAGTTTTGACGCAATGTGTTTCGGAAACATACTAGTTCCTTTCGGCAGCTTAGGTTGGCAATTTGTGTTCCGTAGTTGTTTTTCACGATCCTTCGCCAATGTCAGTCATTCAAATATGCGCTTATGCTATACACAGAGCAAAGGAATAAAACGCTGGAGGAAATAATCCTAGGATTAAAAGGCTAATCGAACACACCATGCGAAAAAAAAAAAAAAATACCAAATCAAACACCAGCAGAAAGGAAGCAGGAAAAACTGAATTAAAGGAAGAAACAGCAAACTAAAATGCTACAATGTGATTGAATATTGAACTTCCCAAAGGCTAGAATCAAGAAACAGGCACAAAAGTCAACGCATATAAAGAAGTTTCAGTATGTGAAATCACATTTCATGAAAAACAATAATGAAACGCTGAATGCGCACCTCATTCAGCGCATTTTTCCTTTCCTCTTTTTCTCTTGAGATTGTTTGCTAAAAATGTCAAATTAGTCAGCATATTTCAAAACATAATCTTCGAGCTTCATTTTTCTAACGCTTCGATGCAACTTTTAGGTAGAATGTTTGATAAAATGCTAAATATGTTTTTCTTTTCCTGGGCAATGCTTTGAAAATAAATTGAATTCAATCGCTCTGAATATTTATATAATAACTACTTTGTCAATTAAGTTCACTGATTGTTCTGAAATTATATGAGTGAAGCCTGTGGAATGAAATGTAGTATCTGGTGATTCAAGAAATCCGTGTGATTGTATTTGAACTCAAATAAATTAAATTAAATTCACCAATAATTTTTAATTAATTCAGTGCGCAAAATTCGATATTATTGATTTTCAATACCAACAAAAGTCTTTGCATTTTTGAAATACACATTTTTAGCATGTCGCATGTAGAAAAAAAGATTATGCTTATGATATCACTTTGTTCATCCGTCGATCTGCCTCTGTGTAACACATATATCTCTTCAACTATTTGTCCGATTTAAAAAATTCTTTTTGCATTGGGAAACTTGAAATGTGAGAATAGTGATCCTTGAATTTCGTTTCTTTTTTTTCGATACACAACGTCGCAGCTAGACGGCGTAAAGGCAGCTGATATCGAATTCAAAATACATTTTATTCTATATATCCGATTGAAAAGTCTCCTTTCTTTTGATGCCATTTATAATGAAGATTAGTTTATGTGAAATTTCTATTTCAAATAACTGATAGATTTTTCGCTAGTGGTGTAAAGATAAATAGTGTTTTCTACGATATATCTGCTTCTAAAAGTCCAATTTTAATACTTCTTCTGCATCGAATACAGCTCATGATGAGAAATGTTTTGCATATGATTTCTAAATTTTGGTAAACAGTGGTTCGACCACTAGTGAGGCGTAAGAGTTTATTTCTGATTCGGATGTATTTGCTGCAATCTGGGCTTCTGAAAACTCGAAACATTCTTTCGTGGACCGATGCCACACATCTTGGAAAACGTTTTGATATCATCTCCCATTTGAAATAGTGCATAGCTTTTCCGTCAGGGGGCGTAGATATATATCTTATTTTTGTCGATATCTCTGCGACTAGAGTCCGATACGAAAAATTATTTCTTTATTGGAGAGCGTTTTTGGTGCGAAATGTTTCTCATATAATATTGAATTTTTCTTTATGCACAGGTGTGACATTACAGGGCGTAAGGGCTTAAGTTTACGTTTCCGTTTGCAGCATGTTTGCCTCAATATCTGCGGGACAAACCCCGATTGAAAAAGTCATCTTTCAGTCAGATACCTCTAAGTACGAGGGAGGATCGAAAAGTAAAGCACAGCGATTGTTTTTTCTCTTTGCAGGTTGCAGTTTGGCAGACAACGAGTTTGAATATCACGCTACAGACCAGTTTGGCTGTATCAGGTGTCACCGTGGTGGAAGACAGTGTGAATGGCGGCACAATGATGTCGCGCTTGTTTGCGTCGTGTACGAATGTGTACGCTGTGTAGTCCAACTTTTGTGGGCTAAACGTAAAACTCCGGCCGAAATTCACAAAGAAATGGCTGAAGCGTATGGTGGTGATTTCCTGGACCGCGGCAGCATCTACAGATGGTGCAGTTTCTTCGCAGAGGGCCGTGGCAACCTTACCGGCTCGCCACGTTCCTGTCGACATGTAACCGCGTCATCACCTGCCAACTGAAAATGTGACAGGCATTGAACAAGCAATTCTGAGTGACCAGCGGATCCATCTGCGCACATTGGCAGAGAAGTTCAACATTTCGTACGGTATATGGTACGATATTGTGCATGACAAATTGCAATTTCGCAAGGTCAGTTCGCAATGGGTGTCTAAGAATTTGACAGACGACCAGAAGGGACAGAGAATGATGTCATCCTTGGACCACTTGATGCGTTACTTAGAAGAACGACATGAATTTCTGGTAGGTGTAGTGACGGGCAACAGGGTATCGTTCACTTGATCGAAAGGTCACTTGACCGAAAATCACTTGATCGAAAGGTACATTTTACCGAAGGGTCACTTCACGCAAAGGTTCATTTCAACGAAAGGACATTTGATCGAAACGTTCATTTCACTGAAGGATTACTTCACCTAAAAGTTCATTATATCGAAAGATCAATTCACCGAAAGGACATTTGATCGAAACGTTCATTTCACCGAAGAATTACTTTACCTAAAAGATCATTTCACCGAATGGTCAGTTTACCGAAAACTTAGAATTTTGTTGTTAGAGATCTGTTGGAGCGTGGTGCGGGATTTTTGAGAAACTGGCCATCTAAACATTATCGGATTGTATAAAAAATACTCTTTTAATTTCTATGAAACAGTTCCCCATGAGTAGGCTTTTCGAAATATAACATAAATTATAAGGCCTGGATCTGTGCCTTTTTGTCAAATTTTAATCCTCCGAGCTGATATTCATAAGGGTTGCATAGCGGATCAAGTAAGTAACGTTCCACTTTTTCTCAACCACAAAACATTAATTTTTGACCTTAGGCCCAGATACAGGCCATTTTAACAGATTTTAACCCTACTCATATTTATAAAGCATTACATAAAATGTAAAGTAACTTTTTTATGTAAACCTCATGAACATGAGCACGCGCGGTTAAAATTTGCAAAATAGGCCTAAGCCCAGGCCTAGAGCCCTAAACTTGAATTTTTTTGCTCGAAAAAATATGCAACATTATTAGCTTGTCTTTTTATGTAAACCTTATGAACATGAGTTCGCACGATTAAAATTGGATAAAAAGGCCTAAGCCAAGGCCTAGGGACTCAAAATTGATTCTTTTTGTCTGAAAAATGTGCAACATTATTAATTTTACTTTTTATGTAAACCTTATGAACGTGAGCACTGAACATGACTTTTATGTAAATGATTAAAATTTGCTAAAAAGGCTTAAACCAAGGCCTGTTGTCTTAAAAAAAATATATTTGTCTTAAAACTAAATCTTTGCGTTCTCTGTTACACGGATAAATCAAAAATGCAATATGAGTATAATCCCCTAACGTTTCGGTGGTCTGTCTGCCGAACTTGCACCATGCTTCCACAGATCCTGTAATGAAATCCAAAGTTTTCGATAAAGTGACTCTTCGGTGAAATGAACTTTTCGATCAAGTGATCTTTCGGTGAAGCAATCTTTTCGGCTAAGTGATTTTCGGTCAAGTGACCCTTCGGTGCAGTAAACGTCGGGCAAATTAACCAGACCCCGGGCAATGAGTCCTGGGCGTATCACTACACTCCCGAAACAAAGAAAACCAGTATGGTGTGGAAACATTCCGACTCCCCGTCACCCAAAAAATTCAGAATGGCCAAATCTGCATAAAAAATCCACATGACGTTGTTCTTGGACATGCATGGCGATCTTCTGGTGAAGTTTCATCCAACGGGAAACACTGTGAATGCCAAATCTTACGCTTACACACTGACAAAGTTGCGTCGTGCACTTCGTGACAAAAGACCCAACAGTGACGCTGCAAATGTCAGACTGCTTCGTGACAACGCTCGCCCATATGTTGCACAACACGTTCGTAACAAAATCGCGCAATTTGGCTGGGAGGTGCTCCAGCACCCACCGCATATCCGAACCTGTCTCCTTCGGACTTTCATCTGTTTGGTCCCTTGAAAAGATTCCTGAGCGGCAAAGCTTCGATTCAGCTGAAGAAGTCAAATCGGTTGTCCGCAGGTGGCTATACTCCCGGAAAACGGACTTTTATGAACAAAATATACTAAAACTGGTACCACGGTAGGAAAAATGCCCCGAGTGTCTCGGTTCTTATGCTGAAAAATAGCTAAGAATTGTAATTTTACTGTGTATGTGTTTTGTTTTGCCCATCTATTAAACTGTTGCCAAAAAATATATATATAGTGTGGGTTACTTTTTGTTCCACCCTTGTATGAAAGAATTTTGTGTGCATTTCCTTCCCAAAATAATGCACAATTTCGCCACAAGTGCGCAAAAGTTTAATCTGTTTTTCTCAATATCTCTGCTTTTAAAATGTGCGTTTTAAAAATAATATTTTAATATAGGATACCTTTTGTCTTGTGGATCACTTTAGGTTCATATTTGAACAGTTTTGTAGTTCACAGTTCTGTCGCTAGGTGGTATCTGTATACTTCTGTTTGCAGCTGTATCTTCGCTTCTAAAAACTCTATGGAGAAATACAAAATTGGAAGATGCGAATCTGTTTATTAGTGTAATTATGACATGGATGTTAAGACAGATACTTGAAATTCTAGTCGTCTTGGAGGGGAATCGAACCTCTTCGCCCATATAGCGCCCGAGTATGCTACCCACTACACCACCCAGAACGACCAAGTTTTAAGTTTTCGATTAATTTAAATACGTATAACCATCACAGTATTCGCTAGTCGAAGCAACCAGTATTCGTCCGATTCGCTATATACGAATGAAAATTCATCCATATAGCGAATTCTCTGATTCGCTATATATGGATGATCGGCATTCGGGATGTAAGGTCAGGTGATGTGCAACATCACAGCCTCTTCTTGACAGATGTCAACCCCGCCTTCTCGTGGTGCATCCTGTTCCCACTAAAGAGGCTCTAACGACCGCCAATAGCGGTATAACTATACCATCGGGATTAGAGGAAATGCTATCCCACACTCACCAACCTGCTTGGCCTCCAAAATGACTCCACAATTTAAATCTTGTCCCTCAGTCTCCGGCAGCTGCAATGTACCTGGCCAAGGCAGCGGCCAGTGCGACATGAAGGCAGAGGGTGCTAAGAATCCCTGGAAGACCGTACTAGGCTGCCATCTGATGCTGACCTTGGCTACGTATAATGGACGCTCCCTATCTTCTGTTTCAAGGTTTCTTGAATTGGAAGAGGAAATACAAAGGATCAAGTGGGACATCGTCTGGCTAAGTGAGGTAAGGAGAAAAGGAGAAGATCTCATTGAACTGAAAAGTGGACATCTTTTCTACTATCGTGGGGCAGATACTGGCGGAACTAGTGGTGTTGGATTTATGATAAACAAGGAAGTGAAGGATAAAGTTGTAGAAGTTGAAAGTTCGTCTGCCAGAGCTGCACGACTCGTTATCCAACTGTCGAGAAGATACAAGGCACAGAATATTCAAACTTATGCACCCACCACAAGTCATCCTGAAGAACAAATTGAAGAATTTTATGGGGAAATTCGTCATCTAAATAATAAAAGTAAGCAGCACTTGAAGATAATTATGGGAGATTTCAATGCAAAAACAGGGCAACGGCAACAGAATGAAACTTCAGTAGGTAAATTCGGTCACGGCAACAGAAACCAGCGTGGAAATACTCTCGTAGAGTTTGCAGAGGCAGAAGGGTTTTTCCTCATGAACTCCTTTTTCAAGAAAAAGCCACACAGAAAATGGACATGGAGACATCCAAATGGGACGACAAGTGAAATTGATTTTATTATGTGTAATAAAAAATTCGTCGTAGAAGACGGCAGTGAGCTAAACAAGTTCAACACAGGTAATGACCATAGATTGGTGAGATGTAAGATGCACCTCAACACTAAGCTCGAACGTGGCAAGTTCATAAGACAAACAAAATGTATTGACATAACCAACCTTAAAAAACACAATAATACCTTCAAGTTGGAACTGAAGAACAGATTCTCTGCTTAGAAGGCCTAGCATCGGAAGAAGTGGATATTTCTGAAGTTAACAGGAAAGTAACCAAAGCTCTTATGGAAACAGCAACCAAATTAGCTGGTCTAAGAACAAGTTGCATGTAAACAAATTATCAGGAAAAACTAAAATGTTGATGCAAAAAGGAAGAGAGATGAGAACAACTAAAGAAGATGTGACTTCCAAAGTGGAATATATAGAGCTATGCAAGACAGTACGAAAAAGTATCACTGAAGACGCAAGGAAATTCATCTGTGAACTAGTGAGGAAAGCAATTGAAAACAACCAAAGCCTACAGATAGCAAAGGGACATCTCAGTAAGGGAAGAAAACAGATTATGACACTGATAAAAGAAGATGGTTCTGTAACAAGAAATAGAGGCGAAATTTGACAAGAGAGAAAGATTTCTACTCCACATTATATGAAAGGTATGGTACAGGTACTCAAGACATCATGAAAGGTGCCAGTACCAGAGTTCTTCCAGTCCACCCAGCAGAAGTTGCACATGCAATCAAGAACATGAAGCGGGGAAAAGCTCCAGAAGAAGATGGAATTACTGTAGACATCATACAAGAAGCAAGTGGAGAAATCGAAACAGTACTCGCCCAAATTTTCACTCGATGCCTTAATGAAGGGAAGATTCCTGAGGATTGGAACTACACTACAATTATCCTGCAGCATAAAAAAAGGTGACATTGAGGATTTCAGGAACTACAGAACTATCAGCCTCCTATCAGCGGTTTATAAAATCTTCACTAAAGTTCTTTCACACCGCTTGAATGTAACACTGGACATGGCTCAACCGATAGAACAAGCTATATTCAGGAGTGGCTACAGCACAATAGATCATATCCACGTACTGAGAGAACTAATTGAAAAAGCGAGGGAATATGAACTTCCATTGTGCATGGCTTTTATCGATTATGAAAAAGCCTTTGACTCGGTGAAACCATCAGCAGTTACAATGGCTCTTAAATCCTGCGGTATTGAAGATGAATACATTAATATTATTAATAACATCTATGAAAATGCAAGTGCAAAGATTCGGCTGTTTGAAAATACAACACACGTAGAAATTGAAAAAGGGAGTGGGACAAGGTGACACCATATCTCCGAAGCTCTTTAATGCCACATTGGAAAATGTCTTTCAATCACAGAACTGGGAAAACAAAGAGATAAAGATTAATGGATATTATCTAACCCACCTTCGTTTTGCTGATGATGTAGTCATTTTTGCAACTACCCCATCAGAGCAGCAGAGTATGATCCAGGAACTTGCTGACAATAGTAAAGAAGTGGGATTAAAAAATGAACTTTCAGAAGACAAAAGTGATGTTCAATGCTTTTACAAGAAATGTTAAAGATTTATCGATTGATGGAGAAACGCTGGAGATAACAGGCACGTACGTTTATCTTGAACAGCAGATATCAAGTGAGGGTCACATTGATGAATAAATTAATCGGCGTACAAAACTTGCCTGGAGAGCTTTTGGAAGAAACAGCATAATTTTCAAGAGCAATGTGCCTATATGTCTTAAAAGAAAAGTGTTTGATCAATGAATCCGTCCAGTCCTTACATATGGTGCAGAGACGTGGACCTTAACTAAAAGAGACATACAAATGCTGTAGGCAACTCAATGAAGCATGGAGAGGTGCATGCTTGGTTTAACCAGGAGATATAAGAAGAGGAACTCGTGGATAAAAAAATTGACAAGAGTGGAAGACATCATGATCAGAGTAAAATCCCTGAAATGGCAATGGTATTGGTATTGGTAAGTGTGGGTACCATAGTGGTGCCCTGTTTATTGCTCTAACGAAATACCAACATAGGAAATTCATTGAAAGTTGCAGTACAAAAAATAAAAGTGCGGCAATGTAAGTATATCCACGATGCAGCACAAAGTTACACAGAAAGGAAATGAATATGCACACAAACAATGAATGGCATATCGGCATGTCAAACGATATGAATAACACAAGTGCACAAGTATATGAAATGTACTATGCCATCATAAATCATCCGAACGGAACTTAAATGTGGTTAGAGCGCAAAATATTTGTGACGTGCCTGCCCAGCAGGACGCACACGACATAAAGGAAGATTGCAGCGATAACGAACGTCCGCGTTCCTCAATTGGTAGAGTGACTTATTCCGGAATGAGGTGATCCGGGTTCGAGTTCCGGCGTGGACAAAAATGACGGAGAAATTTACTTCATTATACATTATTGAGTAACTCATCAACTTTATAAAAATAACCGGGATATGCTCCTGTTTTGCTGCTTTGCTTATTTTCACCGGGATGTACGTAATCAGGCATTCATGATAGAGAATCGGAGAACCGCTATATATGAATGCCGGTTGCTTTGACTTGCGAATCCTGTGAAGGCTATATTAAAATTAATCGGAAACTTGAAACTTGGTCGTTCTGGCTGGTGTAGGGGGTAGCATACTCGGGCGCTATCCGTGAAACGCGGGTTCTATTTCCGCTCCAGGACGACGGGATTTTCAAGTTTTGGGATATTATCTGACTTAACATCCATGTCATATTTACCCAATAAACGGATTCACATCTCCCAAATTTGTAATGTACAATGGTGTAATCCCGTATTTCATTCATTCTTACTGAGAAAGTTCTTTTCTACTGACATTCGCTACAATAAAGATAGGGAGCATTGTTCTCTTTAAATAATGTACAGTTTTACCGCTAGGAGGTGTAAAGGTCAAAAACCTTTCTCGCTATCCTCTTCTGGGAAACATATTTGAAACCTTTTTTTCCCTTTACCATACATAGTATTTCCCATGAACATCATTTTTTTCCTATTTTCAACTTTTCCATTATGCAAAATTCTACCTCTAGGAGGCGTAGATTTATATCTTGTTTCCTTCAAATTTCTCCTTTTAACTGTTCTATTTGAAAATCTGTTTGTCTCTGATACTTTCCTTCTGCTATGAGAAACATTTTGAGCACCATTAGTTAATTTTCGTAACAAGCTTTTTAACTGCTGGTGGAAGTAAGTAGCTGTTTCCATTTATGGATGTTTTGTCGATCATAGAAATATGGTTGATATTTTTTCTGACGGGTTCCATTGACTTTAAATAACTTTGATAAATTTTATTCGCGCCGGAAGAGATTCAAAGGACGTGCTCATTACAACCGAAAATTCGGCGTCATATTTCCTGTTCATATTTATAACTGCTAAAGTTATATTACATTTCATCCAGTAAACGCTTTTTCTTTATGTGTGTTACCACGTCTTTTGATTCATTAATCTATGTCAAAGAGAACGAGAAATGGTGTTTTTATAGAGACATTTCGTCCGTGCTCGAATCCCATTTGGAAATCTGATCCCCGTATTCGATAGTTAAGATATCCAGAATGACAGGCCTCGCGTTTTCAACTTTTCCCGATTTTCACCGTTTGCCGTGTAGATAGAACATACCTATTTCAATACTTCGCACCACGTCTTCATTATGAAATGTCGTTTTTGCATCAAATACTTTTAACCATTACCATTATTTTCTGATGCAAAATTTTCCAAATAGCTGAAATAAATATTTTTTTTATTTCTATTATAGAGAACATATTGGGAAGCAGTTTTTTATCGGGCAAGGATGTGCGTAACTAGAGCTATACACATATTTTCCGACTTTCCACATGCGTCATGGGAAAACCGGATATTTGTCTTTATCGTGGCTCCTCCCTACTGAGAAAAATGGATGGAAAAGTTATATTTGTTAAAAACAGCTGATGTAACGACTCTGACTAACCATATGATTTTACGTTTCCTAGCTTTCTTTATGAACAATTTCCTGATTAAGGGATGCTTATGTATAATTATTGGGACGTAAATCTCTCATTTAACATTCCTTTTGAATTTTTATTACCAAAGTTTTGTTCCTTTTAATTTTTTTCTATTTTTTGTTTGACTGTGGGATTCAAACACAGTGACTATTTTTCCCAGTTGCGCTTCGTTGGTAGGCTTGGGGCGTACTGATTGCCCCCGCAACCCCCGTAGTATCTCATGGTTAAAAGGGCCTCTAGCCTGAGCAAAAAGATTTTAAAAATTTTCTGCGGAAACTTCGTATCAAACGGGTTAAAGAAATAGCCAAGAATTAAGGCAGCTTTGGATGAAGTATTAAGACGAAAGGCTTTTTTTTTTTTTTAGTAAATACGTAATATCTTTAGAAACCATTTCCGTTGCTTTAGCTCATAAAAACTGGATGACGGTGATGCAGCTATTGAAGAGATCTTGAGGTACCTTTTCACAGCCCTCGTAATAGTTTCTGTGCATGTATGTTAACAAGAGAACGTGAAAGAAATATCAGTTCAATGAACGGAATTTTTATACCGATGAATATAAAGTGTGCAGTTGTTTGCACATAACTACGCATCCTTCAGAATATAATGAACTAAAACGTGCTCTTCATGGGAGCGAAAAATCAGAGACCAGTGTCATTTTTTTAATAACAGTCAAACGATTTTTTTTATTGTGTGAAATACATGTGGCATTATGTTAAGCGTGTTCTTTTATATTCCAGAGAAATAATTTAAGTAGTTTCACGTTTTTGTGCTACAGTTCTTTTTCGTTACTTAGTTATTTTCTTACTTATGCTGTGACATTTTGTAAAAATCAGAAAAGTCATTAGACACTGTCCCACGGCATTTGCATGTTTTGTGTGCGCAATCGTGAGGTATTTCAAAATGCTTGCCTTACTTCTTTAAAATAATAAATTTCGCATAATATGATTAACTTTGACGTAAGTATTTTGTAGTAATTCGTATCGGTATAAAACTAGGGCAATCATTTTGATTACAATGTACACATTTGTTTTTCACGCAATAAAGTGAAATAATTTTGATTTTACGAAAAATACTGGTTGGTTCCAAAGAATTTGATTTATTAAAACACCCATAAAATTTAGTAAATAGTATGGAAACAAAAATTTTGAGTAATCGAAAGCCAATAGATTTTCGGAAAGGGGCCTCGAAAACATTTTTTGCTGGGGAGCTCGAGTTTTTCCGGTACGCCACTGGGTAGGCTTACCGCTTTTTCATATTATCACTTGACTCATACGACACATTGTCCCACCTTGAGAAAGGCGGGGGCACGAAATTCCTGGGCAGGTTTTGGGGCAATCAACGGCAACACTCAAGACCATTTCATTGCAGAAGTCTTTATGTGTTATTTATATGTGTTGTGCAGAAGAACCATCACACAACTCATTTTCTGTCCTCACGACCAAGAAATCCTTTCTCGTTCAGGCGCCAATATGACCTTTTTTAACGACAGTGAGAGTCGTACCTACATCTTCCTACAGAGGAGCGGCTTTTCCAGTTAAACTACATCGGCACGGTTATCGATGTTTTATTGTCCATTTGATTCATACATAATAACTTCTCAGTAAAGTTTTCCTTCTGAACGGCTCATCACTTTACCGAATTTCCTTATACGTTTCGGCAACACTGACAGTGAGTCAAGAGTAAATAAAGAACGAAGTCGAGAGCTATGAGAGTGTAAAGATTGTCAATATTGTGGTCTTGGTAGACATTTTGACGAGTGTGATGATAAGTTCTGAGACAAATTGTCATTGTTAACTTGATACTGCGGAAGTTCGTATATTATATGGAAGTGTTGTAGATTATTACTCAAGTTTGCAAGTGTGACTTTGACAAATGGACTACAATAAGTCATTTTGACTTGATACGGAATGTTTTTTTGCTCATATGAACCAAGTGCAGTGTAGTCGTTTCTTTATTTTGCTAAAATAAGTGACGATACTGTGCGTTTAACAAGTGATTTCTGAAAGAGAACAAATTCAAAACGTTAAAAACTACACTGCACTGTGTTATGAAAAAATACCCCGCACAGCTGCAATCAGAATCATAGCTTTCCTTTAAATTTTCAGCTTTCAGCGTTGAAAAAGTATTTCAAGATATTTTTTTTTTCCGTTAGTGGGATTTGATGGCATTTCCTATTTACAAATTGTTCTTTAGCGATCTTAAACGCATTTTTACTTTTGGACTCAGTTCCTCATTTTTAGTTGAACAATTGGAAAAATTCATTTTTTCCACAATGGATAAGCTGTTGCCAAATATTCCCCGCGTACTTTTTGATTCCCTTTATGTACAATTTTGCTGCTAGGTGCAGCAGACATTTCAGTTGGCGAGTTTTAATAACAGAACGTTAAGTCTCGCAAATCATTCATTACTATATGATAGCTGATTTCATATCGTTAGATAGTTTGAAATACTTTCAGACATACTGATAAAACTTTCGCTTTGCTCTCCAGAATATCTTCTATTCTTTTTGTTTACTTGTTTAAATAAGAATTATAACGAAGTAAATTTCTCCGTCATTTCTGTCCACGCCAGGATTCGAACCCGGATCCCCTCATTCCGGAATAAGTCACTCTACTAATTGAGCTACGCGGACGTTTTTTCTGACTACTATCTGACTTTATGTCGTGTGCGTCCTGCTGGCAGGTACGTCACATCTCCCCCCCCCGAAAGAGGGCCGGGGGCATGGCCCACGGGTCAGCCGTGACCATGAATCGTTGCAGGCAGCCATCCGCTGTAGAACGTGCACTTGAGAACTCCCAGTCAATCTGGTGTGTGGAATGCAACGTCACACACTTTTTATTTTTCAAAGCGCTGGAGAAGGGAATCTCTGATTTTTCCTACCTCGCGGTGTGGAAAGAACATCACACCAATGCGAGATTTTGAACGGCCGGGTCATCCGGATAGTTCGGGCGCCAATTATAATGAATATAATTTCTCCGTCATTTCTGTCCACGCCAGGATTCGAACCCGGATCCCCTCATTCCGGAATAAGTCACTCTACTAATTGAGCTACGCGGACGTTTGTTCTGACTACTATCTGACTTCATGTCGTGTGCGTCCTGCTAGCAGGTACGTCACAGAATATATCATCCTCAAGTGTGCCATACAGCTTCAACATTACAATTATTTCTCTACTGAAAGTAAAGACAAAAAATGCGTAATTACTGCTAAAACGAACAGCAGATAAATTCACCTTGACATACTGCCGTCTGGCAGCTTTATTACAGCATATTATGTGTACGGAATGAAACACTCTAAATAGCTGCAAGATTTCAAGCTACGGTTTAAAAAGAAATAATACACTAAACACAAGTGAACACGACATAAACTAATTAAAGCACCAAAAATATTCAGCTAAATCTTTATTAGATTCCAAGTTTTGGGAACTGAAACGTCTGGAAGCAGCTTTTCAAGAAAAGAAATTCGCCTCCTATAAAGTTTTAGATCTTAAGTCAAATACAATTTGTTTGGAATTGTTAATTTTTGTGGTATAACTGAAACCTTAACATAATTTCATTGTAAGCTCTCTTTTTTTACTGAAATGTTCCGTAAAGTTTAAGTCGTTCTCTGAATAACTTAAACATGCAACTCAGAACTAATGAAGCACTGAAAGAATTTACGTCCAATAAAAGGAAAAGTCTACTTACAATGTCACTTCTTTATTTGGTCCTTAGTAGGCACATAACAGTCATAAAGAACACATAACAGTTATTATGTAGGCACATTGCAGTCACAAAGAACACATAACAGTTATTATGTAGGCACATAACAATCATAACGATTGCTCCTCAGCACAGCATCACATGTGGAATTTGATTCGACATGTGATGCTGTGCTACTTATTTGGGAACCGTTTTTCAACATGATCTTAAGTCAAATACACACATTGATTATCTTTGTAATGAGATATCTAGGACTATAAGGGTTATCAGTGTAGGAAATAGTAAATTTTTACAGTGCTTCACAGCCCGCTCAAAATAAAAACAAGTTAGTAAAATCATGCAATGCATTGGTTATGATACGCTTTCCAACATACAAGAAATCATTACTCAAATTATGAGGAAAATGGCTGTGGAATAAATCTCACTCCTGTGCCCTAACCTTTGATCCCATTTCGATGATATTCAACAGAACTGGTTCAGTATACCTCCGAAATAACATGATAAAGTTTTGTCGCAATCGAAGCAATTTTACGTAAGTTATGATGCATAAGGGCTATGGAATAGATCCCGTTTCAATGTCCTAACCTTTGACCCATTTCGCCCATTTTCAATAAGATTCGTCCCAAGGCAGGTCCCTACAACATACTAACATTTCATCCAAATCGAAACATTTTTACGTAAGTTGTGACGCATAATGGCGATGGAAGTAATTCCGCTCCTATGTCCTGACCTTTGATCCCCATTTCGCCAATTTTCAATAGGTTTTGTCCACAGCTGATCCCCTACCACATACTAAAATTCCATCGAAATCGAACCTATTTTACGTTAGTTATGACGCATAAGAGCATTGGAATGGATCCCGCTCCTATGTCCTGACCTTTGACCCCATTTCGTTCACTTTCAATAGTGTTCCTTCCCAGGTGTTCCCCTACCACATACTAAAATTTCATCGAAATCGAACGATTTTTACGCGAGTTATCGTGCGAACGAACATACGCACACAACGCGTGACGCAATGAGACATATGGGAATCGCGACCATCTGCTCGCAAGAGTGCTACGTCATAAAACTTTAATAGGATCCTCACACAACGCGCGACGTAATGAGACAGACGGCGTGACCGCGCGCCAATATCTAATGGGACGACGCCATGATATTACACTTAAAACGTGGTAATTTGGGGTGGTTATTAACCCACTAAACAAATTTTCCTAAAGTCGAGGTCAAGCTAAATCGATTTCTAGTACCAGAAAACGGTAGGTTAACGACTTTCATCAAAATCCTTAGAGCCGTTTTCAAAATAAAATTCACATACATACAAGAATTGCTCCTTTAAGGTGAACGTCAAGTAATTTTTTCGTCCTGTACTTTGAGAGGAAAAATTTCTGTACACATTTTCTTACCAATTAATGCGTTCCCAAGGATGAAAATTTGAACATCGATTAAAATATCTTCATTTTATAACTTGCAATACTTAATATTTTCTAAAACATAACCATAATTATGCAATCCAACATTTGTTTGTCTACTGACGTCATGAAAATACAGGCCGCGCCATTTTTTTCTGAACGATTAATGCATTCACAAGGATGAAAATTTGAACATCGATTAAAATAGCTTCACTTTATAACTTGGAATGCCTAATATTTTCTAAAACATAACCATAATTATGCAATCCAACATTTGTTTGTCTACTGACGTCATCAAAGTACAGGTCGCGCCATCCTTTTTCTGGTTTCAACACCACCAAAGGAAAAGTTATTGATTTTTGATATAATAATAATCATCATCATCATCATTGTCAACCATTATCAATCCACTGGTGGACGAAGGTCTCTCCAAGCTTCCTCCACAACGGTCTGTCTTGTGCCAGTCTCCTCCATGTCACTATCGCATACTTACGAATTTCATCCACCCATCTCCCATGTGGTCTTCTTCTGGGTCTTTTCCTGTCCCTTGAAATCCAATCTAAAATTTCGGCTGTCCATCGATGGTCCATCCTTCTGGCAGTATGTCCAGCTAATTGCCATTTCAGGGATTTAACTCTGATCATGATGTCTTTCACTCTGGTCATTTTTCTGATACAACAGTTATTCTTCTTATCTCTCCTGGCTACACCAAGCATGCACCTCTCCAAGCTTCTTTGAGCTGTCTGAAGCCTTTGTATGTCTCTTTTAGTTAAGTTCCACGTCTCTGCACCATATGTAAGTACTGGAAGGATGCATTGATCAAACACTTTTCTTTTAAGACATAATGACATATTGCTCTTGAAAATTATGCTGTTTCTTCCAAAAGCTCTCCAGGCAAGTTTTGTACGCCTATTAATTTCTTCATCAATGTGACCCTCACTTGATATCTGCTGTCCAAGATAAACGTACGTGTCTGTTATCTCAAGCTTTTCTCCATTAATCGATAAATCTTTAACATTTCTTGTAAAAGCATTGAACATGACTTTTGTCTTCTGAAAGTTCATTTTTTAGTCCCATTTCTTTACTGTTGTCAGCAAGTTCCTGGATCATACTCTGCAGCTCTGATGGGGTATTTGCAAAAATGACTACGTCATCAGCGAAACGAAGGTGCGTTAGATAATCTCCATTAATCTTTATCCCTTTGTTTTCCCAGTTCAGTGATTGAAAGACATTTTCCAATGTGGCATTAAAGAGCTTTGGAGATATGGTGTCACCTTGTCTCACTCTCCTTTCCAATTTTTATGTGTGTTGTATTTTCAAACAGCCGAATCTTTGCACTTGCGTTTTCATAGATGTTATTAATAATATTTATGTATGCATCTTCAATACCGCAGAATTTCAGAGCCATTGTAACTGCTGATGGTTTCACCGAATCAAAGGCTTTTTCATAATCGACAAAAGCCAAGCACAATGGAAGTTCATATTCCCTCGCTTTTTCAATTAGTTCTCTAAGTACGTGGATATGATCTATTGTGCTGTAGCCACTCCTGAATCCAGCTTGTTCTCTCGGTTGAGCCAAGTACAGTGTTACCTTCAAGCGGTGTGAAAGAACTTTAGTGAAGATTTTATAAACCACTGATAGGAGGCTGATAGTTCTGTAGTTCCTGAGATCCTCAATGTCACCTTTTTTATGTAGCAGGATCATTGTAGCCTTGCTCCAATCCTCAGGAATATTCCCTTCATTACGGCATCGAGTAAAAATTTGGGCGAGTACTGTTTCGATTTCTCCACTTGCTTCTTGTATGATGTCTACAATAATTCCATCTTCTTCTGGAGCTTTTCCCCGCTTCATGTTCTTGATTGTATGTGCAACTTCTGATGGGAGGACTGAAAGAACTCTGGTACTGGCACCTTTCATGATGTCTGGAGTACATGTATCATTCCTTTCATATAATTTGGAATAGAAATCTTTCACTCTTTTTAAAGTTTTGCCTCTATTTCTTGTTACAGAACCATCTTCTTTTCTCAGTGCCATAATCTGTTTTCTTCCCTTACTGAGATGTCCCCTTGCTATCTTTAGGCTTTGGTTGTTTTCAATTGCTTTCCTCACTAGTTCACAGTTGAATTTTCTTACGTCTTCAGTGATACTTTTTCGTACTGTCTTGCATAGCTCTATATATTCCACTTTGGAAGTCACATCTTCTTTAGTTGTCCTCATCTCTCTTCTTTTTTGCATCAACATTTTGGTTTTTCCTGATAATTTGTTCACATGCAACTTGTTCTGCTAGACCCAGCTAACTTTTGTTGCTGTTTACATAAGAGCTTTGGTTACTTTACTGTTAACTTCAGAAATATCCACTTCTTCCGATGTTAGGCCTTCTAAAGCAGAGAATCTGTTCTTCAGTTTCAACTTGAAGGTATTATGGTGTTTTTTAAGGTTGGTTATGTCAATACATTTTATTTGTCTTATGAGCTTGCCACGTTCGAGTTTAGTGTTGAGATGCATCTTACATCTCACCAATCTATGGTCACTACCTGTGTTGAACTTGTTTAGCACACTGCAGTCTTCTATGATGAATTTTTTGTTACACATGATAAAATAAATTTCACTTGTCGTCCTATTTGGATGTCTCCATAACCATTTCCTGTGTGGCTTTTTCTTGAAAAAGGAGTTCAAGATGAAAAACCCTTCTCCCTCTGCAAACTCAACGAGAGTATTTCCACGCTGGTTTCTGCTGTCGTGACCGAATTTACCTACTGAAGTTTCATTCAGTTGCCGTTGCCCTATTTTTGCATTGAAATCTCCCATAATTATCTTTTTTTTTTTCTTAATGGAGGTTTAACGACCACCGTGAGCAACTCAATGGGCTATAAGCAGTCGCCCGTCCCTAATTTAGAGTCACTGATTCCAGGGAAGGGAGAGAGCCAGTGCCGTGAGACAAACACAACATCTATGCCTCACCGGGATTCGAACCCGGACCCCTTTCGGACGAATGATCAGAGGCCATCGCTTAGACCACTGCGCCACCGGGGCGGCATAATTATCTTCAAGTGCTGCTTACCTTTATTATTTAGATGACGAATTTCCTCATGAAATTCTTCAATTTCTTCTTCAGGATGACTTGTGTTGGGTGCATAAGTTTGAATATTCTGTGCCTTGTATCTTCTTGACAGTTGGATAACGAGTCGTGCAGCTCTGTCAGAGGAACTTTCAACTTCTACAACTTTATTCTTCAGTTTCTTGTTTATTATAAATCCAACACCACTAGTTCTGCCAGTATCTGTCCCACGATAGTAGAAAAGATGTCCACTTTTCAGTACAATGAGATCTTCCCTTTTCTCTTTACCTCACTTAGCCCGATGATGTCCCACTTGATCCTTTGCAGTTCCTCTTCCAATTCAAGAAGCCTTGAATCAGAAGATAGGGAGCGTCCATTATACGTAGCCATAGTCAGCATCAGATGGCAGCCTAGTCCGGTCCTCCAGTGATTCTTAGCACCCTCTGCCTTCATGTCGCACTGGCCGCTGCCTTGACCAGGTGCATTCCAGCTGTCGGAGACTGAAGGCCAAGAATTAAGTTGTGGAGTCATTTTGTAGGGGTTTGGCCATAACTCACCACGCTGGCCAAGCGGGTTGGTGAGTGTGGGACAGCATTTCCTCTAATCCCGATGGTATAGTTATACCGCTATTGGCTGTCGTCAGAGCCCCTTTAGTGGGAACAGGATGCACCACGAGAAGGCGGGGTTGACATTTGTCAAGGAGAGGCTGTGATGTTACGCATCACCTGACTTTATAATTATGGTTATGTTTTAGAAAATATTATGTATTCCAAGTTATAATAAGAAGTTATTTTAATCGATGATCAAATTTTTATCCTTAGGAACACATTAATCTTGAAAGAAATGTGTACAAAAGTTTTTCTGTTGAAAGTATAGGAAGCAAAATTACTTGACGTCCACCTTAATAATATGGGATAAGGGCGATGGAATGCATCGCAATCCTATGTCCTGACCTTTGACCCCATGTCGTCCATTTTCAATAGGGTTCGGCCCCAGGTGGTTCCCTACCACATACTGAAATTTCATCGAAATCAAACCATTTTTACGCACGTTATGACGCATAAAGGCAATGGAATGCATCCCGCTCTTATGTCCTGGCCTTTGACCCCAATTAACCCATTTTGAATAGGGTTCGTCTCCAGGCGGTCTTTTTCCACATAGTAAAATTTCATTGAAATCGAACCATATTTACGCAAGTTATGACGTATAAGTTTAATGGAATGGATCCCGCTCCTACGTCGTGACCTTTGACCCCATTTGCCCCATTTTCAATAGGTGTCGTCCCCATGGTGATCCCTTACCACATGCTAAAATTTCTTCGGACTGACAGACGGACGTACAAAGCTGGAGCATATACGTTTCTTCAACCTACGGTTGGAAAGCGTAAAAAAGCACATTAACAATCATGCAAAACAGCGACGTTGATTTATCACGTCACAAACCGTCATCAAGACAACCCTCTTCGGATAGAGGCGGATTATCGACAGGAGTATGTCTCGGCGTATGTCCTGGAAAGTCCGAGTGAGATGTCGACAATGTCAAATGTCGTCGGAGTTTGAAGGAATTAAGAAGCAACTACGAGAGATTGTCTACTATGGATATGCCTCAAGTGTTGATACAGTGCATACTTCCCTTTTTTGAATTATGACGACGGATCCAGCTCAAGTGTGTAGTGGAGTTCTTCCCGATCATGGTGACAAAAGTAGCTGTCTTCTCGATATCTCTAAGAACAGTAAGCCTAAAGTAACCTTTCAACAGATCTGAATTTGAACTCTTTCCAATAGTGTATTGTATAATATGGTTTATCAGTCAGTTCAACTGAACGTCCTTCTTATTTTGAGAGTTACAACATGGTAAAAGAAGTGTATAGCTTAGGTCAACTGTATATATATTATATTCATTTAAGTTTCAGATAAAGCTAATTTTTGTTCTCATTAATGCGTCGTCATATTTATCAGCTTGTGTTAAAATTTACTTAGTCAGCATTTCTTTATTGCTAAAAGCAATTGCGCCCTTCAAACAACAATCAGTTCTGTAATGACAAACCTTTCTCCTTAAATAATGCTGCTGCTTTATTATTCTTTAATTCAAACAAACTTTAATTATTGTATATCAATTTGGGGAAGCACAACCAATTTTAATTTGAATAAGCTTCGAAAGATTACAAAACAAATTCATTAGAAGCTTCTTGAGCTTAAATTATCACACAATCGATATTCTGGCCCTACTTTTCGAACTTCTTTTACCCCAGGGATTTTAATATTATATACATTAAACAACTTTATTACTATAATATTTGTAAATTTATGTTTAAAAGAATAGGAAGAAGAATTTGTGTAATTACTTGATCCATCTTCATACTCATAATTATGACACAGAAAAAGACTTACCATTTCCTATGTTTGAGTAACTTACTTTTCTTGGTAGTGATTCGTAGTTACCTCATTATGCGGTGGTAATATTTGTGACATGCCAACTTGATCCTCTCTGTTGTATACATATTATTTTTCCTTGTTGGGAAAAGAGGGCACATTAGGTCTTTAGGCCTTCCCTCTCCATCCCAGTCGCTTACATTACAGTTTATTTCGTATGTCGTTTTTGATTTTGTATTAATGTTGGGGCAACTAAAATGCAAATAAGGATGAAAAGGAAATGAGTCGTATAGATCTAGCTACCGCTTTAATATCTGAATACTGCAAATGCTTGTGGTACAGAAACATCGTCAGTCTCGCTAACTCGACAACGATTTGCGACTAGCATAACATTCAGCAAGTGATTCAGAAGTAAGCATAACATTCAGCGAAAGTGATTCAATCAAGTTGGGAGGCGCAAAAATCGAACTTTACAATCGTACATCAGTTCTCATCAACAGTTCACGTGCTGTCTGCAATATCTCTCGAAGCTTTCTGATACAATTGTATAATAATGGTCTTTATAGTCTCGTTCACATACGTCATTCTCTTGACTTATCATCAGGTTGCGGAGAACACATTTAGCGAGAGAGAAAAATGTAGAGTAAAGATTAGAAAATGCTTAACGAGAATAAACCTAAATATACATAGATAACCGGAACAAAAAATGAAAATTAAATTACAGTATACGTTACACCTCTTAATTTTTGATAAAAGGTTGCAAAATATAACCACCTTGGTCATTGAACGGAAAATCGCTGTCTCTTTCGTATTTTTCATAAATTTTTGAAGCAGAGAATCTATGAGGTCGAAGACTTATTTACTATATAGTGTGTACTGAAAGAAGTTTACAAAAAAAAATCACTTTGTATTTATTATCATGTAGTTTTTCATAAATTAAAAAAGTTTGAAAAATAAGCAAAAGAGAAAGTTCCTATTCGTGTTAGCAAACGACCTCTTGCATGCATCAGGCGAACGGTAAGTTGCAGAAGACGAAGATGACCAACGTTAGATATGTCATTATCTGTGCAGCAGAAGAGGTGTAGACCAGTGGCTCCCATGGGGAAAACCAAACGGTCAATCCAAGTGCATACAGTGGAATTTTACTAAAACGTATGCAGTGCAGTTGTTGTGTTTCGCTTTTGTTGGTTGTCGAGCAAAGAGAACTGTGAATCTCCAGCTATGTCCGAAACGTTTTACGCCTACATGTGTTGGTGTTGATTCCATGAGTGGCGGCAGGGTGGCTATGAAATCTGTGGTAGCGTTGACGGAGCAACATCTAAGGCTATAGCGAAAAGTTGACCGGAGATGGGCAGCCGTTCCTCATCATCGCGGAAGAGGTCGGTGCAAATTAGCATAAGGTGGGCATTGTTCCAATTAAAAAAACTGGCAGTCCTGAAGTTAAAATAAATGGTTTTTAATAAAATCAGATGGAACACACAAAAACGGTACAATACATAAACACAAAACATTTAACATCACATCATAATGCTTCCTTCGTTCACAAAAGAAACGAGCAACTGCCCTGGACGCGCAAGTGAATTAGATCCCTCTGGCTGGTGTCCTTCCAAGAAAACCACTCCGGGAACATGTGTTTCTTCTGGCTTCTCAGTTCACCCCTCAGTTGCAGGATTTAGTCCGTTGTGAAAGAACATCATAAACCACCTTCAGTGCCGAAATTGGGGCTTACACACAGGACACATATAGCTCTCTCCCTCGCCTTTTCTTTTTCTCTTTTTCGATGGCTGTTCGCATCAACACAGTCCTCCCCCTAAGTTTACAACTGTTTCTGGTAAATGGCAGAAAAGGTCTTTAAGCAATCAGTTGGGTAGGCGACTATGGCTACACACTGTCTATATATATACATATATCGTTCATGTAATAATACCAGTTTTCACAAAGAGTTCAATTTTTTTAAAACTGTTCCATATAGGTTGTGAGAATTTGTGCATCAGTTCGATTCAGTCCATCATTTGGATGAGAGTTCAGCTTGAAATTCACTATCTTGTAAATATTTATAAATGTAAGCTTAATTTACACAGTACATCCTAGTTCCTACATTATTCATACATAGACATTATTAATACATGTTTGCATATATGTGGAGAGCTAATACGAAAGATAAAATAATACATTATTTATGAAGTAACAAATATTCTTAACTGATATACAAATTATTTAAACTGTCTCCACCAGTTCAAGTGCCTTATACATATATTTAATTTAATTTCTCCTAGACAAACCATCAGCATTACCATGTTTATTCCCTGATTTGTATTCAATTTTAAAATTATATTCTTGCAAATAAAGTGCCCATCTCATGAGTGCATCTTGTTTTTATCCTTTAAATGGTCCAAACCATACCAGTGGGTTGTGGTCGCTGACTATAGTAAATGGTTTTGAATGGTTGGAAGTTATCTACTGCCCACACTACTGCTAATGTTTCTTTTTCAATGGTACTGGAGTACTGTTTTTCCGTGTCTGTAAGCTTTCTGCTTAAGTAGCGCTACTGGGTACTCTTTCCCATCTGAATCTCGCTGACTGAGTATAGCATCTATTCCTAAATCACTAGCATCTGTCTAATCAAATGGGTATGAGGAAAGAATGCCCATGGAAAAAATCGCCCACGGAAAAATTGCCCACGGAAAAATCGCCCACGTGAAAAAACGCCCACTTTTCGAAAATAGGAAAAAACGCCCACGGAAAAATCGCCCACAGACAAAATGCTCTGACGGAAAATATGTGATCTACTGATAAGTTTTATATGTCTGTTATAAACGGTGTTCGGACAACTGGTCACAGACTGCTGGCCAAAAAGCATTAAAGTCATATAAAAATTGCGGTTTTTTTTTTGATTGGAGGTTTAACGACCACCGTGAGCAACTCAATGGGCTATAAGCAGTCGCCCGTCCCTAATGTTAGAGAGGTCACTGGTTCCAGGGAAGGAGAGAGCCAGTGCCGTAAGACAAACACAACATCCATGCCTCACCGGGATTCGAACCCGGACCCCTTCGGACGAATGATCAGAGGCCAACGCCTTAGACCACTGCGCCACCGGGGCGGCTGGGAACATTCTTGGCCACCACACCTACATAACGCGAATATGGGAATGACGGAATGGAAAACTTCTTGACTAGAAAGGCACGCGCTAAACGTTAGTTCTAATATTATTTTCTGTCTGAGTAATACCGCAATATTAATAATTTGATGTGTAAATATTGGCTGTCTGGCAGAAATGCTTACAAATACGACCGTGGGAAAGATACTTCGGCTGGCGATTGCACTGATGGACTGCTTTTTAGGGGCCGTATAAAAAGTTTTGCGTTCTGGGCTGCTCCGTGGCTACGTCTCCCGAGATTGGTCTATCTGACACACAGTGTCTCTGGACCAAATATCCGTAATTTCGTATTTTATTATTTACGATATTTTTCTAGAATCTACAACTAAACAACTTCTCTGCGAGTATATGCAAACCCAGGAAACGTTGTCGGGGGGAGGGGGTGGGTGCTTAGGAAACTTAGTGAAATATAAAGCATTTCTGGTCTGATCGGGAGATTTCCAGCGTTTACAAGCTACAACTCGTCGAATTATCTGAGGGTATCTGCTGCCTGCTGGAAACTGAAGTCATGGGAGGGGGGGTAATACCAAAATCGTAGGAGCAATATCAATGGAATTTCTCTTCCGATCGGGAGATCTTCAACATTTACAAACTGCAACTCGACAAATTTTCTTAGCGCATGTCCACTCTCTGGAAACCTATCGGCGAGGGGGGAGGGGGTGTAATACCAAAACTGTAGAATATGAACAATTTCGTCCGATCGGGAGATTCTCAGCAATTAGCAGCTACAACTCGACACATTATCTGAAGGCATGTGAATGATGAAACTCTCGGGTCGGAAGACTGGGTGGAAATGACTTCATATTTTACACTTTTGGTATTAACCCCCCCCTCCCCGACAGATGCACATTTGTTGAGTAGCCAGCACGTGTCTCAAATAATCTGTCGAGTTGTGCTTGTAAATGCTGGAAATCTCCCGATCGGACGAGACAATCTTCATATTTTTCACTTTAGTATCACCCCCCCCCCGACAGGTTAAGCTCCTGCGGCAGCACATTATGCGCTCAGATAATTTGCAGACTTGTAGTCTGAAAACCCTTAAATCTTTTGCTGAGATGTAGATCATAAACATTTGTTATAAAGAATTACATTAATTGGAAAAAATCAGAATACAGCAGCTGGTGAACAAGCATATACTGACCGCAACTCCGCATTATTCGTGAGTGACTGTTTATCAGTCAAGATTAAAAATGTAGCAACTATTGAAAAATATGCATTTTATATGCTGATGGGTGTACAGATCCTTCTTGAGCCAGTTGAACCACCGAACCTGATTGTAGGAAATCAGTCACCGAACTGATTGTAGGAAATCAGTCACCGTGCGTCAAGGCCGCTCACTTTTCTCTCTTTTTCTACAGCGGGAGAGCCATCTGCTTTTCGTCAAAGTCGTATGCTGTCCCAAGCCTGACGTGTGCGAGATAGATAATTCAACGGAGCTCACAAAGCGACGAAACCCCCTGACACCCCAAGAAACAAACCATATATGTCATCTAAATTTATCGGTTGCTTCGAAACTTGCCGCAGTATCAAGTTACTTCTTGCGCCAGAACCAGAATGTAACCCCCCCGAGAGGTTGGTAATCTGAGTCATATAAAGTTTCCGTGATTTCGTCTTTTTCTTAATTGCGATAATTAATGTAATTCTTTATAACAAATGTTTATGATCTACAACTCAGCAAAAGATTTAAGGGTTTTCAAACTACAAGTCTGCTAATTATCTGAGCTCACGTGCCTACTCAGCAAACCCGGGGGGGGGGGGGTATATGATAATTGTGAAATATATAGAATTTCTTGTCCGATCGGGAGATTTTGAGCATTTACAAACTACAACTGGAGACCATTATCTCCCGACATGAAGATACTGGAGCAAACTCTGTCGGGGAGGGGGTTAATACCAAAAGTGTAGAATATGAAGTATTCTCTTCCGACCCGGAGAGTTTTGTCATTCACATGCCTTCAGATAATGTGTCGGAGTTGTAGCTGCTAATTGCTGAGAATCTCCCGATCGGACGAGAAATCGTTCATATTTTACACTTTTGGTATTACACCCCCCCGCCCCCCCCAGTGTCTAGGTTTCCCAGAGAGTGGACATGCGCTAAGAAAATTTGTCGAATTCTTGATATTTTACGATTTTGGTATTACCCCCCCCCCTCCAACTAGTTTCCTGAGGCAGCAGATACTCTCAGATAACTCGACGAGTTGTAGCTTGTAAACGATGGAAATCTCCCGATCGGACCAGAAATGCTTTATATTTTAGGTTTTACGGCCCCTCCTCCTTTCCCCCGACAAGTTTCCTGGGTTTGCACATACTCTCAGAGAATTTGTTTAGTTGTAGTTTCGTTAGAAAAATCCCGTAAATCAAGAAAATACGAAATTACGGACATTTTATGTGTGTCAGATAACGAATCTCTGGGAGACGTAGCCACGGAGCAGCAACAGAACGCAATTTTTATACGGCCCCTTAAAATTTTTAATGGCCTGTTCTCCGCTTAGTCTTAGCTCCGAAAATCATAGAAATGTCTAAATTTCTTACTGAAAATGAAATATGTAGAAAAAAAAAATTATGAACAATAGTTGCTGAAGTAGTGGAGAATATAGCCACACGAAATTTGTTTATGCAGAACAATTTTATGGCACTGAAATTGCAATGTGTCCAGTTCTACGTACCCGCTACATGACAACACAAAATGGCACCACATTTTTAATTTTTTGGTCCCTACAAAATACATACACAACTTCTGCTGTGAGAATCTATGAGGTTCATTTTGGGTGTTTAAGTCTTAAGGAGTTGTTGATCCAAAGTGCATGTTGTTCGCAAATATAACAAACAGATGTCAGAACTGCGGAGATATTGATGTATAGCAGTTGGCTTGAAGATAACGGTGAATCATTAGTATGTTTTTAAATAAATGTTGCATAAGACTACCACTGCCTGCAGGCCAACACCATACAACCTCTACAGTCCATCAGTTCAATCCGAACTTTCCTCTCGTACTTGTAAGGTTTGCGTAATCCAATATTTTACACGATGATCAAATTATTAATATTGCGGTATTACTCAGGCAGAAAATAATATTAGCATCCGTTTAGGCCCTTCTAAAAGTTTTCATTCCGTCATTCCCATATTCGCGTTATGTAGGTGAGATGGCCTAGAAACCACAATTTTTATATGACCCGTAACGCTTTTTTGGCCAGCAATCTGTGACCAGTTGTCCGAACACCGTTTATAACAGACATAAAAACTTATCAGTCAACCACATATTTTTCCCGTGAGCATTTTTTCTGTGGGCGATTTTTCCGTGGGCTTTTTCCTATTTTCGAAAAGTGGGCGTTTTTTCCCGTGGGCATTTTTTCCGTGGGCGTTTTTTCCGTGGGCATTCTTTCATACAATCGTACAAATGTATCTTTACTATTATCAAAACATTTTAAAACTGTTTCGTGGCATAGCTGTGATTTTAAATTATCAAAAGATTTTTGACATGATTCTGTCCAATTAATAGTATCCGGACATTTCTTTTTAAGTGTGTCTGTTAATGGGCTTCGCTACGTCGTCTGCATAATTTGGAGTAAACTTCCTGTAGTAACCGGTTACTCCCAAAAATGCTCTTACATCCTTTTTTGATAGTGGACGAGGCCACGGTTCGATGGTATTCACCTTAGCAATTTCTGGCTTAATCCCAAAAGCATCCTACACAAAATCGCAAATAACTGATGCTTGCATTTGCAAATTCACTCTTTTTGGATTTGTCGTTAAACCTGCTGCTTTGATTCTATCTAAAACTTCCTGAATATGTTTCACGTGATCTTCCCACGTAGCACTAATTAAATTACTACGTCGTCTACATAGCACTCTTACAAAATTGTCGGTTCCCCTAAGAACCTTTGACATCAATCTAAGAAAAGTTGCTGGGCTATTCTTTAATCCAAACGGTCATTACTTTAAATTCATATAATTGATCAGTTGTTACAAATGCACTTCGTTCTCGTGCTCTCTCTGTTAAATTTACCTGCCAATACATTTTTGATAAATATAATTTTGTTAGATAGTTACAAGTAGTGTAATCCATTAATTAGTTCCTCTATGTTTGGAGTCGGAAATGCATTATCCCTTTGTAATTGAATTTAATTTCCTATAGTCAGTACAAAATCTCATGGATCCACATTTTTTGGGGTCAATACTACTGGTGAAGCATATGCACTTTTACTTTCTTGGATAATATCCATTTCCAACATTTTTTCAATTTCCTCTTCAATGATCCGCTTTTTTCTCTATGTTCACTCTATATGACTTGCATTTTATTGGTTTGTCATCTGTTAACTCTATGTCATGTTCAATTATGGTAGTGCTTCCTGGTCTTTCAGTAAAAATATCTCGAAATTTTGATAACACGGTGGCATCAAGCTCCTTTTGTTGTTCCAATGAAAGTTTCTCCGAAATCTTCAATTCTCCTTGATTTTCCTTTCTTTCATCCTTCGGAGGAAAATGCAAATCCTCTACAATTTCATTTCCTATGTCCTCCCGTGTATAACAAGCATTGCTGACATGATCAGGTCAACCTGTGATGGTATTTCTTTAGCATGTTAACATGGTAAGTCCGATGACATGGCTCATCTCTTTCTTTACAAACCGACATGATGAGCATGAATTTACATAATTCGACACATCTTTATACACTCCTGGCCAGTAAAAATTCTTTAACACACGATCCACTGTCTTCTTTACTCCTAGATGTCCCGCTAATGGCAAATCACAGGCCACCTCTAGAATTTTCGTCTCTGCACACCTGTGGTACTACTAATTGTACTGTATCACTTCCCTCTTTTCCTTTTCTTTTATACACCTTTTTCAACAAATCATTTTGCAGCACAAAATGTGAACAAATACCTTCATTCCGAGATTTTTCCTTCAGCTTTTTCCACACATTATTTAATGTTTTATCATTTTTCTGCAATATCTTAAATTCGTCGGATGTAAAATGTTGTGATATGTTCTCAACACTCTCCTGTATCTCTTCCTGGTTCTGTAATACCTGCTTGATATTATATATTTCATCACTCTGTTCTTGTGTTCTAACACTACAAGATCATTTAGATTGGACCGTCTATGATTGGAAGAAAGTGGCCTGGTCTGTTGAATAAAGCCTGCTGGTGCATCACGTAGACCGCTGGCCACGGATACGTCGATTACCAATGGAGGCTGCCGCCCCGGTGGCGCAGTGGTCTAAGGCGCTGGCCTCTGATCATTCGTCCGTAAGGGGTCCGGGTTCGAATCCCGGTCAGGCATGGATGTTGTGTTTGTCTTACGGCTCTGGTTCTCTCCCTTCCCTGGAACCAGTAACCCTACATTAGGGACGGGCGACTGCTTCTTGCCCATTGAGTTGCTCACGGTGGTCGTTAAACCTCCAATCAAAAAAATAAAATAAATGGAGGCTATGGCACTTTGATGCACTATTGGACGGAAACGGGCCGGCGGCGGCGGTGGCCGTGTTACGCTGTGGGCGCTGTTTGTTTTAAACAAAGTTAACGCGCTAGGCTAAATATCGAGAGTTCCGTGATTCAATTCCACGGCGGCGGCTGAATAACAATTTTTCGGTTGCTATGTGCTTCTGGAACGTGGAAAGACCGATGCATTTTTTTATTTACTGACGCCACGTATTTGGAGGATTTTCACCTTGGATCTCGCCCTTTGGATTTAACTGCTATAATATATATATAGCCAGTGCCGTTAATGCCCACCAGATGGAGACGTCTCAGTAGCTGAGCCCATCTTACGGATTTATGATGACAGAAGCTGACTTAAAAATACACCTAGCGCCGTGGATTGTTGCCCACCGTTGTGTAAAGTTAACGCGCTCGGCTAGATATCGAGAGTTCCGTGGTTCAATTCGACGGCGGCGGCTGAATAACAATTTTTCGGTTGCTATGTGTTTCTGGAACGTGGAAAGAGTGATGTATTTATTTATTTACTGACGCCACGTATTTGGGGGATTTTCAGCACAGCGTGAGTTTTTTTCTTCGACGAATTTTTTATGTATTAAGCCATGTTAACGACCAAACATTCGAATGTGGATTTGAATACCCGCAAGTTCTACTGGAACATGAGAGAAGCACTGCAAATATCTGTGTCTGGTGTGGTATCATGCATGATCGGATAATCATGCCTTTTTTTTTTCATAAAAGACAGTGACTGCGATTGTTTATCTTGATATGTTAGAACAATTCATTTTACTAGACCTTCAGGAACTGCACCCTGGCGTCTTGTTCCAATAAAATGGGGTCACCTTCTCTGGTCTCTTTCTCTCTCTCTGAATAATTCAACACTAGTTTCTTGGTATAGAATGTCTGGGGAGATTGATGGATTGGCCGTAATAACCGATTTCGTGGATGCCTTACTTTCCACACTTTTTGCCCTACTAGATTTTTTCTTGTAGGAATAAGTGAAAGGCATTGTGTACTCCACTAAAATGAAGGATCCTTTAGAACTATGAATCTGAGTCACAAATGCCATAGCTACGATTATAGCTCAAAATCCATTTCCTGGTGGTGAAATCACCTCCGGATCCGAAAGCCTTCCCAATTAAGCTACCCCAACGAATTTTGTAGCTGTAACTTAGCCCACTTGACATGTGCGTCACTTCTGAGGTAGACACGTCGCATATATCCAAGTGCGGAATGGTAGGTTTCCAGGTAAGCTGGCAAACCACGCTTGAAGGACAGTTCACTATAGAAAAAAGAATTCCCGCTAATTCCAAAGAATATGTAGAAGTATCACACATTTTTCGAAGCGAAGAATGAGTTCTCATTAATTTCAGACTATGTGTAGAAGGACATCACACATTTTTCGAAGAACGAAACGGCCAGTAGATCCATTTTACCTTCGGGAGCCTATATAGCGTAAAATCCATTTACCGGTGGAAGGAATCAAAGCCGCATCCTTCTGATCCAGAGCCGAATGTTTTCCCGATTAAACTACACGGACGGAATTTTCGCTAAAACTTTGCCGTCTAGACAAAGACGTCACCTCTGAGGTAAGTACATCACACGAGCATGTCTGATATTCTTGAACGCACTTGGAATGAGCTGTAATATCGTATAAATCCCTTTCGCGCGCAATTAAAGGCGCTCATATAGATAAACACCACCTGTCTTCTGTGTATAGCATACAATGAAATACAAATATGTGCTTTATTTTACGGATTGTTTTTTTCTCCTGTAATATAATTTTATGTACGCACTGTATTTTTGGAATCATGACTGTCAAGTGATAAAGTGTGAAACGTTTTCTAAGTTCGCTGTATCGTAAGAAGTGCAGTTATTATTTGCATCATATTTTTAAATATTGTCGTCACCAGTAAGCGTTCCTTTCCATAGCTATAACACGAAGATAATGTTAATAAATTCACCGGTAATGCATCTATATGTGGATTTGAACACGTATTTCATTATCAGATTTTCTTTTCAATTTCGAATTTACAATAGCAGTTCCTTTACTGCAAGAACCATGAAGATTGCAGAAGAAAGAGCAATCTTATTCTTTGCTATGTACTGCATTGTGAAATTTATTCGCTCCTTCTAATTTTCCCTGAAGTCCTTCACTGATGTAAGCCGTCAACGAGCGAGCCATAATGAATGATGCTTGTCAAATGTGGTCGCTGTTTATTAGAGGGTGCGAGAGTGAAGGAAGAAATCCATTATCGTTCGCGATTTCATTCCTAGTTTAAACATTAGCATCACACGGTTATAAATTGGAAAATTTGCTGCTAAAAAAGTACGAAATCGTTTTATCGAAAAATTGAGAGAAGAAAAAGCTGAAAATAGAAAAGTTCATATTCGCCTTTTTTTGGCTTTGGCTTTGTTTATGACTCCCTGCTTCAAAGTGCTAAAGTTTTTACGCATAGACGCGTTGGATAAATATGGGGAAGTGGAAGTCGTAACTGCATTCCGATATGGATTAAATTGTTTTATCACGAGTTTTGTGTCATTTATCTGGCCTGCCGTAGCTGCTGCTATTGCACTGGTAAAATGCTGTAATCATTAGCTGGTTGAGGAGTCAAAGAAAAGTTCGGCATCTTAAAATGACTTAGAAGTCATTATCGGCTTCCCATCATGTTCGTGACTTTGGTCTAAAGGAGCACGCAAAGTGTCGAAGTGATTTATAAAAACCATGTCGATAACATATGTCATGCGCGTTCGTCGATCGCAAGCAATTAAAAGACTAGGCGGAAAGAACCATAATACACTGCTAGCCACCCATAATGCAACACCAAGAAGGACATGAGATAGCAAAGCCATATTTACTGGACACATAACAACAGATACAAAGATGAAACGATTGAGCTTACAGGCCCGTGCGACTTGCGGAACACGCAGACATCAATAGTTCGTACGACCCCATGGCTGGCAATAACGCCCGCTACACGCCGCGGCATTGAAAGAAAGAGGATTTGGATGTGGACTTGGGGTATATCGGTCCAGGTTGCTTCCACACGTTGCCACAGTTCATCAGGAGTAGCCGCGAGTGGTGCTTGCCGGGCTACTCGGTTGTCGATCAGCGACCAGACGTGTTCGATGGGCAACATATCGGGAGAACAGGCAAGCCACGGCAGCAATGACACCTGGTGGGCCGTAAAGAATTGTTGCACGATGCGTGCCACGTGCGGGCGCGCATTGTCCTGTTGAAACGTGGCCGCTGGCAGGTCCTTCAGCTAAGGGAGGACAACAGGCTCCAAAACGTCGGAGATGGTGCGGTGGCTGTTGAGTGTACAGGCGATGCGTACCAGAGGGGTGCGGGTGTCATATCCAATTGCGCCCCAAACCATAACGCCAGGTGATGGACCGGTATGGCGATGCATAATGCAGGCGTCATACAGTCTCTCGCCGCGGTGCCGTCACACGCGAATCCGACCATCGTGGTGGTGCAGGCAGAAGCGAGATTCGTCGGATAAGGCAATGTCTTGCCATTCCGTAGTTCAGGTGCGGCGTTCTACGGCCCACTGCCTCCGCACTCGCCGGTCGTGTAACGTCAATGGTAATCGGAGCAACGGGCACCGTGCGACAAGTCCCCGCTCCTTCAGACGACGTCGAACGGCACGTGCTGACACAGGTTGCTGCGCAACACACCTTAATTCCTGCGCTAACGTTCGTGATGTGGCGGTGCGAGCCGTCAATGCCCACCGCACAACATGCCGGTCGTCTCGTTCGGTCGTGTGCCGCGGCTGCGGCAATCGCTCACGTCGGTCTGCCCGTACCTCCTGCACCCACCGAATACATACTCGCCTCACTGTGGCTGGATGTCGACCGCACGGCCGCCGATGTCTCGGTACTATAAACCGCTGTCGCGATAAGCCACAATTCGTCCTATGTCGAACTCCGAAACGAGCTGGAATGACTGCCGTATTTTGCGACGAGGCATCAGGAAGCTTCCCACGCACAGGTCCGGTAGCACAACATACTTCCACTACTTACGCCCGCCTTTTGTGCACCCTTCTTATAGTGCTTCTCGGTGACGCGCCGGGCACACATAATTTGCATATGCCCTGCAATGCTAATCGTATGCATGTCCTCTCGCAGGCAAAGCATGCTGCGGATTTCAGGCCTATCGGATGCTTCCTTCTTGGTGTTGCATTTTGGGTGGCCAGAAGTGTATATTATTAGCTTTCACAGTCAGTCTTCGCAGACTTTACATGCAGATGCTCATTAGAGGGGAAAAAGTCAAAACTGAGAAGATTTCGAAACTCAGGCATAAAAGTGTTCACGAAGACTTAGGAGCCTAGGTTCTAATTTTTATCTGCAGTCACGGGTGCACATGCACATGTTCATTGTTAATCTTATTGCAACAAAGTCAGCGCTGCTCGATTTGCAGAACGAGATAAGTTCATATGTAGAGGATTTTAGGAAGGGAGTGTCTGACCCCAGGTCTTAAACAAACCTTAGAAATTGGAAGCTAGGATATTTGGGCTGCAGTGCCCGATAGGAAAGTGACACAGAAGCGAAGTAGAAAGGAAGAGGAAGACGCCCTTATTTATTACCTGTGGTCCAGTACACGGGGTACGACGACTTGACGTGCCCATCCGACGAACGGCGGATATTTAGTAGATCCAGCGTTCATACCTGCCTGGGATCGAACCTGAGGTCCTATCCGTGGCAGTCCCGAACGTTGCCCACTAGGCCACCCGCGGCCCAGAACGAGATAAGATTGATGTGTTCCTGTGCTTTCCCGATAGTCTGCTTCTATGCACAATGTCACTGCTCTCCGCTGAACACAGAAGACCAGAATCCTATTGCCAATAAATAAAAACAAATGAACGCCTGGTGTATATTTTCATAGTTCTTTTTTCGTTTCGGGGTTTAACGACCAACATGAGGTACTCTGCAGGCTACAGGAGTTGCCTGTTCCTAAATTGGGATCACTGGTTCTACAGAAGGGAGAGATCTAACGCCAATAGGCAAACATACCACCTATGCATTGTCAGGGATTCGAACCTGAGCCGACATTGGACAACTTGTTAAAATCCTACGTTTCTGACCATATTTCCGCTCCACCGTCCTTACTACGAGATGTTGATAGGTTGTTTGTGGAATCTGAGACCATGCTTGATGAATAGCACTTTCCAGGAGTGTGAGATTGCAGGGTTGTGGATCCAACTGTCTGATGGCTCGTTCAACTTCATCCCACAAATTCTCAGTGGGTTTGAGATCTGGAGATTGTGGGGGCTACCTAAGCAAAGTAAACTCACCGGCATGTTTCTGAAACCAATCCTGTAAAATACGAGCACTATGGCAGGACGCATTATCTTGTTGAAAGTAGCCATCGCCATTGGGATAAACCATCAACTTGACAGGATGCACTTGGTCCGCAACGATGTTTAGATATGATGTGCCAGTCAGACGTTGATCAACACGAATTAAAGGGCCCAAAGCATGCCAGGAAAACATTTCCCAAACCATAACGTTGCCTCCACCAGCTTGAAGGGTTGCAGCAATGCATTTGGAGTGCATGCTTTCAGGCTGTTTCTGCCGAATTCTCACTCGGCCATCGGCATGGTGCAACTGAAAACGTGATTCATCGGACGACATAATTTGTTTCCAATTATCGACTGTCCAATCCTTGTGCTCCTGTGCGAACTAGAGACGTTTTCTCTTGTTAATTGCAGACAGCAAAAGTGTTCGAACAGGCCTTCGGCTGCCATATTCCATCCGATGCAGTGTACGGCGAACAGGGCGTACAGATATCATTTGAGGGGATCATTGATTAAAATGGTGTGTAATTTGCTGCACTGTTGCCCTTCTGTTGTCTGTTACCAGTCTGAACATTATCAGTTCCGCCCGAGCAGTCACTAGTCGATGACGGCCACACGTTGCACGTAGAGACCCAGTTTTTTGGCTGACTGTTCATTCTTTAAACACTTTAACAACAGCTGCTCTGGAACATTTCACGAATGCGGCGGTTTCGGTGATATCCGCTCCATGGCTCCGAGCTCCTAGAATCATCACACGTTGAAAGTCCGTCAAATCGCATTATTTACCCATTTCGTCCCCAAAAATCACTTCTACTACTGTCGCAAGCACTAAGCTTTCCCTTTTTTAAAGATGGTGGAAAACTTAGGGTGTCGGAAAGTGAGTGCAAAGTGGGTACTCGGCAGTTGACACCCAATTTGAAGGAGAGAAAGAAGTCCGCTCTGATCTGGTGGAAGCGTTTGAAGCCACTGGAAACGCGTTTTTACCGATCTGATGACAATGGATGAAACGTGGGTGTATCTTTCCGACCCGAAAACGAAGAATCAATCCACGGAATGGCGTCATACTTCTGAAGTTCAAGAGTCAGCGATAAGCACAGGAAGTCATGCTGACTGTTTTTTGGGATGACAGGGGTGTCATTCTCCTTGATTTTCTGGAACGTGGCCGTACCGTGATCAGGGAGCTGTACATTGAGACATTCAAGAAGGTTAAAGGAGTCATAAAGAGGAAGACACCTACAAGAATGTGAAAAAGATCCACATGCACCATGACAATGCGAGACCACACCCATATTTGGTAACAAATCAGGCAATCAGCAAATTAGGCTGTGCGGTGGTCCCCCATCCACCGCATAGCCCAGATCTGGCGCTTTCCGACTTCCACCTATTCAGTCCAATGAAGGACAGTGTTTTATTTTAATAAATAAAATATTTATTTATTTATTTATTTTGGCTCTGGTTGCTCGTTATTACGATATTTTTTTGTTTTTTTCCTCTCGTCACGTCAACTTCCTTTGTTTTTACAGCGCGGGTTTTGAGAGCTTTGGTTCTTAGGAATAGGATTATTTTTTGTGGCTGGTTGCTCGAAAATATTGTGAAATATTTGTTGTAAATATTGCAACTTTTGTTTAAGCTATTTTCAAAAATGTGTTCTTGTCGATCTTAGTCTTAACGAAGAGTTTAGCAATGGGCTGGGCCAGATACGACAAACTTGTTATTTAGAATTAAAAATTGAGAAATTTCTTCGTTGAGTTAGGGGCCTTGCTTTTAAATCATTTGAGAGTGTTCATCTCAGAAATAGTAGCTTTCTCTGTTTTTTGTAACTTGAGAATGACCTACATGTTAGTATTATGAACTCTACAAGTTTGTCATTGCAGAAACCCATCTCCAGGTCTATGTAGAGGGAAGACCGTGTTGTCCATGCTGGTCCTAGATATTAATAACGCCATGGATAGCAGTCTCTGTTTTCCTCTAGTTTTTCTCTGATAGCCTATTTCTACACGTTCCTTTTTGATTCTGTTCACTATGTAATTATGCTTGTCTTTTTTCGATTTTTGCTTGGCTATATATATATATTACTTGTTTTCAAGAATCTAAAGAAGAAATATATATATATATATATATATATATATATATATATATATATATATATATATATATATACTTAAGAGCAAAACTGAAGACTAAGGAAAAAATTTTAGAATTTAAAACGAAGGGTGCAAAATAACCTGAAAATCAAAACGCGCAACGCAGCAGTTTTGAAAATTCAGAATTCACATTCTATAAAGAAGATACCTAAGCAAAAAAATACATATATAATTTTGACTCACACCTAATACAACATAGAAAAGGTTATGTATCTACCTGTGTGAGTAAAAGGAGAAAAGATAAAAAAATAAAATAAAACAACTGAATGTAGAAGGTGTCGAGAATACTGAGCCTTGGCTTTATCAAGGACCAGCAAAAACTCTGCATTTTCTCACTTCCCTTTAATCTTCTTCTCTCTGTTTAATAGTAACAGATGAAGAGCATGGGTCGGGCCATGAAGGTTAATGGATGCAAGCGAAATTGTTAACTAGTGCTAGGTCATGCTACTCTACGGAGGACATGACTCATATATATATTTTTTAAACTATTTTAGGTGGGAATGTTACTTGCATCTATGGCCTTGCAGAAACCCATTTCCAACTAGGTCTTTGTGGAAGTGAGAAAATGCAGAGTTTTTGCTGGTCCTTGATAAAGCCAAGGCTCAGTATTCTCGACACCTTCTACATTCAGTTGTTTTATTTTATTTTTTTATCTTTTCTCCTTTTACTCACACAGGTAGATACATAACCTTTTCTATGTTGTATTAGGTGTGAGTCAAAATTATATATGTATTTTTTTGCTTAGGTATCTTCTTTATAGAATATATATATATATATATATATACACTGTTGAGTCACATTATTCTGATCGCCAGCTAATACCCAGAGTAACCGCCGTGTGCAGCGCGGACAGCAGCTAGACGGGCAGGCAGTGACACAATAGGTTGTTCACTGGTATGCGGAGCCATGCTGACTGCAGTGCATCTGACAGTTGCCGAAAGGTGCTTGTTGGAGGATCCATAGAGCGAACAACACGATTGAGGTGGTCCAACAGATGCTCAATTATGTTTAGGTCTGGGGAATTAGGGGGCCAGCGAAGTACTTTGAAATCTTTATCGTGATCTTCCAACCACTCCCGGACATTTCCAACTGTGTGACACGTCGCATTGTCGTGCTGGAAGATCTCATCCGTCCCAAGGAAGATTATCAGTATGTATGAGTGTACGTGGTGTGCAAGAGTGGATTCATAACGAATTCGGTCCCCTATGGACAGATATGAGGAAGATATAACCCAGCGAATGCCACGAAAACATTTCCCAGACCATAACGCTGCCCCCACCAGCTTGTGTTCTGCCAGCAATGGTTAAAAAAGTGTTTGTTCTCCGATGTTCCTTGCCTTATACGCCAACGTCCATCCGTTCGATGAAGCAGAAAACGTAACTCATCGGAAAAGGCCATCCTTTTCCAATCAGCGGAGGTTCAATTCCGATACTGCCGTGCAAATGTAAACCTTTTCTGCCGATGCACTTTCGTTAGCATAGATGTAGTGACCATCCGTCTGTATAGGAGCCCCATATACAGCAGGGTTCGTTGAAGTGTCGTTTTAGACATACTTCCGGTAGCCCTCTGGTTCATTCGGCCAGTGAGTTGCTCCACTGTATCGTGTCGATCGACCCTCACGCATCTTCGAAGACGACGTTCGCCTCTCACATCCATGGCACGTGGTTCTCCGCAGTTTTCGCGTCGCTTATTTACAATGGCGCCATTTCTCCAATCACGATGCACTTTAACCATAGCAGACAGTTCACAAATGGTGCTGTTTCAGAAATACTGCCACCCATGGCCCGAAAGTCGATAATCATTCATTTTTGCAAATCTAATAAAGCGGTCTCCTTATCCATGACAGGAGCGAGTGATATGTTTTCAGAATGCCTACAGCACGCCTTATATGCCCTCCAAGCCAGCTCACGACACGTGCCTTCTTTCATTGATTGGCTACGCACTGCTGACGTCAGTAGTCAGAGGTGGTCAAAATAATGTGACTCGACGTTGTATGTATATACACTGAAGTGCCAGAAAAACTGGTACACCAGTCTAATACTTGGTAGTTCCCCCACGGGAGCGCAGGACTACAAAATACGACGAGGCATGGACTCCACTAGCTTCTGGAAATATGCTGTAGGCAATACCACCATACTTCCTGCAGAGCGTTCCACAATTCAGGTGTATTCCGAGGTCTCGGACTCCTGTGTTCGATAGCGCGTTGCATGGCAGCCCGTATGTGTTCCATAACGTTCAGATTTGGGGACTTGGGTGGGAATGGCAACACCCCAAACTCAGATGAATGCTCCTCTAACCATAATGTGGCGTCCCGACACTTGTGTTAAGGTGCATTGTCCTGTTGGAACAGGCCCAACCCATCAGCATGAATGCAGGACATGAACGGGTGTACCTCGTCAGAAAGAATGCGCACATAGCGTTTGTAAACGTACCAGGAGTCCCAGTGAAGTCCAGCTAAATACACCCCATACCATTACGGACCCCCCACCAGCCGGTACATTTCCCTGTTCACAGGCGGGATCCATGGCTTCATGGGGTTTGCGCCACACACGAATCCTTCCATCTGCCAGATACAGTTGGAAACGCGACTCGTCAGACCAGGCTACTTGTTTCCAATCATCAAGTGTCCAGTGGCGGTGTTGTCGTGCCCAAGCGAGGCGCATAGCTCTGTGTCGTGCACCTATCAAGGGAACTGGAGCTGGGCGTCGGCTTCCAAAGCCCATATCGTGCAACGCACGTTGCACAGTCCGGACGCTGATGCTTGTTGAGGCTCCAGCATTGAATTTCGATGATACCTGTGAGAGTGTTGAACGCCTATCGCGTGAAACGATTCTTCACAGCCGACGATGGTCACGTTCACCCAATGTCTTTTTACGGCCATACTGCTATCGTGGGTTGGAGGTTTTGCCGGAATTCTTGTAGTCACGGAACACCCTTGCAATGGTCGTCCGTGAAAATCCGAACTTCGTTTCTACCTCCGAAATACTATGGCCCATCTCACGAGTGCCAACTATGACACAGCGTTGAAAATCGCTTAAATCGTTATTATTTGTCATTCTCATGCCGAAAATAGCTCTGACAGCTGGCAAGGATGTCTATCGCTTTATATACGCACTGGCGGACGCAACCGAGTACGCGCATAGGGGACGTTGCTATGTATTTTGCATAAGCTCGTCGGTACCAGTTTTTCTGGCACTTCAGTGTATATACACTATATTGACAAAAGTCACTTGACACCTCTTCAAAAGCAAATTAACGGATTTTCTGCGCTGTTAAGATGCTCGGTACAGCTGCAAACGGTAAACAAACAAGCCTGAAGTTGACCGTGATCATATCGCACTGCGAGATTGAGTGAAAATGTCGTGTCGGGAGAGAACTGACTTTGAGAAAGGAAAGATTGTTGGGTGTTATACGTATTAGTGGGTTGTCCATAAGAGAAACCGGGAGGCGTTTAAACATACCCAAGTCAACTGGTTTGGATGTACTGCATAAGTGGAAGACACACGACATGCCTGAAGCAGCAAAACGTACCGGTAGACCAAAGAAAATCAGTGATAGAGGACTTCGAAACCTCAGGAGAGTCATTACAGCTAATCGACGGAGTACTGCGCAAGACCTCAGTATGCAGGCGAGTAAAAATTCTGAAACTTCGCTATGTGCACGTACCATTCACAGAGAACTTCATTCCATGGGTTACCGTGGGCGTGCGGCTGCTCATAAGCCCTTCATCTCCACTCGGAATGCTACTCGTCGTTTAGCATGGTGTAAAGAACTTTTATCGTGGACCGTAGATCAGTGAAAACGGGTCCTGTTTACTAATGAATTCAGATACACGATCCCTCAGAGTCTGATGGCCGTGTGTGGGTATGGCGGAGGAACGCTATTTACCACAGTTTACTATTCCTACGGTCAAGCACGAAGCTGGCAGTGTACCCGTGTGGAGGTGTTTTTCGTGGTATGGTCACGGCCCATTGGTTATCGTGGACAACCCTGTTAACCACAACGTCTACCTCGATATTCTGGACAATTATGCCTTACCAACTGTGTCGCAATACTATGGAACCGAGCCTTATTGATACCAGCAGGATAAAGCACCAAGCTATAAAGCAAAGATTACGGAGTGGTTTGGCGATAATTCCGTATCGTGTGTAGACTGGCCAGCACATAGCCCTGATTTTAAACCCACAGAGCACCTGTGGGATGAATTAGAGCCCCGCATAAGAAGTTTGGAACCAGAGCCTACTACTAAGCAAGAGTTAGCGGCAGCATTATGTACTGAATGGAAGCACATACGCTGTGTTCCAAAAACCTTGTCGAAAGCATGTCTCGAAGTGTCAGTGCATGCATTAAGGCCAAAGTTGGACCGACACCGTACTAATATGTGTCAATAAATGCTGTGTTGTGTTTCTCTTCTAGGTGTCAGGTGACTTTTGTCAATATAGTGTATACATATATATACACACAGAGGATGTTGACACATTTTCAGAACGTCTTGGTTAACCAATTACAAGAAATAAAAGAAATACAAATAATTGAAACTGGCAACAGGCTACTGAATGAACACGAAAGAAATATCTGCCATATTATCAACAATAAAGAGAAAAATCGTCAAGCATTGCTTTTAACAGGAAAAAGAACACTAAACGAATGTCCAAAGAAAGTACCTACTTTTACGACTATTTCAGAAGTGAAGTCTCTGGTCTTGAAAGAAAATGCACCGACCCAAAGAGCAATCGCTAACTCGTTAAAAATCTCAGCATGAACTCTAAACAAGGTAATAAACAAAGACTTGAATCTGAAAAAAAAAAAAAAAAAAAAAAAAAAAACACATTGTTTATCGCCTTTTCCATAGGTTGAGCGCATAACACGGTGTAGACTTCTTAATGAAAATGAATTATCCGGAGACGGATGGAAATTTATTTTGACTCTTGATGAAGCATGGATCTATCTAAACGAATATAACGAAAAAAAAAGTTCGATTCACTATCACAAAAGAGCAGTAAAAGACTTTCAAACTTGGTTCTAATAATCCGAAAAAGTTTCAGTAAAGGATTCATGATTATTGCTTGTTTATCTTGCAATTGGAAATTTAGAGTTAAGAAAAGTTGAAAAGAATGTTAAAATTATTTTTACATATTACCAAAATAATTTTTAATTCCTATATTTAAATAGAAAATACTATTCCCTTATCCACAGAAACTTTAAAGAGTAGAACACATCAGGGTAATACTACCAGTCATACATCCACATCTATCACTCTATTTCTTGAAAAAATTAAAAATGAGATGGTATCAAGTCCATACCTTTTGCTCATATTCCTTCAAAGTGCCCTGAAGTATCACCAATGGACTATTGCCCCTTCGGACTGATAAACGAAGAATAAATGAAGGATACATGTAGAATCATCCATCCTTCATTTATGAAAATCAGCACCAAGGAGCTCCAGGAAAGCAACAGAACCATTCATCTATGCTTTGTATAAAATAAACATCTATTTCATTGTTCATGAAATTGGGTACAGTGTGAAGTAAATAAATAATTATTAAAGTGATCAAAGTTTACGAAATTGATCCTGCTTTGTAAACGTTATAGTATTTTATGGGTGACACATTTTAATTAGTATTTCGCGTAATTTCTTTGCCTGTTGTTTTTAATTTTGCAATATTTTGTGTGATTGAAATCTCATTTATTAATATCATCTGAAGAAAAATATGGGACTTCCGCGCTTAGTTTGTTAAAATATCACATTTCGACAAAGTGTATTTTCTGTCCCCCTCTCTTTCTGTTGTAGCAAGGGAAGGAAGAAAAATAACTGGGTATCAGCCAAACTTGTTTACTCAAGGTGTTCTCAGTTTCCACATACACTCATTTTCAAACCATGAAAAAAAAATGAAGGATACATAACATTTGTGTTCATTTTTCTGTTTGCAGAAATAATTACACTGCGTCTGTGGTAAATTTTCTACACTAGTGGCTTCTGGTTGTAATTTTCCGTGAGCCCCCCAGCGCCGTCTGCACAGCTGAAGTCAGCGATCATCGATTTCAAGCAATGCATGCAAGCATCGATATCATGCGAGAATCAAGTATTCATGAGAAGGCACGTGTCTCTCGTTAATGACCCTGTCAAAGTGGAAGGCAAGCCCAGTGATTCCCGCTTGGATGGAATGAAGCTGAAGCGGTGACCCTCCGATGGTAGGTATAACAGATGGTGTTTTGGGGGTCACGCTCCGTTGGCCCACCTGGTCGACCCCCATTGATCACCGAGATAGGTGACTCAGAGAGATCCTCCCTCAGTCTCCAGTCCATTTGTCTTTCGGTATTATTGTTATCAGCTGTTCCACAGGATTTGGATATGGGCGGTCAAAGAGAAAAGTGGGTGGATTCGAAGGGCAAAAGTGCAATATTTGATACCAAACCGACTGTAGCTGTTTTCATGTTTCTCCGTCTGTCCGCAGATTCAAACCGATATCACCAGAGCGAGTAATGACGGGTTCAGGAAGCCTGAACGTTGACTGGTATATTCTTTCACAGCAACGAAAAATGATTTAGTCGTTGCATTTTCGAAGGAATATCCGATTTCCATTCACGGAGATAGAGTTTTAGGTTGTGGAATTAAAATTGGTTTAATTCAGATTTCCTTTCCTTTGTCTGCAGCGGGAAAGAATTTATTTTATGGGCAATTTTTTCACTAAAAAATCCAGTTTAACGTAGTAAAATAATATTCAAAGCAAACAGAACATAAAATTCTGAAATTGCTTGTAACAGCTCTCAGAAAACTTGAAAACGTCATCGCCCTGGAGCGGTAATCGAACCCGTATCTCCCGATTTCCGTTCGACTGTTCGAACCGTTAAACAACCCAGGACAGTGAAGTTCCAACCAACTGAGACTAAGCAAACTTAGCTTAGGAATCTGATCATTCTCAGATTTAAAAATTTATCTGCTAGTCGTGACTTCTTTGCTTCCTTATAGCCTTTTGACCCTTCTCTCATTTTTCAAGTTTTCTAACACAATTTTCAAGTTTTCTGATGAAATTTTCAAATTTTCGGAAGACATTTCAAGTTTTCTGATGGATGACCAGTAAGTGTTATAAGCAAATTCAGAATTTATATTCTGTTTGCTTTGAATATCTCTATCGATTTCTCATCTATTATGAGGAATGTTTCTTCCTTCGCAGTAAAATAAGTTCTTTTAAATCCCTTTCTCTGCTACCAGAGTCAACCAATGGAAGTATACAAACGATCGCAGACGCCAGTCGGCTTCTACAATTTAGATGTCAGTTATTAAATAAAATTTCGTCTAGAAATCACAGAAAATTGCAACTAATGTTTACGAATAAGGAAAAGTTGAAAAAGGGTCCCGTATTTTATAATCATTTATCATTCGGCAAATTATGCGCTGGTGATGTTTTTATTTCAACAAGGCTTTTTTTTTCACTTAAAACGTCACTCTCAAATACACTACGATAAACAAATTACGTTCATAATACAGTCCATTAATTAAACATTATGCAGGTAATAATAGAAAGAAGCAGTGGAAATCTCTTAAGAGAAAATTCTTGGATTTCTGGCATAGTTTACTTAATACAGCTTTACTAAAAATGATTTCATGACTTTTTACATAAGAAGCAGTAGGTCATTTTATATGCAAACCATATTTTCAAAAAAAAAAAAGAAATTTAATTTCTTATAATGGTGCTTTACTGTATCTCTCACACATATTTTATGAGAAAAATAAAGAATTATTAATGAAAAGGTATTTTCTAATTAAGATAAGCGAGGAATTTTATGCAATGAATTATTACTTGTATCGGTTGTTTATGTGTAAAACAATCCTTTAAGAATGCAATGAAATAACAGTGGTTTATCGCATGCATCGGAAGCAAAAAATAAAAAACTATTAAAGATTTGCCACATATTTGACTACCTCTTGATTACCGATTATTTGAACAGATAATGCAAAAGAACGTCTTTTCTCAAATTTTGAATGAAATGTTATGCTTAATAAAGCTAAAGTTTAATAAATTGCCATGCATAATAATATTTCTGTTTATGCCGCAGTGTAGTAAGCAAAACGGATTTCAAATCTTTTTATGATAATTCATTCGTTTAAAACTAAGTTAAACAGATGTACATCAGAGCTTCTCACATTGTTTAGTAACTCTAAAAAAAATATACAAGGCACGTGGTATGGCGTATCGGATGTCGTGATATCGTCGGTAGGGTAATGAAAGCTTTGTAAAAATATTTAAGCTTTTGACATAGTTTTCATATGCATTTAAAACCAGTGGCCCCAAATTATTGGTAAATAACTGCTTATAGGCATTAGAGTTGCTCATGGTGGTCGTTTAGCCTTGAAACATGGTTTCTTTAAAATGGCCGCTCCGCTTTTCGTATTCGCCAAACATCACAGCGAATAATGATTCATTTTATTTATTTATATATTTATGTATTTATTTATTTTTGCGGAATGAAGATGTTCCAGGGTAAAGAATCAACGAAGGCTTACAGCACAGTATGAAAACAGTATTTTTCGACGAAAAAGTATCGGTGAATGGATTTTCGATTCCCAAAATGGTGGCACAGGTGTACAGCGTGGAGAAATAAACGTTCGTCCGTGCCCAGTTTTTCCCACTGTTGACCTGAGTATACTGTTGAACAAGACCATGGTTCTTGCAAACATTGATATGAATCGTAAACCATATTATAATTACTGTATATACCCAGCCTGCATCAACCTGTATGCGTAAAAGCGGACCTCTCTGTTTCAGCAGATAAAATTTGGCTCCACGTATAAACCGATCTGAAATTTTAAGAATTTGGAAATCATGATGTTATTAAAATCAAATTACGCACATTTTTAAAACTCTCTTTAGACACCTTACAGCAACCATTTGTCTCAACCCCATCGGAGATTACAAATAGTTCCTATAAGTCCGTTTCCGTTACAGTAGCCTCATTAATATAAACATCGTCTTCAAAGTCCCTTCTGTTTCTTTTTTTATCTGAATCGTGAACCAAAATTCTTTTCTATACTACACTAGGGAACATAGTTTTTGTTGCATTTATATCAGCACTTGTTCTTACCTAATTTGAATGTGCTGAATTCAAATCTGAAGTTAGTTTTCTCTGTAAGTTTTACTTTTTTTTTGAATTTCAACATTTTCATTTTTCGTGAAATTTTGACGCCTCTCACATGATCACATGGCCTATCTGAGGAATTCATGGTCACGCAGTCTTAAAATTAAGCTTAAACAATCGTCTTGGCAAAGATATTCTTTATGCATTCACAAACAATATACATTTAAGTTTGAAAAAGAAAGGCAAAAAATCACTTGTGTGTAGTAGTCATCATCATCATTACCATTGTCAACCATTATTAATCCACTGCTGGACGAAGGTCTCTCCAAGCCTCTTCCACAACGGTCTGTCTTGTGCCAGTTTCCTCCATGTTACTCCCGCATACTTTCGAATTTCATCCAACCATCTTCTATGTGGTCTTCTTCTGAGTCTTTTTCTGTCCCTTGGAATCCAATCTAAAATTTCGACTGTCCATCGATGGTCTGTCCTTCTGGCAGTATGTCTAGCCCATTGAAATTTCAGGGATTTTACTCTGATCATGATGTCTTCCACTCTTGTCATTTTTCTGATCCACGAGTTCCTCTTCTTATCTCTCCTGGTTACACCAAGCATGCACCTCTCCATGCTGCTTTGAGTTGTCTGCAGCCTTTGTATGTCTCTTTAAGTAAAGGTCCACGTCTCTGCACCATATGTAAGCACTGGAAGGATACATTGATCAAACACTTTTCTTTTAAGACATAATGGCATATTGCCCGTGAAAATTATACTGTTTCTTCCAAAAGCTCTCTAGGCAAGTTTTACACTCCGATTAATTTCTTCATCAATGTGACCCTTACTTGATATCTGCTGTCCAAGATAAATGTAGGTATTGGTTACCTCCAGCTTTTTCCCATCAATCGATAAATCTTCATTTCTTGTAAAAGCATTGAATATCACTTTTGTCTTCTGAAGGTTCATTTTTAATCCCACTTCTATACTTTTGTCAGCAAGTTCCTGGATCATACTCTGCAGCTCCGATGGAGTAGTTGCAAAAATGACTACGTCATCAACAAAACGAAGGTGCGTTAGATAATCTCCATTAATCTTTATCGCTTTGTTTTCCTAGTTCAGTGATTGAAAGACATTTTCCAATGTGGCATTAAAGAGCCTGGGAGATATGTTGTCACCTTGTCTCACCCCCTTTCCAATTTTTATGTGTGCTGTATTCTCAAATAGCCGTTGCACTTGCATTTTCATAGATGCTATTAATAATATTAATGTATGCATCTTCAAGACCGCAGGATTTCAAAGCCATTGTAACTGCTGATGGTTTCACTGAATCAAAAGCTTTTTCGTAATCGATAAAAGCAAGGCTCAATGGAAGTTCATATTCCCTCGCTCTTTCAATTAGTTTTCTCAGTACGTGGATATGATCTATAGTGCTGTAGCCACTCCTGAATCCAGCTTGTTCTCTCGGTTGAGCCATGTCCAGTGTTACCTTGAAGCTGTGTCAAAGAACTTTAGTGAAGATTTTATAAACCACTGACAGGAGGCTGATAGGTCTGTAGTTCCTGAGATCCTCAATGTCATATTTTCTATGCAGCAGGATAATTGTAGCGTTGTTCCAATCCTCAGAATCTTCCCTTCATTAAGGCATCGAGTGTGGAGTAAGGTTGTATATATCGCCATTAGTCAAATCTTAAACATTTATCCATTATAGTCAAATATGGGTATGCACTAATGCTTTTTACTTTAAATTAACATATATTTTGACAACTGATAAACAATTTTTCAGAACAACTGATAAAGATCGGATGCAAAGTTCAAATATGTCCTATTTAGGTAAGAGTTTGCAATTGTAGCTGTGGAGTTTGTGGACTTTCTCAGAGCAATCTCGTTTGAAGCTCCAACAGTAGTCTGCCATCATATTTTTGTCCCATCGCTCTTGATAGCGCTGTTCCATCGTCATGAGGTCTTGATGAAAGCGCTCTCCCTAATCATCACTAACAGCCCCAAGGTTCTCGGGGAATTGAACAAGGTGACTATTCATGAAATGGAGATTGACACTCATGTTGCACCCAAGATCGCGGAAAGCCAACAGCATTTTATTAACGAGAACCTCATAGTCATCTGCCTTTTTGTTACCAAGAAAGTTTTGTATGACTGCCACGAAAGACAGCCATGCTGCCTTCTCCTTGTCATTCTTCTTTCTGACAAATTCCTCATCACGTACAAGAGCACGAATTTGAGGTCCATCGAACACACCTGTTTTGATTTTCTCGAAAGACAAAGCAGGAAAAGCAGAAACTGTATGTTGAAAACATTCACCATCAGTACCCAATGCCTTCAGGAACTGTTTCATCAAGCCGAGCTTGATACGGAGTGGGGAAAAGTAACCTTCTCTCGGCTGACGATTGGGTCATTCGCAATGTTTGGCATGCCTGCTTCTACAGTTTCACGGATGGGCCACTCCTTCTGGGTCCTTTCTCTCGAGCTCGGCTGTCCCACGTGCAGATATAGCATGGAAACTTGGTGAAACCTTGCAGAGATAGCATGAAACTTTCTGTTGACCAAGGAGGAAGTTGACCATTTTCAGGTCCACACAAATGATCCAGTTATGCTCGTGATATTTGAGTAAGTCAATGACCATTTTTATGTCATTATGTTTTTCTCGCAAATGCACTCAGTGACCAACTGGAACTGCTCCATAAACATTGCCTTTGTGCAAGAGAACACACTTAAGGCTGCGCTTTGAGCTGTTCAGAAATAATCGTCATTCTGTTGGACTATACGAGGTAACACCCAATTACCTGAGAATACCTGGGATATCGTGGAAGTAAACAAACTGCTTGTCTTCTGAAAAAAGTACCCACAAATCTGGTCCCGTTTTCGGAAATAAGAAACTTTTGTAAGCGGGCAAGTAGATTTTTTTCTTGCAGCCTGGAAGCTTATACCTCAGCTGCTCTCCTGGTGAGCCCTAAATCACGCATTAAATCATTCACATCCGGTTTGCTAAACTGCTGAGGAGCTGATGACTGTTTCGTATCAAATGAGGAGTCTTCGGATTCTGAAAACATTTCTTGAAGCTCGTTATCACAACCCTCGTGCTCTTCCTGATCATGTTCACTGCCGTCATCTTCAGATGAGTCAAAACTATTAAAAACTGGAACCGCGAGTTCCTCAGAGAGCGGAGTAGGTCGAATTGCTGAGGGAAAACTGGGATAGGAGATCTTATGCCGGTTTTTCTTGCCGACACCTTTCTTGTTGACCAGCCAAAAATAGCAGGAAATTATGTTCTGCTTGGTTCCTCGCCAAACCATGGGAACTCCAAAATGCAGACCGTTTCGTTTTCATTTTGTCCAGTCACGAAGCATTTCCTCACAATTATGACACACAATATGAGGAACCCATTTCTTGTCTTGTTCGCCAATGGGAACTTCAAAATAGGTTTTATTGGCACGCCTCACAAACGAAGTTATATTGCGCCTTTGACGAAGAAATGTGTAGCAGCCACGTACATAACAGAATGCATCAGGATTATTTACACATTTATGTCTACTTGAAGAAGCCCTGATCAGATTTAAAACAAAGAAAAGCAGATGTTATTTTTGCGTAAGTCAGATAAATATCTAGAATCCAAAATTAACAATAAAGGTAAAGAATATTAATGTTTGTAAAAATAGTAGCCTAATTAGTCTAAGGTTAGGGTAGATGTAAGCTTAGCTCTCAAGCTATCTCTAGTGTAAAAATAGCGATGGGTGTCCTTTTTTTGCGAAAATCACAAGTTTCAAATTGCTTGAAAACTATAGCATGTAGAGGAAAATCGATCTCGGATTTGAAATCAGCTTTGAAAAATCATTTAGAATCAGTTGAAAAATCTCATGCTACACAAAATAAGAAGAAATTTGTTCCCCAGGGGTATCCATGGGATTACTTATGCAGCATCTGGGTTCCTATGTCAAAATAAAAAAAAACAAAAAAGTTCAAAACTGAACTAAGAGATGTTGAGGTGATATTCCCTGATGCTTCGGGGATTCCCAAGTTCCAATACTGGAACTTTATCACGAGAGGGGTTCATCAGTGAACAATACTTTTCACATTGAGATGCTACGTAACAAGATGAATCCCACAATTCCAAGAAAAAAAGCTGGAACTGCTGTCAGAAGGCTTTTATTTGCTGCGCAAGAATGCCGGTTCTCATAGTGCTACCCATACTGTTGAAACCCTACAGTAAATGAATCTCTAGGTTTTTAAACACCGTCCACAAATTCCTAACCTTGCCGTCCGTCTTATCTGTATGGTTTACCTAAAGGCGTTTTAAGAGTTCGTCGATTCACCACGGGCCAAGAAGAGAAGTGACAAGTGCATAAATGACTCGACTCTTGGCAAAAATATATTTTTTTCTGATGGCATATAGAAGCACGTTCCACGCTGGACAAAGCGTGTTTAAAAGAAGCAAGAAACTGTGTTAACAATTGAAATCCTTTCATTTTCTAAGTTGTTATATTTTATTTTATAAATGCAATGAAGATAATTATTGGCGCCTTCGCAATTCAATGATTCATGCTTTTCAATGGCTTTAAATTGATAAAGAAAAAGATCATGTTAATATGCATTGCAGGAAGTATTGGTTTTGCTGAGATAAATTATATACAGCCATTAGTTCAAGCCCCTCAGGTCTTTTGTTTGTTGTCATAATATTACTATGTGGGAACAGAAAAAATCTCACATGAGCTCTATAGGACATTGAACTACATAATTCATCTTTAGGATATTATTACCCTTAAAGTCCTACATTTCGCAACTGATACCAGTTAGGATGCTTCTAGCAAATTTCCAAGTGTTTTGGCTTTCCCTTCAAGCAACTTGAATATGTTACTTCAGAGGTTCAATTTTTACGAGTGTTCCCCTTCTCATAGATATTACGTATATAATCTTTATTTCGTTTTTTTTCGCCTATTCATATCATAGAATTACGTAAAAGTTTAGCAATGAGGCAGCGTGCGTGTAATCAGCGATGAATTTTCTTTTAGCAAACCGTCTTACAAAAGCAGTAGAAATTTCGTACATATGTACCCTGAGAGGACAGTAATCATACGACAACAGTTTCCTGGGCAACACTTCAATATCACCCTTCTATCTAGTGGACGAACCCACCACTAGGTAGGTTTATTTATAGGACGAAATCACTATATTAGCGTAGAAGGTAATTCGATGTCAGTATGAATAAACGTTGTGAATCAATAGAGTTTGAAAGAAGAATGACAGTGAGTGCTGGACGCTTGTGTTACTCTATCGTAGAGATTTTACAGGAATTGCAGTTCTCCCGTTCGACAGTATCAAGAGTGTATCGGAAATACTCGGGAATAATATCGCATCGTGGACAGCACTGAGGGCAAAGAAAGGTGATGAATGAAGGTGATCTTCGACGGCTGTATAGCATAGTTGCAACTAACCAGAAAGCGACAGTGACATAAATTTCCATCGACTTCAACAGGAGTTGTCCCGGAAACCTCTCTACTAAGACCATCAGCCGCAACAGGTTATGGTAGCCGCCGACCCACCACAGTCCAATTTCTAACGCCCCATCACAAAAAACTACACCACAATTGGGCAAAAGAACATCGGCACTGGACTTTGGAGGATTGAAGACGGGTCTCCTGGTTCCATGAAGACATCATGATTAGAGTTTAATCCCTAAAATGGCAATGGGCCGGACATATTACTAGAAGAACGGACCACCGATGAGCAACTGAAATATTAGACTGGACACCGAGGGACAGAAAAAATACCCCGAAGAAGGCCACGTAAGAGATCGGTGAGCAAAAACATGGTGGTGTTAGATGGAAGACACTAACTCAAGACAGATTGTTGTGGAAGAAAGACCTTCATGTTGCAGTGGAAGAAAGACCTTCATGTTGCAGTGGATTAAAATGCTTGACAATAATGGTATATATAAATAACTAGCAGTTATGCCCGTTCTACGAACGCTAATTCTATTATTTTTTTAACATAAAATTAAAGAAATTGGTAAGTAATTAATGGAAAGAAAAGTAATTTCAGATCGGTAACTGTATTACGATTTAGAACAGGGTCGTGACGTCAATGCATATGGTTTGACTTAAAACGATAGCAGGCTTTGGCGCCCCTTAATTTTAAATCAAAATTTCATGTAATTTTTACAGCATTTCAACGTTTCTGGAATAATTATCTTTAAACCTATCAGCATTTTGAAAAGTAAAGCTAAGACTGCCATTTTAATTTTTTAATTTTCAGATTCTTTCAGGTGTAGAGGTGCTAGAAAAATTCAAGTAGACAATATTCCAAAGCCGTCAATTTGATTGTTTTGTTTTTCGGAGGTTTCTGGGTATCCGAACCTTAAACCATGTCAATTTTCAGATCTCTAGGTCATTTAGAAGTGGTCGAAAAATTCGCAAAAAATTCAAGCAGACAATGTTCCAAAGCCACAATTTGGACTTTTTGTTTTAGGACTTTTCTAGGTATCCGGACGTTAAGACCTATCAGTATGCCCATTTTCAGATATCTAGGCTATTTAGAAGTGATCGAACAATACACAAAAAATTCAAGCAGACAATGTTCCAAAGCCACAGTTTGGGCTTTTTTGTTTTCGGACTTTTCTAGGTATCCGGACTTTAAGACCTATCAGCATGCCCATTTTCAGATATCTAGGCTATTTAGAAGTGATCGAACAATTCACAAAAATTCAAGCAGACAATGTTCCAAATCCAAAATTTGGGCTTTTTTGTTATCGGACTTTTCTAGGTATCCGGACTTTTAAGACCTATCAGCATGCCCATTTTCAGATATCTAGGCTATTTAGAAGTGATAGAACAATTCACAAAACATTCAAGTAGACAATGTTCCAAAGCCACAATTTTAATTCTTTTGGTTTTAGAAATCTTCTAGGCATTGGGACATTAAGACCCATCAACATGCCAATTTTCAGATCTGTAGGTTATTGAGAAGTGGTCGAACAATTCGCGAAAATTCAAGCAGACAGTTTTCTAAAGCCGGCAATTTTTATTTTGGGGGTTCGGGATGGGGGTGAGCAGGCCAATTTTCAGATCTCTAGGTCATTCAGAAATGGTCGAACAATTCACTGACGGAAACACTCACATTTTCCCACTTTGCTTCACATATACAAATTGGACAAATATTTTTCTCATTGCAAATTTTAAAATGATAACATTGCGATTTCCGAATGATTGCTAGAGTTTTTTTTTTCTAGTGAATTTATCTCATTCTCAAGACGTTTTTTTTTCTCCACAGATGTGGAAATGTGAACTTCCCTGCACTCACTAAACGAAACACGTAAGTTTACGTCTCTGCGTATAGATTTATTTTGGCATTAAGAGAACTCATGAAATTGGCCACATGTAATCACTTAAAAATGATTCCAGGCCAAGTGAAGAGGGAGTATGGAAAATCTGCGGAATTCTTTTTGATGTGAAGTTTAACCTTATTAACTAATGCTCTCGGCGTATGAGCAAAACTTAGACTTGAGTTTGTCGCTTTTTATTCAGCATCGCCGTTGACTCAGAGCCCATAACTTTATTAACCTGCGGAACTGTTGACGGCGAAGCAATATGAAAGCTGTTCATTTTCTTTCAGGAGTAAATCAGAGACCTAGGGGCCTGTGTCAATCAAACGTGGTGCTGTCATGAAAACAAACGTGAAATTCAATTAGGTGAGAGTTCATGTTTCACACCTCACGGATATCATCGATTCCTTCTCGAACACCATTTCATCTCAAAAAAAAAAAAAAAAAAGGAAGCCCAGGATAGAATGAAGAAATTCTCCAGGTGTTAGACCCCGATGGAATTCCGTCGCAGATACAATAGCGTTGGTCATAACGTAGTAACGCTTGTGTTATGGAATTGATTCAGCAAATTCCTTCCCCCTTTATTTTTTTCCATTCTTTCTCTCTCTCTCTCTCTCAGTTCTTCTTCCCTTTGGCTTGACGTGCACCTTCCAGCCTGATGTCTGGAGGGAATGCTTCTTTTGTTGTTGTACTGGAGCAATGTGTCAGGATCCGAAACAATTAACAATGAGTTCTAAAGCTCCAGAAACGCCTTTAGGCGGCTGACGAAATCCAAAAACTCCGCTAAAAATACGTACTAATACTTTCCGGAATTTTCCACAATTCTTTTCTTTTTTTTTTTTTTCGATCTATTTCCTTTTTCGTTTCTTTTCTTTTTCGTACCGGGAAGATTCGCTTCGTAAAACACGGTGTAGATTCCGGAATAGATTTTTCAGGGGAAAAGATGCAGTTCTGAAAACTTGTCTGAAACTAATCTTTAATAACTTGCTTTATTCCCAAGTGTACTGACCTTTAGGGTCCATGTTCCGAGCAGCGTTATTAGATAAAATCTCAGCAGCTTCCATCGTACCCTAGAAATTGAATACAAATTGGTAAATTCCCTCATCAGGTTTCATGAGTTCAGCGAACTTCTTCAAAAGAGAGAATGAAAGAAAGGAAAGTATTCCTTACTTTTATCTGTAAAGCAGAGGGGTATGTTTTATTTTTATTTTATTTTTTGTCTGATAACAGTGAGAAGATCATAACGGCAATACTTGCATCTATGGTTTATTGCTTTTGTCTTAGTACGTAATATCAAAAACGCCACTAATACCATGAAAAACATAAATCTCGCAAAAATACCTGCATTCGGGTATCAAAAGCAGAAACCAATTTTGAACACGTCTTCCAGCAAGTTATGGGTCGGCGTCCACACTGTCAAAAAACAACTAAATAAATAGACTAACCTGAGTTCTATTCAAAACCTAATAAATCAAATACACAAACTCCCTTATCATAAAGTATGTTCAGTATGATTAATTCAAACACTTGACATGGATCAGGAACATCAAATAGAAATCATCGCTCTTTCCACGTTAATAAGTGGCTCTCGCAGAAATTATCATCGGCCGTCACCGGTAATCGAACCAAGGGTCTTGCAGTTACGCACCGGATATGCTACCACTGCACCAAAGCGGTCTCAAATTCTCCAGACTCACATGTGATTAACTGCCAAGCTACATGGCAGGTTGCCTCAGGGAGCACCGCACAATGCTGGGGATTCACCAAAGATGGTAAGCAGCAACTGAACAAGTCTCGTTAATAATATGGAAAGCAGCAACTGAACAAATAACTAGGAGGCGAATGGATAATTAATTCAAACACTCGACGTGGATCAGGAACACCAAACAGAAATCATCGCTCTTTCCACGTTAATAAGTGAACCTAGGAAAAGTTGTCATCGACCGCCACCGGGAATCGAACCCAGGTCGTCTCCTAGTTATTTGTTCAGTTGTTGCTTGCCATCTTTGGTGAATCCTCAGCATTGTGCGGCGCTGCATGAACCAACTTACCATGTACTTTGGCAGTTAAACACATGTGAGTCCGGATAATTCGATGCCGCTGCGGTGCAGTGGTAGCATGTCCGGCGCGAGACTGGAAGAACCTGGGTTCGATTACCGGTGGCGGTCGATGATAATTTTTCCCAGACTCACTTATTAACGTGGAAGGAGCGATTATTTCTGTTTGATCTTCAGTATGAATTGATTTTTGGAGACAATAAAAAAACTGAATCTTATTGAAACAGGCGAAAACAGCTAAACATATCAGATTCCGTTAAGGGAATTTCTTAATAATAAAAAGTTCAGACGTTGAGCTACATCTCTAATCTAGACATTTACTAGTGCTTTCGTTTTTTGTAGTCGCCTTCATATAAATCTAGAACATAGATAGCATTTCATAAAAGTAGAGGTTTGCGTAGTTAAAAGCGTTGGTGAAAATCAGGGTGACGGTGCTTTGTAATAATGATAACTATGACTCTTGTATTTTTTTATATCGGGATTTAAAGACCACCATCAGAAAATGGGAGGTTTTTATGCCGTCACCCGACAACTGGTTCCACTGAGGGAGCAGAAACAGTTTTATCAAACACAAGTACCACCCTTACTTCATCAAGGACTCGATTCCAGGCCCATCTCAGGAAATTATCACAAGCCAGCGCTTCAGACATCTCATCTAGCGGGACAGTATTCACACATGTTCACCAACACGTATCTGAAAAACTGAATGTTAGCAAAGCATAGCGTCTCGTTGAACGAACACATACATATTTGACCCAAACTGCTACGAACATCTGAATCTTGAAAGAGCCGCAGTGGTCTAAGCGATGGCCTATGGTCATTCGTCCGAAAGGGGTCCGAGTTCGAACCCCGGTAAGACATGGAAGCTGTATTTGTCTTAAGGCACTGTCTCTCTCCCTTCCCTGGAACCAGTGACCCTAAATTAGGGACTGGCGACTGCTTATAGTCAATTGGGTTGCTCACGGTGGTTGTTAAACCTCCAATCAAAAGAAAGAAAAAATCTTGAAAGAAGCACTCGTACCTTTCCTAAGCAGACCAATTCCTGACAAAGAAAAGGCCAGTTGTCTGAGTGTTCACGTCTAACTATGGAATGGAATGTTTACACATAAGCATTTTATCATACCCGTATGAACATTATGACATATACCCTAACTTTCCTTTTCAGTTGTCTTTCTCTATCTGAATATTGAGTTCATCCTCTTTAGGCGTTTCAACCTTAACGTTATATTTCCTCACTCACTGAATGTTATTTGACAACTGTCACGAGGTCAAGGGTGAATGACGTATATATTTGTAAGCCGTATTTGTCATGCAGATAGTGTCTGTCGATCTGTGATGTATGTATATACATGTATATCGTGTAGTGTCGTCAAACTACCATTGTGTTTACTAACTCCCGTTAATCAGGGTACATTATTATTACTGTTATGAATCAGTTCTTCATGAGTATTGGAATACCCGATAGATGCCGCCCCGATGGCGCAATGGTCCAAGCGATGGCTTCTGATTATTCGTCAGAGATGGGTCCGGGTTCAAATCCCGTGCGGCATGGATGTTGTCTTCGTCTTACGGTGCTGACTCTCTCCCTACCCTGGAACCAGTGGCCCTAAATTAGCGACGAGCAACTGCTTATAGCCCACTCAGTTGCTCACGGTGGTCGTTAAAACGCCAATAAAAAAATACCCGTGTGAAGTATTTATATTGACGGAAAAAAGGAGGACCGTATGTAACTTTTTCTTGAATTTTGTTTAAAAGACTCCCGTTTCTCTTAAAGTCAATGAATAAGAACAACCTTTACGTAATGTTTTCAGAGCTACATATACAAGTTTTAAACATTGTGGAACGCTACAACGTCTAAAGCTTAAAAAAGTGACTCGTACCTTTCCTAATCGACAAATGCCTGCAAAGGAGAGGCCAGTTCTGCTTGTGTGTTTGCGTCTAACACTGGATTGGAACGTGCACACATACAGTATTTGGGCCCATCCCCGTATGAAAATCTAAATCTTGAAACGGTCGCTCCTATCTTTCCTGGGCGGACGAATTCCTGGCAAAGGAGAGGCCAGTTCTGTCTAACTCTGGATTTTTTATTTTTTTTTATTGGAGGTTTAACGACCACCGTGAGCAACTCAGTGGGCTATAAGCAGTCGCCCGTCCCTAATTTAGGGCCACTGATTTCAGGGAAGGGAGAGAGCCAGTGTCGTAAGACAAACGCAACATCCATGCCTCACCGGGATTGGAACCCTGACGCATCTCGGACAAATGGTCAGAAGCCATTGCTTAGACCACTGCGCCACCGGGGCGGCGACTCTGGACTAGAAAGTACACACATGCGTACTTGGTCCATCCCCGTATGAGCAACTGCGTCTTGAAAAAGTCGCTCGTACCTTTTCTAGGCAAAAATTTCCTAGCAAAGATGAGGCTTTCCTGGCAAAGATGATGCTGTCTGATTGTGCATCTCTTACTTTTGATTGGAAAGTGTACACATATGTATTTGGCCCATTCTCCTGTGGACATCTAATTCTTGAAAGAGTCGCTCGTACCTTTCCTAGCAGCCTAATTCACGACAAAGGCGTTTTCTTCGCTTTCAAAAACTGAATTGCAGCACGCTGAGCAACTTTGGACGTATCCATCTCTTCCTAGAGAACAATAAAATTCGTCCAGCCTGTTACACAGCTTCCGTAACAAACATGCTACAATACAGTTGCATATCATTTAAACCGCCTGTACACTAGCGCCGCCCATTGACAAAATTAGGAAGCGCAAACGCACTCTAGCCAAAGGGCCTCACTACTTATTGAACAACCCTTGTGTTTAGAGAAAATTCTTGTTCGATGTAATATTCTTCTATCTGTGAGTATCAAGAAACAACAGCACGCCAATAAAAAAACGTCATGTTTTTGACGTAAACTTCCAAATAATAAACCTTTGTGAGCCATTTAAAGCAATAACTGGTTTTCTGAGAAAGTGGACAGTTCACTAAATTGAATGACTCCCATGAAGATTCTTACCCTGTATAGACTATTCGATGAAAAGAGTACCTGTTATTATATTTTCCTTGAAACATTGATATGTCTACGGTTAACTGATTTTATGCCTGACAGATATGCACACAGTTCTTTGGATGATTCCTTTCTCATTTTAATGGAAGAAAAACTACACTTTGGGATTACTTATTAAAATATAAACTACGAAATCATGAGGGCTGGGAAACTGAAGGGGAAAACATAAAAGCAAATGCAATAATTAAGCCACGGTGCATTTTGAGTAAATCCAAACCACGAAGATCTGTGAAAGATGAGCTGGCATTTTCAATAATGTTACGTCAAGTATTCTGGAAGATTAAGAAAGCGGTAAAACAATCGGTAAACGAATTATTTACGAAGAAGGTAAACGCCGCCCCGGTGGCGCAGTGGTCTAAGCGATGGCCTCTGATCATTCGTCCGAAAGGGGTCCGGGTTCGAATCCCGGTGAGGCATGGATGTTGTGCTTGTCTTACGGCACTGGTTCTCTCCCTTTCCTTGAACCAGTGACCTTAAATTAGGGACGGGCGACTGCTTATAGCCCATTAAGTTGCTCACGGTGGTCGCTAAAACCTCCAATCAAAAAAAAAAAAAAAAAAAAAAAACACCAATCAAAAAAAAAAAAAAAAAGAAGAAGAAGGTAAACAACTTGTTCCATCTTGAATTGTGCCTTTTTGCCGCCCCGGTGGCGAAGTGGTCTAAGGCGCTGGCCTCTGATCATTCGTCCGTAAAGGGTCCGGGTTCAAATCCCGGTCATGCATGGATGTTGTGTTTGTCTTACGGCACTGGCTCTCTCCTTCCCTGGAACCAGTGACCCTAAATTAGGGACGGGCGACTGATTATAGCCCATTGAGTTGCTCACGGTGGTCGTTAAACCTCCAATCAAAAAAAAAAAAAAAAAAAAAAAATTGTGCCTTCGCTGGTCGACACCAGATCTTTTGAACGCTAAATCATCAAATGACCTTAATGGATCTAGAGAAAAAGAAGTTGCTGCAGTCAGCTAATCAATATGACATATATTTCTTCAAATCTAGCAAATAACTGTTGCAAAACTGCATACTTAGACCACAGCGTATAACATAAACAATTTAGCAGTTCTGCAACAATTTACAATTTAAAAATGTCGAAGACCTTCAGAGCAACTTACATATAAGCTCGTAAGTTAGATCATTATGTCTCTCCATGTTATACCAGGAGTGGACACGTCCCGAAGCCCGTAGCCGCTCTGGTGGCCGAGGGACCCAAAATGTTGGCTTTAGTTCATTCGTCGGAGATGGGTCCGGGTTCGAATCCCGCTTGAGGCGTAGGTGGTGTACTTGTAATGTGGTACTGGTGGTGTCCCTTACCTGGAGCCAGTTGCCCTAATTAGGACAAGCGACTGCTCGCGGTGGGCGTCAAACCCCTCATAAAAAAAAACATTTATCAGTGACGTCCCCGCCTGGCGTTTTTTTTATTTATTTATTTATTTTTTTTTTGATTGGAGGTTTAACGACCACCGTGAGCACCTCAATGGGCTATAAGCAGTCGCCCGTCCCTAATTTAGAGTCACTGGTTCCAGGGAAGGGAGAGAGCCAGTGCCGTGAGACAAACACAACATCCATGCCTCACCGGGATTCGAACCCGGACCCCTTTCGGACGAATGATCAGAGGCCATCGCTTAGACCACTGTGCCACCGGGCGGCCGAGTAAGTTTGAGGGCTGCGGATGGGCTCGTTGTTGAAGGTCACTGCCTTCCGATAAGAGAGTCACGGATTCCAAATGAGGTCGGTTATGTTGCTCTGATCCATAAAATATCCGCCGTGCGTCTGATACACAGTGAAGCCGTCGGAAACGCAGGTTTGGATATCCTCTAGAAATCAAGTCATTTGGCACTTTCCCCATGTAGTCACATCGTTGAATCACATTCGCGCCGTTGCAAGTTCACTCTTCCGCCTCGGTGGCGCAGTGGTCTAAGCGCTGGCTTTGTAAAGGTTGTGTTGACCTGTGCTCCATGTTTGACCTGCGTTTACTGGTGTTCTTTTGTGTGTCTGCCGTCATTTTGTGTATCTCCTGTGTTGTGAACGTCTCCTGTGCCGATTGAGTCCGACTTTGACGTCTTGTAAGTAAAACTTTACTTGTACTAACTCTTTTTCCGTCCTGGCTTTGCCCAGGGTCGGGTTTAGCAAGCCAGCCATTGCCAATGGCGGCGACTGCATCTGATAGGTCAGGTCTAAAGCTTGATAGCAAAGCTCCGCCCCCACCTGGCCACGTTCGGTCATCGTCACTACCACACGCAGCTTGTTTCCAAGCCGCGTTATCTGATGTTACCACCTTATCTTCCAACTTTATGGATGTTGATTTCCCGACATTTTCCACCACAGTGACGTCATTAACTTCTTCAGTATCCGTTGCCTCTGGTACTTCATCTGCTCCTGCGAGCACTGCGTCTCGACCTTCACCATCTCCGCCCATTACTATAGCAACTCTACTTTATGCTTCCGTTGTGAAGGGTACCAGTTCATCTTCCTCTACAGCGAAGAATCCATGTACAACGCCTCTTGATATGATTGTCACTAGAGACAACAAGAAATTACGCATTGAAATTCCGGAAACTTCAGCTGCTGGGCAGGAGGTTTTACGCACATAGAAACTTGGCATATGTTTTGATGCCCTCCCGGACACCAGCCTTAAGAAATACTCTTTAGCCGTCCGCCAAATCCTCCCTAAGGGAGCGATCACCCATATGGCGAGGAAACCTAGGACTGTTCTCATCTATTTTGCGAAGCCAGAGTTTGTGGTGCGCGTCTTATCTGACGAACTGCATGTTGGGGATCATACCTTACTGGGAGTCCCGCTTATCCAGCGCCCCGTACTTGTTACGTGCTACTGCGTACCCCCATAAATCAAGGACCATTACTTAATGGCGGCCCTTTCCCGTTGTGGAAAAATAGTTGGTTCCATTTCCACTCTGTCTGCCGCACCAACAGACCATATGACAGGAACATTTTAGGTCTGCGTCGCTAAGCAAGAATCCTGTTTCCTACTGAAGATGCCATTGCTGATTGCGCTACTGACCTCACTGTGGTTGAAGGGAATCAGATTTTCGGGATCGATATCGTTACTGCCATGCATTGTTTTAAATGCAAGGCATATGGCCACGTCCAATCACGTTGTCCACATGTATCTGCCAAGCCACCTATTTCCATACCGCCTGAAGTCAACACCCCAACCTCAACACCAGTTTCTCTGGCCACACCAAGTTCGGCTCCACAGACGTCCTTGATCCCTTCTACTGTTGTTCCTGAAGCTTCTCCCCCAGCAAATGATGATTCATCATCAGTCTCCAAGTCTTCGATATCTACTACAGGAACTTTGGCCACCTCTCCATCGTTGGACCCACTTGCTGCTGTGGTACCTCTACGTTCTTCGGAGCGTATTATCTCAGAAAATTAATGGCAACCCGTCCGTCGTGTTGCTTCATCTTCTTCCCTTGGATCCCCTGATGTGGAGTCAGATCTAACTGTCCTACATCCACCAACTTCTCCCGGCGTTCCCACGTTGAAACGTACCAGACAGAGTTCCATTTCGCCGGTGACGTCTTCTCCACGCTGCTCTCGTTCCCGTTCGCCAATTCGACAGTCTTTCTCTCCGACAGCAGTTCCTACATCTTTTAATTGCCCAGCTGTTCCAAAATTGTTGGATCAAAAAGCTTTCCCTGAATATCTGGAAACTTTCCCTGCATTAGACGGGCAGCTGGCGCCCTCTGATATTGCTCTCATCATACTCAATCAACCGTCACGTCCTCTCAAGCAGCTAGACTGCGTTCAATCACGTAATGCTCAGCTTCCTACTATTATCACCCAACTTCAGAATCTACTTGCTCTTTTGCCAAAAATTGATACAGTCACTAATGCGCAGACATCTAACTTAAAGAAACGTGTAACCAGTCTTCACAGAAGTGCTGATAGTAATATTCAACAACTACAACCTCTTTCAAGTTAAAATTACTTTCTTTCAACTGTAAGGGATGCTCCGTCCCTCCTACCAATGCGTTAGTGTTTGAAGACATTACACCGCATGATGCGGATATATTATTGCTACAGGAGACTAACTGCCATCCCAGCACCCCATACCACCGGTGGCGAACCTGGCCATTTCAATTCTACAATGTCCATCGACTTAGTCTTCACGCGACACCCGGTGGCCATCCATTTTCGTCTTCGATCCTTCATTACTGATATCACGGTCAAACGGATTTATCGTGACCTCCTGCAGCTTCTGTCTTTCCGACTTTACAACTTCCAATACCATATTTTCAACATCTATGTTTGCGGCAATCAACAGTATGCAGACTGTCTTTTTGAGCATTTTGTTTCCTGTGTTCAAGGTCTTCCGACCACTGATATTGTCATCTTAGGTGGTGATTTTAACTGCACCCTTGACCCATCCCTCGACAGATCGGACGGTTTCACGGATACCAGGTATTTTCATACCAGAGCACTTTCTACAGGCCATCATCCAGCTACAACTCCAAGATGCTTTTCGACACCTGCACCCATTTCTTCGTTCGTACACCTGGCGCTCCTACTCCACTTCCTCCCCTACAACTGCCCGACTTGACAGGTTTTATGTTTCTTCAAGTCTTCTTCCTTCAGTTATTTCCCTTTCTCACACACCGACAGTTTCTTCCGACCACAGCTGTGTCGTAATGTGTCTTCACACCGGTCCATCTCCTCTGCAACACTACCGTACTTGGACCCTTGATGATGATCTTTTACTTGATTCAACTTACGTAAATTCCACCCTATCGCAGCTCCAACAAGCCTTATATGCGATCCCTTTTGCTTCTTGTCCCTTGCAACACTGGTTAAATGTCAAATCCCAAATTCTTCTTTATACCAAACAATATTCCCACGAAAAACGTACTACCGCCTCTTTGAAGATTGATGCTGCACGCTCGATTTTTCCACCCTGGATCTTGATTCTCCGTTTATTTCTCATTACCAAGCTGAACTTCGTGCCTTGCTACTTCCTGTCTCCTAACAAGCTCTTCACCGCCTCAAGCTCCTTTATCTCCAGCCAAATGACTATCTATGTGAACAGGTTCAACAACTGGAATTCCACAAACGTTCTGCTCATCACCTCCGTCATCTGAAGTTATCCAATGTAACTGTTACTAATGACCACACTCTCATTTGCTCCGGTGTTAGAACATATTTCCAGTCACGTTTTGCTCAGTTCCAGTCAAGTTCTCAGCATGCTGATTCGATTTTTCGTGCCTTACCACATATTCCATCGCATCTTGTTACATCTCTTTCTATGCCTATCACCCCAGCAGAAGTAGTACAGTCACTTGCCTTACTTAACTGTCACTCGTCACCTGGTCCTGACGGGTTGACAGTTAATTTCTTTCGTACGTTTTTCTCTTTCCTACACCCTCTCCTATTGCCTTGCTTTACAGCTGCTTTTTCCTTATCTGTTCTTCACCCCGCTTTTACTCTAGCTCACATTATTATTATTCTTCCAAAGAAGGGGTGTCTGCTGGAGTTGGATAACTGGAGTCCTATATCCATCCTTAATGTTGACTACAAGATTTATACTAAAATACTCTCTCTTCGATTGAACCCTGTCCTTCCCACCGTCATACATCCCGACCAAACGTACACCATCCCTGGCCGAAGCATTCATACTAATATTAATCTCCTTCGTGACTCATATTGTCTTGCCCACCTTTCCTACGAACCTATAGCCTTCCTCAATCTTGATCAGAGGCAGGCCTTTGATAACGTGAGTCATCAGTGGCTTGCCTTTGTGCTCTCTGCCTTCGGTTTCCCATCTGTCTTCATCACAGCCCTCCTTGCCCTGTACCAGGACTCAGTTGTCCATATCCGGACGGCCTCCTTCCTTACATCCCCCATTCCGTTTCGTATGGGCATCCGTCAAGGATGTCCTCTTTCCGGACAACTTTTCTCTCTTGTCTTTGAGCCTTTTCTTTGCTCTATCCGTTCTCTTCTACAACCTCCCCCTCCACCATTCAGCATAGCACCAGGCACCATTCTATCGTTCTTACTGCCTACGCCGATGATCTCACAGTTCTCATCCGAAAAGAATGGCAATTCACAATTGTTCTTGCATGGTATCAAGTGTATGCTGCTGCTTCTGGCGCTTCGTTAAACCTTTCAAAGTGTACAGACTTGTGGTGTGGCTCCTGGAGACATCGCCCCGATACACCGTGGGGCGCTCATTGGACTTCCATCAGTCAAAAGTTACTTGGGGTGCACATTGGCAGCCGGGTCTCAGCAACGGCTGCCACCTGGAGACCCCTCGTCAGGAAACTACGTCACACCGATGCTTACTGGTCCAAGCTCAAGTGCTGTTTGACCTACCACAGTCGTGCACGGATTTCTGGCACCACCATCCTCTCGTTAGTTTATCATTCCTGGATTGCACAACCGCCACCAGCCTACGTACAAACTGCAACAACATCAGCAATGCTCATCATTGTTTGGTCATCTACTCATTGGTTATCTTCCTCAGTATTGTCTGTACCTTCGACTTGTGGTGGCCTCAATATGCCAGAGATTACCATACGTTATAAAGCTGTAAGAATTTTCAATTTCCTATGTTTGACAGTTTAACCAGACTCTTCCGCTTCCATTCTTCTGCTTAATGTTCTGACCTCTCCCGTTAATCCCTGCCTCACCGTCCATCTTCTTCTCAAGATAGATATTCACACTGTCATTCCCCCCGTTTTCCTCTAGTCTACCATGAAGCTATTCAGTTCCCTTCGTTCTTTACCGCTCATTCGTCAACCCCTCTCTTCCACTCTTAATCTTCTTTCCGAGCCTCTTTTTTTCTCCTCCGTCCTGCATCCCACTACTGCCAACTTTTTCTTTTTCCCCGCATGGCTATACCCTGGTGTAGTCTCTGTTTCCCAACTGGTCCTCCCCGATTTTCATGGAAACCCGTTTCCGACCTTTTTCCCACCCTCCCACCCTCGCCCGAACTCTCTGATAACTTTCTCCAACTTAAACATGCTCTTCAATCACTTTTTCCTTCCCTAGTCGATACCTCTGGCATCCTTTCCGTTTCCTCTGCCTCTCTCCTTTTCCCGTTCTTCCTTCCCTTTTCCGGTGACCTCCTCCCTCTCCACAGTTTTTCCACCCAGCACCCTGTATCGTTGTCTCCGTTCTTCTTCTGCGGTACCTTGCCCTATTCCCTCTGTTCCTTCTTTTGCGCTACCCTTGGTCTGGTCTACTAACCAACATTCACCGGCCCTCTCCTCAGAACTTAATGTGCACTGGAGGTTTTTGCACAATCGACTGCTTGCCCCTACGACTTTGTTCCGGAGAAATATAGTATCAGCAGATCTCTGTCCTTTTTGTAACGTCGTTCGAGACGTCTTACACATGTTTGTTTACTGTCCGACGCTGCTCCCACTATTTCACAGTATGTTCCAACTTGCACATCCTTCTTGTACCAGTGATCTCACCCTAGAAGATTATCGTTTCCTCGGCCACAGTTATACAAGTTTCTCCTCTATTTTACCAGTTTGTTCGTATTTATTTATCCTAGCTAAATATATTATTTTCTCTCACCTGCTACAGTTCCAAGATCCAGATCCTATTACATTCTCTACCTCCTTGGTTGCACACTACCGCAACAGGGTTAAAGCCAGGACTCACCCTGAAATACTCTTCGGCGAAAGATACGGCACGGTTACCTGTCTTCTTCAAAACATGGTCGCCGTGTCGTTCTTGGTTTCAGTTTTCTAGTGCCCAGACTGTTCATCTGCTGTTTTAATAAACCTACGTAAGAACTTTCAATTTTTACTGTTCCCTCACCATGTTTTCTCCTGGAACTGGATTGTGTTTGCTTCCTGCTGATGTCACCTTTTGTACACAGTTCTCTTCATCCGCACAGTGACTCTCTGCCACCAGTGATTCCCATGTCACTAGAACTTCGCGAATTTTTTCTGTAAATTGTTTCGCTCCAGTGATGTTCCAAGACTTCAATGAACAATTATCCCAGAGCTACTGCTGTTTACAGCAAATAATGCAATGCCTGTCATTGCTCATTTGTACAATTATCAATTCATGGTAAATATTTACAGCCGCCCCGGTGGCGCAGTGGTCTAAGCGATGGCCTCTGATCATTTGTCCGTAAGAGGTCCGGGTTCGAATCCCAGTGAGGCATAGATGTTGTGTTTGTCTTACGGCACTGGCTCTCTCCCTTCCCTGGAACCAGTGACCCTAAATTAGGGACGGGAGACTACTTATAGCCCATTGAGTTGCTCACGGTGGTCGTTAAATCTCCAGCCAAAGTGGGCACCAACACTTCGGCAACATTAAGCATTGCCGATTATTCCTGGGCTGCAGTAGTAAACGTTGGACGATAATGTGCTGAAGAGGGACACACATCCACCACGTATGCCTGATACCCGACGTGAATGCCAGTTGATAACTGCTGTTCAAGACAACAGACAGCTCATGACTCTTACGCTAATGACAGACTACAACCAGAGTGTACAGAGAAACGTGCCCGACTGCACAGTCCAGGGGACGCTTTGCTGATGAGTGTGAAGTGCAGGCGGCACTTTCATGTGCTATGTTGTGGGAAAGTCATCAACTGCCTTCGTCTGCAGGGGACATGGATACACCGCGACTGGATACTCATCACTTGGTATGACAAATGCAGGTTCCAGCTGCATCACGCAGATGGACAGGTCAGTATTCTACACAACATGAATGCAAATCGCGCAGCTGGATGGAAATAGGCTGGCGGTAGTAATATCACGGTATGGAGATCGTCTTCGTGGGCACCATTGTATCGCCTCTTCCCATTTAAACACACTCTCACCGCAAAATTTTACCTAGCTATTGTTTCGGGTCAGTTGTTTCTCTACAAGGCGACTGTGTATCTTGATGTCACTGGACTCTTTCAGACTGATAACACCCCGTGTCAAAAGTCCCACGTTGTGTACAAATGCTTGGAGGATAATGTTGCAGAATTTTGTTTGCTGCGACTGCTTATAGCCCACCAACGATACCATCTGCTATATCGTGAAATCGATGTCACGAATGCTACAGGCTGTTACAGCGGCGAAATAGATTCCAACACGATGTTAGGTATGTGGTCGTTATGTTATGGTTCATGAGTTACTCAGAAATATCAAGGAATTTGGATTATTCTTATGTTTTAGTTTAAGTCATCTTGAAATGTGGCATCCTATTAACGAATCATGTAGTCAAATCGTTGAATCACATTCACGCCGATGCAAGTAATAACACAGAACTGATTAAATACACTTCTTCTTAGTTCTCCCAACTTCGTAAAATAATTACATACCTCCCTCACCTCAAATCCCAAAAAATATAGGGAAACTGCGTTTTTCTGCTGGTGGTGTTTCGAATCCCTATCTTTCTTCACTGGTGCTGCTATTCTACAAATTGAACTATGCCAGTAAGGCTTGTCGCTGCACCTTGCCGTATTGACTTGCGCTTGAGTTGTACGTCACATACACCGTATTGACAAAAATCATCGGACACCCCTTGAAAAGAAAATGAGCGGATTCGCTGCGTTGTTAAGATGCGTGGTACAGCTACAAACAGGATAAAACAAGCCTGCGGCTGACCGCGATCGTATCGCACTGTGAGGTTGAGTGGAAATGTCGTGGCGGGAGAGAACTGATTTTCAGAAAGGAAAGATAAGATTGTTGGGTGTTATATTAGTGGGTTGTCCATAAGATAAACCGAGAGGCTTTTAAACATCCCCAAGTCAACTGATTTGGATGTACTGAATAAACAGAAGACACATGGGTGCCTGAAAGAGAAAAACCTACCGGCACACCAAAGAAAATCAGTGATAGAGGAGGTCGAAACTTCAGGAGAGTCATTACAGCTAATCCACGGAGTACTGCACAACACCTCAATGAACAGGCGAGTAAAAATGCTGAAACCTCGGTATGTGCACGTACCATTCACAGAGAACTTCATTCCATGGGTTACCGTGGTCGTACGGCTGCTCATAAGCCTTTCATCCCCACTCGGAAAGCTACTTGTTGTTTAGCATGGTGCAAAGAACATTTATCGTGGACCGTAGATCAATGGAAACGGGTGACTTTTGTCAATATAGTGTATATACCCACTTGAGATCGGTGTGTGTGTGTGTGTGTGTGTGTGTGCGGGTGAGGGGGGGTGCTATGAAATATCACGCTTGGAATCCTCCGACCATCATGCTTGAAGGAGCTCATTGTAGAAAAAGGAATTCCGATTAATTCCAGACACTGTGCGGAAGGATTATTCAACATATTTTTCGAACATTTGATTAATTTCAAACGATGTGTAGAAGAATCATTACACATTGATTTCGAACCTGACGGCTAAGATATTCATTTTTACATTCGGGCTGTAATGTAGCAAACTTGCTGGTATTGCCATTGGAACCCTCAGTTTCCTACTCCGATATGACGGTTTTGTCGAATGAAATACGTCGTTCACGATTATTGTTGCAACTTGCCGATTTGACTCATTCGTCACCGCAGTGTAATGTCACATATATTCCCGCCTTGGGAAAGGCGGGTTCACGAAATCTCAGGTTCCAGGTCCGCTAAAAAATCATGCTTGAAAGAGCTGTGTAGAAGAAAGAATTCTCATTACTTCCAGAGAATGTTTAGAAGAGTCAACACATTTTTTTTGTCAAATCTCACGGCGAGGAGATGCATTTTTTATGCTTTCCAACAGTAGGTTGAAGAAGCGCATACCCAGGTAGCACAGCCATGCAATTTAACGTAGGCCCAACACTGAGCCACCGACTTTCAGGAATAGAAGACAGTGGCTCAGTGTTGGGTCTACGTTAAATTGCAAGGCTGTGCTCCCTGGGTGTGCTCCAACTTTGTCCGTCTGTCTGTCGGTCCGTCTGTCCGTCCGCACGATAACTCGAGTAAAAATGGCTCGATTTCAATGAAATTTTAATATGTGATAGGGGACAACTGGGGACGAAGCCTACTGAAAATGGGCAAAATGGGGTCAAAGGTCAGGACATGGGAGCCGGATCCATTCCATTGCACGTATGGCGTCATAACTTGACTAAAAATAGTTCGATTTCGACGAAATTTTAGTATGCGGTAGGGGACCACCTGGGGACAAACCTTATTGAAAATGGGCGAAATGGGGTAAAAGCTCAGGACATAGGAATGGCATCCATTCCATTGCCCTTACGCCTCACAACTTACGTGAAAATGCTTCGATAGCGACAAAACTGCATCATGTTATTCCGGAGGTATACTGAACCGGTTCTGTTGAATATCATCGAAATGGAGTCAAAGGTCAGGACATACGAGCGAGATTTCTTGTACAGCCATTATCCTCATAATTTGAGTAATGACTTCTGGTATGTTGGAAAGCGTATCATAATCAATGCATTGCATGATTTTCCTAACTTGTATATTCGTGCACCAATATAGCGAATTTGCGGTTTTCTGCCGGTGGTGACAGTCAAGGCCACATCTCCCAACTCCGGAGCGGCTGTTCTACCGATTGGACTACGCAGGCAAGGCTTATTGTTGCAACTTACTTTTTTGACGTCTGTGGTATGTTCGTCACACATCCTCCCTTGAGAAAGACTGGTGCACGAATTTGCAGGTTTCGGATCAGCCCACACACCTTAAAGGACCTCACTGTAGAAGAAGGTATTCTGATTAATTCCAGACGACGTTTGGAAGAGACATCACATATATTTCGAAGAGTAGAAGAAATAATTATTTTTAATTCCAGACGATATGTATCACATACTTAAGTATCACATATTTTTTCAAACTGCATGGTCAGGATATTTACTTTTCGTTCTAGAGCCTTTATAGCAAAAATTCGTTCTGGAGCCTTTATCTTCTTATCTAGAGCGACTGTTCCACCGAATGAACTACGCCGACAAGGTTTATCGCTGCAACTTGCCGGCAGTGATGTAGTTCTAAGAAAAAAAAAAGTGCTTTAGCGGTCAACGTGTTAGGTGAAACAAACCTAGGAAGAAGGACCTTAAAATTTTCAAAAGCAATTTAGAATTTGTTTTGGTGTTTACATCAGTTAGTATTTTTAAAAAGCTTTATTGCTAATCATGTTTATTAACTTTTATTAAAATTGCTTTATTGGAGCAATTTCAAATAAAAAATAAAAGTTACGGATCGGGGTGTCATATTCTAAGAATCTTAAGTTTCCCTTTAGGCACTGCTCTGTCATTCTGTACGGTTGCAAACATTCAGTGTGGATAATATTAAAACGTTTTAGTCACACTGAATGCATGTAACTTAGGTACGCGCTCTTGTGAAGATTATGGGGTGGGAGTTGCGGATATATTTTGTGTTGTTTTTTGTTTCTTTCGGGGTGCAATGATCACTGCCATCATCTAGGGCCGTAGTCGCCGAACCCTGATTTGGGGTCATTGGTGCCAGGAATGGCCAGAGCCACGAAATGAAGCACCGCACATGCCTCGCTCTGAGCATCTCGAGCGACTGGCCACGAGCCAGTGCTTCTGAACACTCGGACACGCGTAGCGTCATTTTTAATCATAAGGAGTCACGGAAGGGGCTCAGGGGATTACTTTTGTTGGAGCAGGTAGCGAGCTTAGGTTTAGCTGAAACGCCCTTCTGAACCTCAAAATACTAGTCACCTTTTTTCGGTGGGGGGGGAGGAGTTAAAGACCACAATGGGGAACTGTAAGGGATATAAGCATCCGTTTGTCCCTAATTTAGGGTCACTGGTTCCAGGGAACGGAAAACTGCAGTGCTGTAGGACAAAAACACTACCTTTGCCTCCATTGGGACTGTAACACGGTCCACCCAGACGAACGGTCAGTGGCGGATCCAGCGGAGGAGATTGGGGTGCTCGCCCCCTTAAACCCTAACGAAGTTTTTATGTTCAAAGTAGCGAAGATCGTAAATGATTAACTTTGCATATTTTGCTTTCAGTTTTTCTAAAAAAAATAACAATTAAACTTAGTACGGAGGATTTAAAATACTTATTACATTGATTTAGGTTCAGTAAAAAAAGAAAGAGAAGGGAATAGAATAAAGAGAGAGAGAGAGAGAGAGAGAGAGAGAGAGAGAGAGAGAGAGAGAGAGCGCAAAAGATAAAGGGAAAACGGGAACAGCGGGGTTAAAAACATGGGGATATTCTTTGTTAGTTCTTTACTATTGTCATATTGTCTAGCATCTGCAAGATCCCAAAACAGGGTAAGGCAGAGCTTGGTACTGAAATCAGAGTAGGTGGGAGAAACTGTGAATAACAATCAGATCTACGTACGTATCTTAATTGGGTCATAAAGAAAATTCGTAAAAATATCCAATTCGTAAAATGTCAAAAATTTCTTAGCCCTGCTTTTCTTTCCTTAGCGGCGCTAAGCCACGCTAAGGCTCTTCTACATCATTGCTTGCCTGTTTGCCTTGTTTCACCTCAGTGGTAAGTCACAATGTCTTTACGGACCTCAAGTAATTTCGTAGAAGTACAGTGTATGCAATTTAACACAATTAGACGGTTCTAATTACAGCACTGAGAAACACGAAATCCCGATGTCGCCCCGGTGACGCAGTGGTCTAAGCGATGGCCTCTGATCATTCGTCCGAAAGGGGTCCGGGTTCGAATCCCGGTGAGACATGAATGTTGTGTTTGTCTTACGGCACTGGCTCTTTCCATTCCCTGGAACCAGTGACCCTAAATTAGGGACGGGTGACTGCTTATAGCTCATTGAGTTGCTCACGGTGGTCGTTAAACCTCCAATCAAAAGAAAAAAAAATCCCGATACCAAGAGGCGTGCGTAGCACTAGATAAGATAGATAAAGCCACTCTACTAAATTAGGTTTCACAGGTTTTCCAGCTGTTTCACGCGGCTTGGCGTGCGATGGAGGAGGATCATCGGGGCATGCATGCAGAAAATGCACTGTAAGAAGTGATATGGATAGCCTGAAAGAATGATAAATAAACTGCATATGCCCCCCCCCTCAAAAAAAAAAAAGAAAAAGAACTTCAGTCACACTGCAGTAAATTAGTTTCTAGAGATGCACGATAGTATCATTTCGCGAAATCACTTAGTTTTATCTAATGCCCTTCTAGTTAAAACTAATTGCAAAAATGCGTAAAGTGTTACACCTATAAGCAAAGCTAAATTATTGCAACTTGTCCATTCTTTTTTCAAATTTTGAAAGGTTCCCAATTTTTTATTGTCATAAAACTGAGTTTGCTCAACAGCTTTAATAACAGCGACCAAGAAATTTCAGCAGAGTTGTGCGTTAGCAGAAACCTAAGAATTGTAAATGAGGCAGTCATAGACTTTTATAATCTTGAGTAAAAAGACTGACTGTCGTTCACACCAGCCGCGATACAATAGCACCACTCAGCAGATAGCACCACTCAGCAGATCGAAACAGATTTGCTAGTCTTTCGCCGTGGAGAAGGATATTTATATACAGGGGTTGGACAGAATAATGTGAAAACCACGCTCAGATACGTGACTTTTAATGCCGCTGCGTATGTCGCAATATGCAAATGTATCCACCCTTTTTTGGTTGCAATAGCTTTGTTTAGAACCTCAAGATCCTGTTTAAGTGAATTTAAAGTGTCTTGTTGCAAAATTTCTTTCAGGGTGACGACGAAATGAACGACCTAACGGACTTCGAAAGAGGGCTGACGGCTGCAGCCATCAGCCCTCTTTGGTGGCCGGTTTGTTATTACCAGCGTTACAACAGTCGCCAGGGTAGTGGGGTTATCGCGAGCTACTGTATCTAGCGTCATGACAGCATACTGTGTTTGTGGAAAAATCTCGTCTGCAAAACGCAAGAGCGGCAGGAAAACGACCTTGACTGATAGAGACAGGAGAGCATTAAAGAAGATTGTTACCCGTAATAAGAAGACCACGGCGCCGAAAATTAGTGCGGAACACAATCTGCATCTCCAGACCCCAGTATCACTGAAAAAGGTGCGCAGGGAACTGAATAAACAAAATATTCATGGCAGAGCTGCTATTGCAAAACCTCTGGTGACTCGGGTGAATGCACAACAGTGACGCCAATGGTACCGGGATTATACAACATGGATTGCCATTGCATGGAAGCGTGTAATATGGTCCGATGAATCCACATTCAAACTATTCGCCACCGCAGGACGTGTTTACGAGTGGAGAACACCGTCAGAAACGCACAACCCAGACTGTCTGCTCCCAACAGTACAGCATGCTGGTAGTTCTGTCATGCTCTGGGTGGTCATATCGTGGTTTTCAGCAGGTCCCATGATCACCTTGAAAGAACGGATGACTGGCAGGGCGTATGAAACCATTTTGGCAGACTAAGTCCATCCAAAGGCTCAGGCATTGTTTCCTGCAGGTGATGCCATCTATCAAGACGATAACGCCCCGATTTATAGAGCTCGGAATGTCCAATCACGGTTTGAGGAACACGAGGACAAACTTTCACACCATCCTTGGCCTCCCCAATCACCAGACTTAAACATCGTCGAGCCACTGGGGTCTGTGTTGGAAAACTGAGTTAGATCCCGTTACCCTCCTCTGCCTCTCTCAAGTATCTGGAGCAGTTTCTGCATGAAGAATGGTGTAACATCCCTCTAACCACCATCCAGCATTTGTATACGCCCATTCCTAGGGGTTCAGGTGGTTTTGATTGCCAAAGGTGGTCCCACACCCTATTAGGTACGTAAAAACCTTATTTTCCTAGGTGTTCATATTATTCTGTCCAAGCCCTGTATATAAAAACTATGTGAAAGCCCCTCAATAACGACAGGAAAAATAAGATATGCAAAGTAATTACTTAATAACCAGGTATTCTTTTTATTTTTTTTGCGATGTCCAAATGTGAAAGTATGTTTCATAAGCATTACAACGACAAAAAGAAGTGTATTGGTTAAGGCAGGGATTCGAAAATTAAAATAGGAAAGCGTTCTTTTTACTGCCCCCCCCCCCCAAAGTGAGGCAAACGTTCAGGCAAAAAGAAATATATTCTTTGTGATTAATGCTATTTCTGTTTTGGGGATTAAAGAAAAAGTAGATGTTTTCCATAAATGGGGAAGGTAGACTTGAACCTGGTGAACAAGGATGACTCTTCAAGTACTGATTATAATTGATGATTTGGTAAGTGTCCTTAAGTTACCTGTGAAAAAAGCTATTCACTGTTTTTCTTGATGCACTTGGTAACTTGATACTTGAGATTATGTCACATCGCGAATTCATGCAGTTCGCCATTTTGACGTCACTCATTATCGCTATATATACTGTATATGACAATGTAACCGGGAAGCTCTTTCCATTGTGTTCGCGTCTGAGGATGAGCCTCGTCGGCTGGAAAGATCTTACGTGTTTTAGTGTAAACTATATTTTAACTATGCTAAGTCCGCACTTAAAGGTTTTTTAATATCTCAGCTTTTAGTAATTTTACGACTTTTTAGTATCGTGTAACGACGGTCTTCTTGTGTACTTATTTACATTTGCACAGAATTTAGACCATTGATGTTCCACAAATAAAATGATTGGATAGGCCTTTTAGTAACTAGGTTTGCTTTATTTTAACCCCACAGAAATATCCTGGAAAAATATTTAAAAGGAATTGCCATAATTATATGAAATTTTTGATGTTAATCAACGTAACCATTGCGACAAGAAAAATAGAAAACGGAAGTATTTGTTTTATCCAGAAAACGAAACTCATTACTGCACAAATTTGAGGAGGGGATTGTTCCTCTTAAAACTTACTCATGTAAGATCTTAAGTAATCTTCGAATGATTTGGAAGACTCCGGGAGTGACACAAAAAGAGCAGTAAGTGAAATTGCAAAGATCTAGGTTCATTTCCTGCGACCTAACTCACGAAAAAATTTAGTCTTCCTAGAATCAGTCATTTAAAATGGCTAATAAACTGACCTAAGAGCGAATAAATCTGACGACTGAACAAAATTGTCGGTAATATTGCTCGCGAATTAAATATAAAGTGCAACTATTGAAAAGGTAGTTTCGTTCATTTTGTCGAAGAGGTAATCTTGAACGTATCGCTCGCAAACGAGCTGTTTAAAATGTATGTGTCGCATTTCCTTCTTCCTTTCTTTATTCTCCTCGATAAATGTCGCCGTTCACACGGCAACTCAGATCAAAATCATTTTTCTCCTCGGTGCAAAACAACTTGTAGAGGACGACCGATTTCTATTGCGCCATGGTATAGAATTAACTCAGGATAGAAAGAAAAACCACGCAGCATTTCTTCTGCAGCCATGAAAAGCTCTCATGTAAAAATATCAATATCTTTACATATTCTGTGTGTATATGAACCATTATTAAGAATGTAGTGTTATTTTTTATTAATTCCGCTGCATCTCCCGGAGAAAGAAGTTGAAAGGCTATATTCTGCGAAACGTAAGTGTTAATAGCTGTCTCAGTGGTGCGGTGATATAAGAGCTGGTTTCTGACCATTCGAACAAGTTCGAATCGCGGTGAGGCATGGATGATATGCTTGCCTTACACGACACTGGTCTGTTATCTTTCATGGAATCAGTGGCCCTAAATTACAGACGGGCGACTGCTTCTAGCCCATCGAGTTGCTTACAGTAGTCCTTGAAACTGAAACATACAAAAAAGGTGTCATCCATCTGCTAAAGTTCTTTCTCTAGATCAAGTAACCTAGATTTACGATTAGAGAACTTCTCTTAGAGTTCCACCACCACAAGCGTAGTTGACTATGAGAAAGTAATGTACACTCATGGACAATGAAATTTGCGCACCAAGTATGGGACTGAACTGAAATTTTATGGACGTAATGAAACAGATGAATGATACACATGATAGCAAAAACAGAACTGCAGGACAATTACAGAGGGATCTGTGGCACGCAGTTCGGCCATATTGCATAGCGTGTCGCACCGCCTCGTGCGGCGATACATGCTGCAATACGGTCCGGCGAACAGACGCCTGATGTTGTCCTGCGGTAGACTGACCCACACGTTTTGAACGGTGTGCTCCAAATTCCGGATAGTGAGGCATGGCAGCAGCCGGTGTTTCAACTGGTCCCACACATGCTTGATAAGGGACATGTACAGGCAGCGAGTAGGCTATGGAAGTGTCTGGACATGAGGTAGGCAGTCCTGGGCAACCCCAGCCATGTGCGGGTGGGTATTATCTTGCTGGTATAGCACACCTGGAATCCCGGCTAGGAATGGGAGCACATGGGGCCGTAGGATCTCATCCACATACCGCTGGTTCATCAATGATCAACGTGCCACTAATAGAGCTGATCGGCTATCGTAGGCAATGGCTCCTGAGACCATAATTCCTGCAGTGGGGGAGGTGTGGCGCTCGATAGCGAATTTGGGATTGTGCCGTTGACCCGAGGACTTTCACATCCGGATATGATGATCATATGTCCCCAAGACAAAGCGGCACTCATCACTAGGCACCACGCGTCACCAGTCTGTGGCGTTCCACTTCGCTATAGCCTGGCACTACTGTACAAGGAGTTGGCGATGTTCCGGTGTTAATGGCAGCACACGTAGGGGGCATTGGGATTGCAGATTCGTTTCCGCGAGGCTTCCGGAAATGGTTCGTGAGCACACAGGGGCCGCTACATCTGCTTGTATAGTGAACCGGGTGTTCGTGAGATTCGTTCGCGCCTGAGCACGATCCGTCGATCCTCTCTACCGGTGGTCCTCCTGGTTCGTCCGGAGCCGCTCCGCCGTGTGGCAGTGCCGTCACGTGTCCACTGCTCCCAACACAGTCGGACGGTATGGTCAGAACGATCCACGTGGCTAGCTATACGACGCGCCGACCAACCCGCTGTTTTCAGCCTGATGATCAGGCCTCTCTCAAAGCTCGTAAGTTGCGTAAATCGACGTCTCTAGCGTCTACCCGGCATTCTTGTCACTCTGTAATTTTGCTTGCGTCGGCCGGTGTTTTTCGCTTTCATGGGGTATCGACTACACACCGGTTTATAAGGCTTCCGGTTCGTGCTTGTAGCGCTACCACAGGATGTGCGGTCATGCGCACTCCCACTAAACGTGGATCATTTGCATACCAGCACGCACTCTAGCTATTTTGCAAAGTTTCGCGGTTGTGGCATTTTTCTTCTAGGTGCGCAAATTACAGTGCCCGTGAGTGTAGTTACATAAAAAAGAGAACTGATTTTAAATAATTAATTAGGATTATAATAAACTAGGACAGTTTTACGTTAACTGTCTTTCCCCTATCAGGTTAACTTTGTAAATAACGATCACAGTACTACGTGGCTGATGATAATAATAATGGACTCTTTCATCTTGGGGTTCGTAGCTACAGTTCGGAACGCAAACACCAATATGAAGGAAAACAATGGAAGAGCTAATAATAATAATAAGCAGGACGCTGCACTATTTCATGAAATACTTCTGTACCTTTTAAAATCGATTTATTTCTCTTATCTATTTCGGCGAAGGTTGTCCTTAAGCTCTCTTTACTCTGCACATGCTATTCTCGATATACCGAGATAAAAACATGTTCAAACGTATTACGACGTTTAATAAATTCCATTTTGTAATAATGGTTTAACAGTAAAAACTTTTTCCATATTATTTATTTATTTATTTTTTGGCAACAAATACACTTCTCATCTGTTAAATATCAAAAATATTTACAAGAACTTAAACATTGCAATGTACCTTCAGTCTGTGTCTAAATTCGGACTTGGCTACTGACGGGATAATTTCGCTTTATTCACGAAGTCAAAAGTATTGGCAATATTGGAGTTATAAATGCCACACTATGAATTATTATACTAAAAGAGTAACAGGAATCACTCAATCTGCAACGACAACGAAATTCCTGCTGGGCCATTCCGCGGTCGGCGGGATAATTTCTCACTGTGATGTACAACGAATATTCACAGAGTTGAATATTTACGAATATTCACAGAGTTGAATATTCGTTGCTAACAACCAAGTCAAAGATATATTCTAGCCAACAACCAAGTCAAAGATATATTCTAGCCAACAACCAAGTCAAAGATATATTCTAGCCAACAACCAAGTCAAAGATATATTCTAGCCAACAACCAAGTCAAAGATATATTCTAGGCAACAACCAAGTCAAAGATATAATCTCCATATGAGGAAGAAGTTAAGATATCTCTTTACCAGAAATTTAAAACGAAAGAACTTGGGAAATTTAAAACAGAGCAATTTAAATATTTTTTTTAAATGTTCTAGAAAGTCGTAGCCACGAACCAAATGCAACGAAATAATGAATATCAAAACGTTAAAATACCACAATATAAGAAGGCACAAGTCACCAAAACCTCATCTGGCTGTTCAATGTATTTCAGCAACTAATGGTTGCCATCATCAGACCCTCATCCGTTATCTTCGCACGCTACGAGGCTTACGCCACGTACCTCGAATTCCCGATCTCAGTCATTATTTGTTTCAATTACGTCATCGAATTGTGATGTTGCCACTTTTCTTCTGCAGAACCCAAAAAACTCTTTGTTATGTGTGGAAATTCTGGTTTAGTGGGATATGATATTTTTTGTTGCGAGTTCTGTTTTTTTTTTTTTTGTAGTTTATCTCTTTCTTCAACGAGAATTTTCCAGGGAATTGGTAACTCTATTCCACTACTGATGTTACAGTTGGTTGTTTTAGTTTTTTTTTATTATATCTTCAGCATAACGAATAGTTTTTTCAGTAGGTTGCTTGCAAACTATTTCAATATCTTCAAAAGCTTGAATTGCATTTTTTTACGCAATACTGTACTAGTGCTGTTTTTTCTTCTTTTTTTTCCCAGTTTTTTATATGTTGTAGTAAACGTTTTTGTAGTTTATGTTTTGTGCTTCCTATGTATTTAATAATATATTTATTGAATGATTTTATTGGAATCTTTACTCTGTTTGTTGCGACTAATGTAAGGTACTTCCACGCTCTGTGGATACTTGTTACCTATATCTTTCTACGCCTTTCTTGAGCGACATTGGGAAAAGCCCTCTTCTCCCCGTGGTTACAAACGTTGTGCCCTAGAACAAAGCCCCTTGACTTTCTTCACGACCGACCACTCCTATCTTCACAACTTGACTGCCTTTCTCCTTTCACCATCTTGTCCCTAGGCGAAAATTGACCTTAGTCTTCCAACACACACACAGCGGTACTCTACTTCTACGGATTAAAAAAGCGACGTCTCAAGGCAAAGCCTCAAAGACGAGAATAATCGCTCCTCGCTTACCCTTCGTTTACCTTTGAGCATACACGCCGAAAAGGGCTAATTGCATTTGACAATTATAACGTACAAGTTTTGTCCGCACCGGACATCGAATCCGGTTCCCCTCACTCTGAAGTATGTCACTCTCCAAACTAAGCTACACGGATATGTGCTCTCACTGCTATCTGCCTTTATCTGGTGTGCGTCCTGCGATGCAGGCACGTCACAATCCCACCACCACCCCGAAAGAGTGCCGGGGGACCATGTGTCGCTGTAGGCAGTCGGCAATCATCCCACGAAGAACGTGCGTTTGAGATATCCTAGACAATTTAGTGTGCGGGACGTAACATCACACTGATTTATTTTTTCGAAGCACTGAAGAAGGGATTCTCATTTTCCCTGTCTCGCCGTGTGGAAAGAACATCAGATCATCGTGGGAAGCTTAACAGCCGGGTCATCCTGGAAGTTCGGGAGCCAATATAACGCACAAGTTTGTCCACGCCGGGCATAGAACCTAGGTCCCCTCACTCCGGAGTAAGTCGCTCTCCCAACTGAGCTACGCGGACATGTGCTCTCACTGCTATCTGCCATTTATTTTATGTGGGTCCTGTGGCGTAGGCACGTCACACAATACCAAATGCGGCTACAAAATACAATGCCAAGACTTGAAATGGTTTTGAGATGCGACAGCTTGGCGCTATCTGAAAATCCCTACTTCCTGACAACGTAAAAAAGGTGGAAATATCCCAAGCTTGTAGAACAAATAAAAATGGCAAGAAATGTTGCAAATGAGATTTAATACTTTTTCTAAAATTCTTAATTAAATTTCTGTAGCAGTTATTCCCCTGTCATATTTTTTAGTTCCTCAACATAATTTATGTTCATTAAAATCTTAAGTAAATCCAGGAAGTAAGCTTGACAGATGATTTTGATGCATCTTCTTCTTTTGTTGCGTGCACGTGAAAAGAAGCTGAAAATCTTGAAATTTTGTTTTAGATGAATAATTTTATGTAGGATTTACATATTTTTGTCTTCCGGTCAGAAATAAGAACATTGGGAAATGAAGATTAAAATCGGGAACAGTAAACAGGATTTTTTTCCCAGGACTACTTTTGCAAGGAGTATCATATTCATGTTGTTGGCGATCTGAATAAAACTGCATTGTCTACGCACTGAAAGACGGTTATAAGTATCAAATTTGAAACCAATTACAACGATCTTTTGAACTCACTGAAGTTTTATTTCATGAAGCACTTACATCAGCGATTTTATTAAAACCTACATATATTGTTTCATTGTGTAACTGTGCGGATGAAAGCACTAACCCTCATTACAGGTTGGAACAATGTTTTGTAGCTCTTATTTCAGAAGATGCTGCGCAACTATTGGTATGAAACCTTTTTCCACTCAAGACGAATTGCGCAACTCATTTTTAAACGCAGCGGCCAGACGGAAAATATCGGATTGAAAAATTTTGCAGAACAAACCTCAAATTCTTCATACGGTACTTTTAATAAGTCTGTTTTGTAAACCAGCTCACATACATGCATTTCGAAACTACACCGTTGGCATTTTTAAATGAGAAATTTTTTTATCACACCATTCTATTGGGTTGTTGGAAAAGTCATGACGCATTTTGGCACCCGATGCCCGTTGGGCGGTTTTGGAAGTAGCTCTGTTATCGCTATGGCATTCGACTGGTGCCAGTTCTAGCTGCAGTCTAAAAGGAACAGTGAGCGATTTGGTTGATTTGCGGAGATTTGACATCAAGTTAAAGATGAAACACCAAACTGTGCATGTTCGCCATATTTTGCTGTTTTACTTCCTTAAAGGGAAGAGCGCGCGTGAAGCTTGTGAAAAATTGCGTAAAGTGTACGGTGATAATGCTCTACAAAAACGTCAGTGCCAGCGGTGGTTCGCAAAATTACATGCTGGTGATTTTGTCCTCAACTATGCTCCTCGGTTCGGGAGGCCAACCGAGGTTGATGACGACCAAATCAAGGTATTGATCGAGTCAAACCCACGTTACACGACACGAGAGATTACAGACACATTGCACATCCATTATTCAAGCGTTCACAACCACCTGAAGAAGCTGGGATACGTAAGCAAGCTCGATGTGTGGGTTCCTCATGAACTCAAAGAAGCTGAATTGACGGCACGTATAAACATTTGCGATATGCCCATTGAACGTAAGGAAAACGATCCTTTTTTGAAGCGACTGATAACTGGTGACGAAAAGTGGATTGTGTACAACAATGTGCTGCGCAAACGGTCTTGGTCCCAACGTGCTGCTTCGCCTCAAACGACATCCAAAGCAGACATTCATCAGCGGAAGGTTCTGGTCTCAGTGTGGTGGGATTTTAAAGGTGTCGTGTTTTCCGAGCTCCTACCATGGAACCAAACAATCAATTCGAATGTGTACTGTCGGGAATTAGACAGTTTGAACGAATCTATCATCCAGAAACGTCCAGAGCTCTTTCATCGTAAAGATGTTGTGTTGCATCACGACAATGCGAGACCACACACAAGTTTGATCACCCGCCAAAAATTATTGGAGCTTGGGTGGGATGTGTTGCCACACCCAACATACTCGCCTGACCTTGCGCAGTCAGACTTCCACTTGTTTCGCTCTCTTCAACAGTCCTTGCGTGGTATAACGTTCAATTCAGATGAGGCTGTAAATCAGCACCTTGTACAGTTTTTCGCCACGAAAGACAGGTCCTTCTATGAACGAGGCATTCTGGAGCTCACTGAAAGATGGCTAAAGGTTATCGAACAAAACGGGCATTATATCATTCATTGATTTTTGTTCTTTCAAATCAATAAATGACCTTTGCAAAGCATGGCTAAAATACGTCATGACTTTTCTGACAACCCAATATTATTTATCATTTTTCTTCAAGGTAATGCTTTCAGAAATGGAGTTCAAGATCTTCTGGTGTTCAAATTTTATTACCTATAACTTCGCGCATTTTGCTTATTTATTAAGTAACTGCTGAAATTCTCTGATAAAAATGAATGAGTTGTCGAGTACACGTATTAATTTAATGCTACACTTCTCGAAAATATCATAATCGGTGGCTATCGTAAATTTTGCACGCTTTTCAATTTTTTTCTCTTCTTTATCGCATTCATTGATATTTTCACTGCAAATAAGTCGTAGTTTCGAACTTTGACGATTTTTTTATCATTTATACTGTATATATTCGTTAATATATTTGCAGATATTTTTGAATTTCCTCTAATTTAATTTCTTTTAAAAGTGCATTACCCCCCCCAAAAAAATAGTGTACTTCCAAGCTGTATCTGTCATTAATGATGAGTTAATAACGAGGAACTATACACCAATATGTAGAAGATAGTAAAACTACATTAGTAATTTGATTTATTGGCATGATAATACATGAATATAAATAATCGTTTCCAATATAGACATAAATCAAGATGTTCTTTCCATGTAACATAACCACGGACATTTTAAAATTTAATCGTTCTAGAATCGAACCCGCGTCTCGCGATTTGCGCTCGAGTATGTTAACCATTACACTACCCAGGAAAATGAAACCCAAAAAACTGATATTATTCATTTGCTGATGATCTAACTTATCACTGCAATGAGACACGTTTGTTTCGACTAGTGCTGTGAAACCAAAGTCTGGCGTTTCAGATTAATGCCTCAGTTGGTTGGATTTCTTCGCCGTCGGTGGTGTAATGGTTTGCATCATCGAGCGCAAATCGGGAGATTCGCGCTCGATGATGGTTTGCATCATCGAGCGCAATCGGGAAATCACAAAAAGCTTGGTTTATGTCTATATTAATTATTCCATGTGTTCTTAACTTCATAAGCGTTTCTAAGCTTTCGCACAACAACCAGACGGCTTAACACTTGTGGATTTAAGTCAGAAATTTTATCATGTTGTTTTCTGCGTTAGACTTCCAAAGTTTTACGTGTATTTTTCCGCTACAATAGTCGGTAGATTTGTTTACGTACCGGACCACGGCTTTCCGTATTTTATTTATTTTTCGCTATAAATATTTCAAGCTATTTTTACGGGAATATTTTGCCAATGTTTCTTCGACCATTATTTTGAATTCGCCATAGTGAGCGCAGTTCGCAGTTTGAAATTTGATTTTGCTGTTTATTGTGTTAAGTCACGTGTGTCATTCCCCCAAAATTGCTGGCTGGTTTGTTTACTGATTTCTCTGTGTGTTACGACGCTGTATAATTCAAGATTCTTTTAGAAGGGAAATAAATACATTTCAATAAAATGCAAATACAATTTGTAGAATACAAGAAATGAAATGTGAGAAAAATCTGATATTTCTCGCACCTTTCTTCCCCGAAAAAAGAAATTCTGAGGAACTTTGATCAAGCACAGCTGACAAAAATACAGTCATGTTCATATAGAACAGATCACCTGAAAGGAGTCGAGATATGACTCTAATTTTTACAGGATATGTTCATTAGGCAATAAAAATTAAATGATTAGGATATCGGTGTCATACGAACCAGGTGTGCCGATGTAGCTAATAATCGATATGGCCACCTCTGGATTGTATCCCCTGCTGTATATGTTCATTAGGCAATACAGACCAATGATTAGCATCTCGGTGTCATACGTACCAGGTGCCACGATGTAGCTAATAATCGGTGTGACCACCTCTGGCTTGTATCACCTGCTGTATACGTTCATTACGCAATACAGTACAAATTATTAGCATCTCGGTGTCATACGTACCAGGTGTGTTGATGGACCTAATAACAGGTGTGGCCATCTCTGGCTTGTATCCCCTGCTGTATATGTTTATTAGGCAATACAGATCAATGATTAGCATCTCGGTGTCATACGTACCAGGTGCCACGATGTAGCTAATAATCGGTGTGGCCGCCTCTGGCTTGTATCACCTGCTGTATACGTTCATTACGCAATACAGTACAAATTATTAGCATCTCGGTGTCATACGTACCAGGTGCATCGATGCAGCTAATAATCGGTGTGGCCACCTCTGGCTTGAATCACCTGCTGTATATGTTCATTAGGCAACACAGAACAAATGATTAGCATCTCGGTGTCATACGTACCAGGTGCATCGATGTAGCTAATAATCGGTGTGGCCGCCTCTGGCTTGTATCACCTGCTATATATGTTCATTAGGCAATACAGGCCAATGATTAGCATCTCGGTGTCATACGTACCAGGTGTGTCGATGGACTTAATAATCGGTGTGGCCACCTCTGAATTGTGTCACCTGCTGTGCGTTCTGGTGCATCGAATCAAATAATGTGTAAATGGTTGTAGAGTTCTTTACTATTTTAAACGTGTATACACTGAGTGGCCACTTTATTATGACCACCCCTCAGTACTTCGTTGGGACACCTTTTGCCTTTAATACTGCGTCGATTCTTCGTGGCATGGACTCCACGAGATGTTGATTGGTGTTTTGTGGAATCTGAGACCATGCTTGACGGATAGCACTTTCCAGGAGTGTGAGATTACAGGATTGTGGATCCAGCTGTCTGATGGCTCGTTCAACTTCACCCTACAAATTCTCAATGGGGTAGAGATCTGGAGATTGTGGGGCCACCTAAGCAAAGTAAACTCACCGGCATGTTCCTGAAACCAACCCTGTACAATACGAGCACTATGGCAGGACGTATTATCTTGTTGAAAGTAGCCCCCGCCATTGGGAAAAACCATTCACATGACGGGATGTACTTGGTCCGCAACAATGTTTAGATATGATGTGCCAGTCAGACGTTGATCAACACGAATTAAAGGGTCCAAAGCGTGCCAGGAAAACATTCCCCAAGCCACAACGTTGCCTCCACCACCTTGAAGGGTTGTGGCAATGCATTTGGGGCCCATGCTTTCGTGCTGTTTCCGCCAAATTCTCACTAGGCCATCGGCATAGTGCAACTGAAAACTTGATTCATCGGACAACATAATTTGTTTCCAATTATCAACTGTCCGATCCTTGTGCTCCTGTGTGAACTGGAGACGTTTTCTCTTGTTAACTGCAGACAGCAAAGGTGTTCGAACAGGCCTTCGGCTGCCATATCCCTTCCGATGCAGTGCACGGGTAACATTGCGTGCAGAGATCATTTGAGGGGATCCTTGATTAAGATGGTCTGGAATTTGCTGCACTGTTACCCTTCTGTTGTCTGTTACCAGTCTGGACACTCTCCGTTCTGCCCGAGCAGTCACTAGTCGATGACGACCTCACGTTGCACGTAGAGGCCCAGTTTTTTGGTTGACAGTCCAGTCTTTAAACACTTTAACAACAGCTGCTCTGGAACATTTCACGAATGCGGCGGTTTCGGTGATACTCGTTCCATGGCTCCGAGCTCCTACAATCATCCAACGTTGAAAGTCCGTCAAATCGCATTTTTTACCCATCTCGTCACCCAAAAGTCACTTCTACTACTGTCACAAGCACTAAGCTTTCCCTTTTTATACTAGCCTCGCTATCTGGCGGCAACAGCGTGCAGCCATGGCTCATTTCTTAAAACTGTCAGATGATTATAATAAAGTGGCCACTCAGTGTATATGGCTTACTGAGCACTGCATTATGTTTGTTTTTCTTAAACACTTCACATAAAGTGAAGCAGGAGTAACCCAAGAAAACTTCAAGAAAATGATTACTTTCAGTTCGTCGTATTCAGTGAGAATTCCGCTGTAACTTCAGTAACGCAGAACTACAACTTACTGTTCAACAGTGTTATTAACTTAATCCAATTAATATAAGTTAATAAACCGAAAACTTGATTAATGAAAACTTCAAAGCTAAATATATAACACCATCACTTAAACTCGCAGACGTCGAGTAAACACAACTTCAAGTGAACGCAGTTTTCACGATTTTAACAACACACCACCTCACTACCCTTTTGGCTGCTGCTTCAACATTATATGTTCTTATCTGTCACATCTATACGTCACCCTCTGAGAACTCACAATTGTTTCCAACATCATTCCGTGAGAGAGAAGACATAACGTTAAGGTTGAAAACGCTAAAAGAGAATGAATGACCTCAAATTTACATAGAGAAAGCAAATAAAAATGAAAGTTAATTTAGAGTATAAGTCACATGGTGTCCTGTGGAATAGCCATGCAGGCTGTATTTACCCGCTTCCACAGTTCATCAAGAGCTGCTGGCAGACGGTCATACCTCTCCATTCTCTGTGGTCATACCGCTGCACTTGTCGTTTGAGTATGTTATAGAGATTTTCGGTGGGTGATCTGGCCAGCCATAGCTAAAGGGGAACGTTGTAATCCCTGAAGAAAGCACGTACTCTCACAGCGGGAGAATGCGTCACACTTCGCCACTGCTGCGCCAATGCCGTTGATGATCCAGATTGGTGACTCATAGGCATCCTCATGAGATGACGGCTGTCCTACGACGTTTTCTGTATACGAAGTCTAGAACTTTCTCTTCGTGTCCCACGTCCTTTCTCTTCGTGTCCAACGTCCTTTTCGTACCATTCCACGACGGACGCTCTGCGCCCCGCACGACCAGTAATCTGGAGAAGGTAAGCATTGCTGTATCTCATGTTGAAAATGCGGCCTTTGTCGAACTCGCCCATGTGACTGTACGACTGTTTTACACACCGACGAAGTGTCCTTACCTACTGCTGACCAAACGCTGAGATGCCCACTGAGCCATTCTGTGCTTATAACAGAAAAACAGCCGGTTTGCGGGCTATGACGTTGGCCTGTGTGATTTACCTAGACGCGGTACTCATGCACCTATGACGACGAAATGCTAATCCTTTCTGTGATATTTCCTGATTAGCATATCCTGTAAAAATCCAAGTCGTAGCTCGACTCCTTTCAGGTCTTCTGTTTTTTATGAACGTGAGTGTAGTACCGAAAGATAAGGATCAGTATAAATAAAAACCTTCTTGCAGAAAATGTACAGAAAACAACTTACAAACTCTCATTTTGCTTCTGATCAGTAGAATTTCCTATTTTCTGTTCTACTGTATAACGCAATTTTCTTTCCGCTGTTTGCTTATAGCCCATTGGGTGGTAGTTAAACCTACAATCCTTTCCGCTGTAACTTAGTTCTTACGTCAGTAATTACGTTATGTGTGCTAAGTTAATGCAATTTTAGAAGGCACCCAAACACCTTACAAGAAAGAGGTCAAGTAGTACTTACAAATACTTTTATTTTGCTTGAATGGGTGTACTCCGGACCCACATATGATTTATTGGCTTACTCGATGCAATATCAGTGACTTAAGAAATAAACGCAGTATAACAACACGTCTATCATCACTAACACCAATCCCCTTAAACAGATCAGATCATATGTAGAAGATTTTAGGAAGGGGTGTCTGATCCTAGACCATAAACAACCCTTACAAATAGGAAGGTAGGAGATTTGGGCTAAAGTGCCCGATAGGAAAGTAACATCGAAGCGAGGTAGAAAGGGGGAGGAAGACGCCCTTATTTATTACCGGGGGCCAGTACCCGGAGTCGGACGGCTTAACGTGCCAACCCCTTAATCAACCGCTGCATTGCCTTTTTATCTATCGTTCTTATCCGGCCACACATACGTCACGCTTATCCCGACCTCAGTGTTGCCATCTTTATTCTCGTTTGAGGGAAAAGTTTGAAAATGTCTATGAGAAATAACTTAAATTTACAGAGAAAAAGAATCTGAAAAGGAATTTAAAATAGAATATACGTTACAGTTCTTAAGTGAAATATGAGTAATTTAATCATGATTCCTTTCGTTACCATGCTCCAACTAATTCTCTAAGGATTGTGATTCAGTTTAGTCCCTACGCGCTGAAGATTAATTTAGCCTTGCCCATTATCACAGATTTTTATTAGAACTAAATAGAGGATCATTATATTTATTATTGATACTAGGTACTAAATAAACAAAGACATCGCTCTTTCCACGTTTTAGCAACACACTGCAACCAAAAAATTGTTATTCGGTCACCGCTGGGGAATCGAATCCCGGATCTCTCGATATCTACCCGAGCGCGTTAGCCTTACACCACGGATGCCAACAATCCACGGCGCTATGTGTGTTTTTCTGTCAGCTTCTGATATCATAAATCCGTAAGATGGGCTCAGCTACTGAGACGTCTCCATATGGTGGGCATTAATGACACTGGCTATACATTAATTATAACAGTTAAATCCAAAAGGCGAGATCCAAAGTGAAAGTCCTCCAAATACGAATAAACAAAGACATCGCTTTCCACGTTTTAGCAGTTGCTGAGCCCATCTTACGGATATATGATGTCAGAAGCTGACAGAAAATCACAAAAAGCGCCGTGGATTGTTGGCTATCGTGGTGCAAGGCTAACGCGTTCGGCTAGATATCGAGCGATCTGGGATTCAATTCCCCAGCGGTGACCGAATAACAATTTTTCGGTTGCTGTGTGATGCTAAAACGTGGAAAGAGCGATGTCTTTGTTTATTGACTGACGCCACGTATTTGGAGGATTTTTAGTAGGTACTGTTAGAGCAGTGCCTCACAAACTTTTAGAACGGAATCTAATTCTTTGAAAGGCAAACTTTCGCTACATACATTGGACATTAAGGGAGGGGTGTTTTTTTATTTAATTACTTTTTGCTGCTGTTTCTTTAATTTATTATTGCATTTAATTTTCCAGAAAAACTGATCTAACTTTTAGTTTAAAGATATTTACTAATGTTTAATAAATGTGTTATTATTTTGAAAAAAAAACACCTGATCAACTTCTCATAATGAGTTGTGTTTGTGCAAAAAGGAGTGCTCTTGTTTTCGGTTTCTGTTGATGACGGGATTGACGTCCCCATCGATAAGAGTCATTTTCAGGCACACGGATTTCGACAACTGCAGATTGTTTCGAAATTTGGTTTTAATTCCAACTATTGCAAAAATCCAGCTCCACATATGTTCAAAGATGTGAAAGAGAGCATCACCCTCAAAGCTTCAGTAGAAAGAGTTGGAAACGTTTGTTGAAAAGAGAGCCAGAACTGCGTCAATTTTCTTTTTTGATTGAAATGATTTTTAATGAGATATCTTCGGACAGATCCGTGAATTCTTCGTCAGCCTTTGTGGATATCCCAGTCACCCTGAAATTGATTATCAATCCAGCTTTTTTCTGACAGGTTTCCATCTCTTCAAAAAAGTAACAATGAAATTACATATTAAAAGTACAACACAGTTTGTCACAAATTTTTTTCAAGTCGACCATCGTTTCACTTGGTATTGACCTATCTTCATCAGGACGAATCGCACGTAAATATTCAAATTATATATGATATCATTAATGGTGTTTACAGTCACGGGTCTTGGTTAGTTGCTTCCACACGCTTGATAGAAATGGGGTGGATGCCATGTCATTAACAAGTTGCGAAGACTTCTGATATATATGGAAAGCTTCCAAAATAGCTAAGCCACCCCGGTGGCGCAGTGGTCTAAGCGCTGGCTTTGTAAAGGTTGTGTTGACCTGTGCTCCGTGTTTGACCTGCGTTTATTGGTGTTACTTTTTTTGTGTGTGCCGTCATTTTGTGTATCTCCTGTGTTATGAACGTCTCTTGTGTCGATTGAGTCCGACCTTGACGTCCTGTAAGTAAAACTTTACTTGTACAAAATCTTTTCCCGTCCTGGCTTTGCCTAGAATTGGGTTTAGCAGGCCAGCCATTGCAAATGGCGGCGACCGCATCTGATAGGCCAGGTCTGAAGCTTGATAGCAAAGCTCTGTCCCCGCCTGGCCACGTTCAGGCATCGTCACTACCACACGCAGCTGGTTTCCAAGCCGCGTTGCCTGATGTTACCACCTCTTCTTCCAACTTTATGGATGTTGATTTCTCGACAATTTCCACCACAGTGACGTCAATAACGTCTTCAGTATCCGTTGCCTCTAGTCCTTCATCTGCTTCTGCGAGCACTGCGTTTCGACCTTCCCTATCTCCGCCCATTCCTACGGCAACTCTACCTTATGCTTCCGTTGTGAAGGGTACCAGTTCATCTTCCTCTACAGCGAAGAATCCATGTACAACGCCTCTTGATATGATTGTCACTAGAGACAACAAGAAATTACGCATCGAAATTCCGGAAACTTCCGCTGGTGGGCAGGAGGTTTTACGCACACAGAAACTTGGCATATGTTTTGATGCCCTCCCGGACACCAGCCTTAAGAAATACTCTTTAGCCGTCCGCCAAATCCTCCCTAAGGGAGCGATCACCCATATGGCGAGGAAACCTAGGACTGTTCTCATCTATTTTGCGAAGCCAGAGTTTGTGGTGCGCGTCTTATCTGACGAACTGCATGTTGGGGATCATACCTTACTGGGAGTCCCGCTTACCCAGCGCCCCGTACTTGTTACGTGCTACCCCGTAACACCATAAATCAAGGACCATTACTTAACTTAATGGCGGCCCTTTCCCGTTGTGGAAAAGTAGTTGGTTCCATTTCCACTCTGTCTTCCGCACCAACAGACCCAGATGACAGGAACATCTTAGGTCTGCATCGCCAAGCAAGGATCCTGTTCCCTACTGAAGATGCCATTGCTGATTGCCCTACTGACCACACTGTGGTTGAAGGGAAGCAGATTTTCGGGATCGAAGTCATAACTACTGCCTTGCATTGTTTTAAATGCAAGGCATATGGCCACATCCAATCACGTTGTCCACATGTATCTGCCAAGCCACCTATTTCAATACCGCCCGAAGTCAACACCCCACCCTCAACACCAGTTTTTCTGGCCACACCAAATTCGGCTCCACAGACGTCCTTGATCCCTGCTACTGTTGTTCCAGACGCTTCTCTCCCAGCAAATGATGATTCATCAAATGTCTCCAAGTCTTCGATAACTTTGGCCACCTCTCCATTGTTGGACCCACCATTATGGCCACCTCTCCATTGTTGGACCCACCTTCTGCTGTGGTACTTCTACGTTCTTCGGAGGGTATTATCTCAGAAAAGGAATGGCAACCTCTCCGTCATGTTGCTTCATCTTCTTCCCTTGGATCCCCTAATGTGGAGTCAGATCTAACTGTCCTACACCCACCAGTTCCTCCCAGCGTTCCCACGTTGAAACGTACCAGACAGAGTTCAATCTCGCTGGTGATGTCTTCTCCACGCTGCTCTCGTTCCCGTTCATCAATTCGACAGTCTTTCTCTCCGACAGCAGTTCCTACATCTCTTAAGTCCCCAGCTGTTCCGAAATTGTTGGATCAAAAAGCCTTCGCAGAATATCTGGAAACTTTCCCTGCATTAGACGGGCCGCTGGCGCCGTCTGATCTTGCTCTCATCATACTCAATCAACCGTCACGTCCTCTCAAGCAGCTAGACTGCGTTCAATCACGTAATGCTCAGCTTCCTACTATTATCACCCAACTTCAGAATCTACTTGCTCTTGCTCAGAATCTACTTGCTCCAAAAATTGACACAGTCACTAATGCGCAGACATCTAACTTAAAGAAACGTGTAACCAGTCTTCACAGAAGTGCTGATAGTAATATTCAACAACTACAACCTCTTTCAAGTTAAAATTACTTTCTTTCAACTGTAAGGGATACTGCGTCCCTTCTACCAATGCGTTAGTGTTTGAAGACATTACACCGCATGATGCGGATATCTTATTGCTACAGGAGACTAACTGTCATCCCAACACCCCATACCACCGGTGGCGAACCTGGCCATTTAAATTCTACCATGTCCATCGACTTAGTCTTCACGCAGGACTCGCGGTGGCCATCCATTTTCGTCTTCGATCCTTCATTACTGATATCACGGTCAAATCGATTTATCGTGACCTCCTGCAGCTTCTGCCCTTCCGACTTCACAACTTCCGATACCATGTCTTCAACATCTATGTTTCCGGCAATCAACAGTATGCAGACTGTCTTTTTGAGAATTTTGTTTCCTGTGTTGAAGGTCTTCCGGCCACTGATATTGTTATCTTAGGTGGTGATTTTAACTGCACCCTTGACCCATCCCTCGACAGATCGGACGGTTTCACGGATACCAGGTATTTTTTTACCAGAGCACTTTCTACAGCCATCAACCAGCTACAACTCCTAGATTCTTTTCGACACCTGCACCCATTTCTTCGTTCGTACACCTGGCGCTCCTACTCCACTTCCTCAACTACAACTACCCGACTTGACCGGTTTTATGTTTCTTCAAGTCTTCTTCCTTCAGTTATCTCCCTTTCTCACACACCGACAGTTTCTTCCGACCACAGCTGTGTCGTAATGTGTCTTCACACCGGTCCATCTCCTCTGCAATACTACCGTACTTGGACCCTTGGTGATGATCTTTTACTTGATTCAACTTACGTAAATTCCATCCAATCGCAGTTCCAACAAGCCTTATATACGCTTCCTTTTGCTTCTTGTCCCTTGCAACACTGGTTAAATGTTAAATCCCAAATTCTTCTTCATGCCAAACAATATTCTCACGAAAAACGTACTACCGCCTCTATGAAGATTGATGCTGCACGCTCGATTTTTTCCACCCTAGATCTTGATTCTTCGCTGTTTTCTTATTACCAAGCTGAACTTCGTGCCTTGCTACTTCCTGTCTCCTAACAAGCTCATCACCACCTCAAGCACCTTTATCTCCATCCAAATGACTTTCTATGTGAACAGGTTCAACAACTGGAATTCAACAAACGTTCTGCCCATCACCTCCGTCATCTGAAGTTACCCGATGGAACTGTTACTAATGACCCCACTCTCATTTGCTCCGGTGTCAGTACATATTTCCAGTCACGTTTTGCTCAGTTCCAGTCAAGTTCTCCGCATGCTGATTCGATTTTTCGTGCCTTACCACATATTCCATCGCATCTTGTTACATCTCTTTCTATGCCTATCACCCCAGCAGAAGTAGTACAGTCACTTGCCTTACTTAACTGTCACTCGTCACCTGGTCCTGACGGGTTGACAGTTAATTTCTTTCGTACGTTTTTCTCTTTCCTACACCCTCTCCTATTGCCTTGCTTTACAGCTGCTTTTTCCTTATCTGTTCTTCACCCCGCTTTTACTCTAGCTCACATTATTATTCTTCCAAAGAAGGGGTGTCTGCTGGAGTTGGATAACTGGAGTCCTATATCCATCCTTAATGTTGACTACAAGATTTATACTAAAATACTCTCTCTTCGATTGAACCCTGTCCTTCCCACCGTCATACATCCCGACCAAACGTATACCATCCCTGGCCGAAGCATTCATACTAATATTAATCTCTTGCGTGACTTATATTGTCCTGCCCACCTTTCCTCCGAACCTTTAGCCTTCCTCAATCTTGATCAGAGGCAGGCCTTTGATAACGTGAGTAATCAGTGGCTTGCCTCTGTGCTCTCTGCCTTCGGTTTCCCATCTGTCTTCATCACAGCCCTCCTTGCCCTGTACCAGGACTCAGTTGACCATATCCGAACGGCCTCCTTCCTTACAGCCCCCATTCCGTTTCGTAAGAGCATCCGACAAGGATATCTTCTTTCCGGACAACTTTTCTCTCTAGTCTTTGAGCCTTTTATTTGCTCTATCCGTTCTCTTCTACAACCTCCCCCCTCCACTATTCAGCATAGCACCAGGCACCATTCTATCGTTCTTACTGCCTACGCCGATGATCTCACAGTTCTCATCCGAGAAGAATGGCAATTCACAATTGTTCTTGCATGGTATTAGGTGTATGCTGCGGCTTCCGGCGCTCCGATAAATCTTTCAAAGTGTACAGGCTTGTGGTGTGGCTCCTGGAGACATCGCCCCGATGCACCGTGGGGCGCTCATTGGACTTCCACCAGTCAAAAGATACTTGGGGAGCACATTGGGAGCCGGGTCTTAGCAGCGGCTGCCACCTGGAGACCCTTCGTCAGGAAACTACATCACACCGCTGGTTACTGGTCCAAGCTCAAGTGTTGTTGACCTACCACAGTCGTGCACGGCTTGCTGGCACCCACATCCTCTCGTTAGTTTATCATTCCTGGATTACACAACCGCCACCAGCCTACGTTCAAACTGCAACAACATCAGCAATGCTCAGCATTGTTTGGTCATCCACTCATTGGTTATCTTCCTCAGTATTATCTCTACCTTAGACTTGTGGTGGCCTCAATATGCTAGAGATTACCATACGCTATAAAGCTTTAAGAATTTTCAATTTCCTCCGTTTGACAGTTCAACCAGACTCTTCCGCTTCCATTCTTCTGCTTAATGTTCTGACTTTCCCCCTTAATCCCTGCCTCACCGTCCATCTTCTTCTCAAAATGGATATTCACACTCTCCTCCCCCCCCCGTTTTCCTCTAGTCTACCATGAAGCTGTTCAGTTCCTTCGTTCTTTAGTTCTTTACCGCTCATTCGTCAACATCCCTCTTCCACCCTTGATCTTCTTTCCGAGCCACTTTTTTCTCCTCCGTCCTCCATCCCCCTACTGCAACTTTTCCTTTTTCCCCGCATGGCTACACGCTGGTGTAGTCTGTTTCCCAACTGGCCCTCCACGATTTTTCATGGAAACCCGTTTCCGACCTTTTTCCCACCCTCCCACCCTCACCCGAACTCTCTGATAACTTCCTCCAACTTAAACATGCTTTTCAATCACTTTTTCCTTCCCTAGTCGATTCCTCTGGCCTCCTTTCCGTTTCCTCTGCCTCTCTCCCTTTTCCGTTCTTCCTTTCTTTTTCCGGTGACATCCACCCTCTCCACAGTCTTTCCACCTGAATCCTGTACCGTTTTCTCCGTTCTTCTTCTGCGGTACCTTGCCCTATTCCCTCTGTTCCTTCTTTTTCACTACCCTCGGTCTGGTCTACTGCCCAACATTCACCGGCCCTCTCCTCAGAACTTAATGTGCATTGGAGGTTTTTGCACAATCGACTGCCTGTCCCTTCAACTTTGTTCCGCAGAAATATAGTATCATCAGATCTCTGTCCTTTTTGTAAGGTCGTTCGAGACGTCTTACACATGTTTGTTTACTGTCCGACGCTGCTCCCACTATTTCACAGTATGTTCCAACTTGCACATCCTTCTTGTACCAGTGATCTCACCCTAGAAGATTATTGTTTCCTCGGCCACAGTTCTACAAGTTTCTTCTCTATTTTACCAGTTTGTTCGTATTTATTTATCCTAGCTAAATATATTATTTTCTCTCACCTGCTACAGTTACAAGATCCAGATCCTATCACATTCTCTACCTCCTTGATTGCAGACTACCGCAACAGGCTTAAAGCCAGACTCACCCTGGAATACTCCTTGGCGAAAGATACGGCACGGTTAAAATAATGATGAATATATCATCATTATTTTAACCCTGCCTTCTTCAAAACATGGTCGCCGTGCCGTCCCTGGTTTCGGTTTTCTAGTGCCCAGACTGTTCATCTGCTGTTTTAATAAACCTACGTCAGAACTTTCAAACTTTTTACTGTTCCTTCACCATGTTTTCTCCTGGAACTGGATTGTGTGTGCTTCCTGCTGATGTCATCTTTTGTACACAGTTCTCTTCATCCTCACAGTGACTCTCTGCCACCAGTGATTCCCATGTCACTAGAACTGCGAGAATTTTTTTTATGTAAATTGTTTCGCTCCAGTGATGTTCCAAGACTTCAATGAACAATTATCCCAGAGCTACTGCTGTTTACAGCAAATAATGCAATGCCTGTCATTGCTCATTTGTACAATTATCATTTCATGGTAAATATTTACTGCCGCCCCGGGGCCGCAGTGGTCTAAGCGATGGCCTCTGATCATTTGTCCGTAAGAGGTCCGGGTTCGAATCCCGGTGAGGCATGGATGTTGTGTTTGTCTTACGGCACTGGCTCTCTCCCTTCCCTGGAACCAGTGACCCTCAATTAGGGACGGGCGACTGCTTATAATAGCCCATTGAGTTGCTCACGGTGGTCGTTAAACCTCCAATCAAAAACAAATATCTACATTTTGTTTTATTTCTCCCCTTCTCTCACACTGCGTGTGAGGTTGAGGATGTTCTGTTGTAATTCTTTTAAGTGAATAAAAGCGAATATTGAAACTGAGCGATGGCCTCTGATCATTCGTCCGAACGGGGTCCGGGTTCGAATCCCGGTGAGGCATGGATGTTGTGTTTGTCTTACGGCACTGGGTCTCTCCCTTCCCTGGAACCAGTGACCCTAAATTAGGAACGGGCGACTACTTATAGCCCATTGAGTTGCTCACGGTGGTCGTTAAATCTCCAAACAAAAAAATAAATGAATATCAAGTTTGGTGGTTAAATCTGGCTTGTCAATTAATTTTGCTTCTTCAAAGAGAAATTTATGATTCTTTTCGTAACAGGGTTTAGCCATTCGATGACTTTTAAAGAAGTCATCGAATGCCTAAAAACTATTTTAATATATCCTTCTATACATATATCATTTTCATATATACTGCTGGCCACCCAAAATGCAACACCAAGAAGGGCACGAGATAGCAAAGCCAGATTTACTGGACACATAACAACAGATACAAAGACGAAACGATTGAGCTTACAGGCCCGTAAGACATGCGGAACACGCAGACATCAATAGTTCGTGTGGCCCCCATGGCTGGCAATAACGGCCGCTACACGCCGCGGCATCGAACGAAAGAGGATTTGGATGTAGGCTTGGGGTATGTCGGTCCAGACTGCTTCCACACGTTGCCACAGTTCATCAGGCGTAGCCGCGGGTGGTACTCGCCGGGCCACTCGGTTGCTGATCAGCGACCAGAAGTAATCGAAGTGCGACATATCGGGCGAACAGGCGGCCGACGGCGGCAGTGACGCCTGGTCGGCCGTGAAGAATTGTTGCACGATGCCTGCCACGTGCAGGCGCGCATTGTCCTGTTGAAACGTGGCCGCTGGCAGGTCCTGAAGGTAAGGAAGGACTACAGGCTCCAAAACGTTGGAGATGTAGTGGTGACTGTTGAGTGTACCGGCGATGCGTACCACAGGGGTGCGGGTGTCATATCCAATTGCGCCCCAAATAATAACGCCAGGCGACGGACCGGTATGGCGATGCATAATGCAGGCGTGATACAGTCTCTCGCCGCGGTGCCACCACACGTGGATCCGACCATCGTGGTGTTGCAGGCAGAAGCGGGATTCGTCGGAGAAGACAATGTCGTGCCATTCCGTAGTCCAGGTGCGGCGTTCAATGGCCCACTGCCGCCGCACTCGCCGGTGGTGTAAAGTAAATGGTAAGCGGAGCACTGGGCGCGGTATGACAAGTCCCCGCTCCTGCAGACGACGTCGAATGGTACGTGCTGACACAGGTTGTTGCGCAACACACCCTAATTCCTGCGCTAACGTTCGTGATGTGGCGGTGCGAGCCGTCAATGCCGCCGCACAACATGCCGGTCCTCTCGTTCGGTGGTGTGCCGCGGCTGCGGCAATCGCTCACGTCGGTCCGTCCGTCCTTCCTGCACCCACCGAATCCATACTCACCTCACTGTTGCTGGATGTCGTCCCACACGGGCGCCGATGTCTCGGTACCATAAACCGCTGTCGCGATAAGCCACTATTCGTCCTCTGTCGAACTCCGAAACGTGATGGAATGACTGCCGTGTTCTGCGACGAGGCATCAGGAAGATTCCCATGCACAGGTCCGGCAGCACAACACACCTCCACTACTTACACCCCGCCTTCTGTGCACCCTTCTTATAGTGCTTCTCGGTGTCGTGCCGAGCGCACATGATTTGAATATGCCCTGCAAATCTAATCGCTTGCATGTCCTATCTCGGGCGACTCATGCTGCGAATTTCAGGCCAATCGGATGTTTCCTTCTTGGTGTTGCATTCTGGGTGGCCAGGAGTGTACATATCTATATCTGATAGTTTTGTGTCTGGCGCTTTTTTGCCAAACCTGGCCCTTGCGCCATTAAAATCAACTAACTACCTAACTAACTTTCCATATATATCAGAAATCTTCGCAACTTGTTGACGACATGGGATCCACCCTATTTCTATCAAACGCGTGGAGGCAACTAACCAAAACCCGTGAATGTAAACACCACTTATGATATCATATGCAATTTAAATATTTACGTGCCATTCGTCCTGATGAAGCTAGATCAATAACCAGCGAAACCATGGTCGACTTGAAAAAAAAATTGGGACAAACTACGTTGTATTATCTTAATATATATAATCGTCACAAGACTAGTATTTGAAATCAAGAATAACAATGAAATTCTTTTTCCAAGACATTTAAATGAACAGAGATCGTGGATATTATGCTATCGGTTAGCTTCACTCCAATATTTTCTATTTTCAAAAACAAAATTTTTATATTTGACTCCTGATCTACAATTTGAGAAACGCTGAATAGAGAAATGGAAACAGTTAACGTTATACCTACCCCACATAACTATGAAATACAGTGTTATGGAGTGATAATAATAAATATATGTTCCTAAATTAAATTAATTGGGATGAAAAAAAATTCTAAATAATAATAACCTAGACACATCTTCAATCTATCATTGCAGTTAGACAAACGGTTCAAATATAATTTTTGTCAGTATGAAAGAGCAGTGGCAACGAATGAGGTTATTTTAAGCAGGCAATCACAGAACTATACCGAAGAACGGAAACATTCTAACCATGTAATCAAACAATAAAATTTTTAAGACTTTGAAGAATGTGAGCAATATTAATCATACCAAACCGAAAAAAAAAAAAAAACTTAGGAAAAATCGTGCTTCAAAATAAAAATTTCACTAGCAAAACCAAATTAAATTCGGTGGAATAAAAGGCGTCAAATCTTAGAATTTTTGTTCCTTAAATAAACAAACTCAGATGAGCTGCACTTATAATATATTCATCATTATTTTTGAAGATGAATATATAATAAAGACTTTAGTTCTGGGGCATTAAAATGTATTGAAGAGAACTTACTGCAACGCACACTTATTTAAATTTAACTGCTTTTATGAAACTCACCTCCACAAGAAGCGTTCAATAAGTTCTAAGCCTGAGCTTGAAAGTAGTGTTTGGCGGCTGACGCAAGTGTTGCAAAGTATTGCATCATCGTTCTATTACATAACAGCCACGCTTCTAGGTACGTCGTCAAGGGGTTACGAGGGTGGGCTTGAGCCAAACTTGAAATTTGTCTTTTCCACCCTGCCGCCCACTCAGTTCAAAATGGGCCATTTTTAAATATATTTAACTTTAAAATATAATTTGGACTTTGCGAAGTCATCAGTCTTGTGTTTTATTTCATGTAGCCTTACGTATTTTCCACTAGGAAGCGCTTTGTTTACATCTCCAAAAAAGTTATCAGAATAGCACCCGTAAGGCCATGATAATTTAATTCTTCTCCATTCTTCGTATTCCTTAGTTTTAAGCTTCTTTTTCATGTTTGTACGGGGGCTAATGAGGAGGGTGGATAGGAAATAACTGAGGGGGTTACTACTAATTGCTCTGCTGTTGGTTTTCTTTGCAAAATATGGCATTCCAACACGGAAAGTGGAGTCTAAAGCTACACCAGCTCTCGCAAGTTTGCGCCAAGACAGTGAAAGTGCAGGAAGTGGCCGAAGACTACTTTGTAGGAGAGGAGTGCAAGGCAATGTCGCTGGATTGAAGGAACGAATTTAAAGATGAGCGAAGTATTGTGTCTGCGTGGCACGACGTTAAAGTTTGATTTAAATAAACAAAAATGACATTTTCTTTTAAATTGTTCAAGTACAGTACTATTTTGGTAAGCAAAAAGGCAAAAGTTTGAAAAAGCAGTTTAAGACAATACATTCAGAGCTAATAAAAACTTGAAGGAGACATTTTAGTAAAACTTGTATCTTACACCAGTGTTGTGTCATGCGGAGGGAGTGAGGATTGCACGAAAAAAAATTATTTTGTAGCGGGTAGTGAAAAGCATTAAATATTCGTTCTTTCAGTGTTTCGTAAAAAAAAAGAAAAGAGTGCTATCAAGCTTGCACAACCAAAAATAATGCTCGCCTACCCGTTGCCCATCCCGATTTTGAACTCTAGCGACGTCTCTGCACGTCACTGTGTCAGCATTTGAGACTGCGCCACAGTGCATTCAAGTCTATGAGGTGACAATGGATGAGCAACAGATGAAATTGTGGAACAGAACTGTGATTGAATTTTTAATGCAGAAAGATAAAACGTCACGCAATATTCATAAATAAACGGTCCGTGCGTACGTCAATGGTGCACTTTCATAAGCCATAGTAAAGAAAGGAGCTGCTCTCATTGAACGGGGAAGAGAATCGTTGGAAAACGATCCTCTTGAGGGACGTTCATTGGAGGTGATCACAGTTGGAATTTGCTAAAAAGTATAGGACTTGGGGATGTCAAACTGACGAATCCGTGTCATACAGATTGTTGAGCAACTGAAGTTTAATACCGATAGTGTGTGGAAGATTTTGTATGAAAGGTTAGAGATGTCAAAGTTCTGTGGCAAATGGATTCTTCGAATTTTGGCTCATGAGATGAAGAATGATCGTGTTGAAGCAAGTCGGGTTCACCTTGACCACATTAACCGCGATCTTGATGACCTCTCTTCGTGCATTGTTACTGCTGATGATACATGTCTTTACCATTGGAACCATGATAATAAATAAGAGAGCATGCAATGGAAACATCATCGATCACTACCACCAAAAAGTTCAAAACATAACCATCTGAAGGAAAGATTATGGCCACCACGTTTTGGGCCTCAGAAGGTTTGTTGTTAATTGATTTCTTGCCTCATAAAAGGATTATGCATGTTGCCTATTATGCCGTGCTATTGTGAAAATTGCGCGTCGCCATCAAGAGTAAAAGGCGAGGAAAATTTCGAAGAGGTGTTTTGCTTCCCCAGAAAAATGCTCCAATCCACACCGACGGTGTTTTTACGCAAAATGTGACATAATGTGGCTTCCAGCTGCTTCCTCACCCACCGTACTCACCTGAGCTCTTCCCTAGTGACTTGTTCCCATGAAAAATCTGGAAAAGGTTTGTGTAGAAGGCATTTTGTGGATAACTCTTTTCCGAAGGAGGTAACGAAGTGTTGGTTTGAAGAGAAAGATAAAGCGTTTTTCGCAGTGGGGATTCTCCAACTTTATGATCGGTACAACAAGTGTATCCAAGTCAGGAGAGACTGTGAAAAAATAAAGGTGCGTTTCCGAAAAAAAATTCTGTGTCTTTCTATGGTAGGCTTAGAGCTTATTCAACGCCCTACATAAGTGCAGTATTTTGTAATTCAACGGAAATTACGCAATGAAAACGTTTTATGAAATATTTAAGTTTTTTATTTAAATATAAAATGCCGAATTATGTCGTTGTTCTTGCTTCTGTGGGATGAATGACTGGAAAAAAGAAAAGCTACTTCCATTCAGTAAATTCAGTATTTTCAGAAACAAACGACAGTTACGAATGAAAAGACGAAGTCAACAGTATTTCGCAAATTGCTTCTGTTGTTACTGGCATTTTTGGTATATTGCGAATAAAGAACATGCATCACTATCGATAGTAATTTGTCAATTCCAACATAATGAGAGGTTAAAATGTTTGAATGTGATTATGAATAACTAATAAAACTTTTTAGAATAAACAGCAAAAGCGATTATTAAATATACGGAATTTAAAAATACATAACTTCGAGAACAGTTGCTGATTTCATTGTCTGCAATTTTAAATAAATTATATTTAATGTTACGAGCTCAATAAAATCATTTGCTAGGTGCCAGTGGGAATGCATTTCAGCTTTGAAAAAATATTTCAATTTTATAAAGGTGGTAATGAGGACACCACGAATAAAAAATCCGTAGCATTCAAAGCCGAGAGATCACAACTACGCAGTATGACATTTCATTAATCGTTTTTCGATTCTCTTTGACAATTCATTAATCGTGTTTCGATTCTCTTTGACAATTCGTTAGTCGTTTTTCGATTCTCTTTGACAATTCATTAATAGTTTTTCGATTCTCTTTGACAATTCATTAATCGTTTTTCGATTCTCTTTGACAATTCTTTAGTCGTTTTTCGATTCTCTTTGATAATCATTAATCGTTTTTCGATTCTCTTTGACAATTCATTAATCGTTTGTCGATTCTCTTTGACAATTCATTAGCCGTTTTTCGATTCTCTTTGACAATTCAATAATCGTTTTTCGATTCTCTTTGGCAATTCGTTAATCGTTTTTCGATTTTCTTTGACAATTCATTAATAAATTTTTTCGATTCCCTTTGTACACACCCCGGTCACTAAATTAGAAATCCTTATGCAGATATACGTAAACATCACTTACACTATACAAAATACGTGATCACGTGCATCACCACGTGATCCAGGCAACTATTTAAGATTGCTATTCGTCAATGTGAAGTACAAAGGATCAATCGGAGTTACTAGATAAAAGGCTTACTGTGGGTGCTCGTGTAGCTGGAGCGACGATTTCGAAAACAACACGGTTGACTGGTTTATCAAAAGGTGAGATATCTCGGGTCTTTAATTAGTGGAAAAAATAACCCACATTGCTTGTCTAAGAGGCATAACTGTATAACTGTTGTGTGATAACAATCTGTCAGGAGTATGATCGGCGTTGTCTGAGAATGCTTGTACAGAGAACACAGGAATACCTGTATGCAAAAAATGACCAACTCGATATGGGACAAGAACGATTATCCAATGTTTCCATAATTTAGATTGAATATAATATCGTTGAAGATATTAATGATGATGACATAATCAATGAATTTGCTGAAATGAAAGCCAGAAAAATACAATCAAAATAGTTATTTTCATTTATAAATACATATGTATGATATTGAATATTTTTTGTGGACATAAAAATTATCTGTGAACAATTGCTTTGTTGCATTTGTTTAAGAGGTCCAAAAACAAAACTTTGTACACGGCACATAAAAAGCTAGTTAAGGCACTGTGTATACAGGTCATAGGAAAGCCCATTTAGCCTGAAATATCTTGCGAACGGAGAGAGGTACAGTGAGATAACGGCATAGTAAGGCGACTAAGCCCGATCGAATGCAACCAATAGCGGCGCCTCTAGTGGCGAAATGCGGAAGTTAGCCATTGCCGATCGAAAACAAAAAGAGATAGAGCAAAATTTCCAATTACAAAGTTGTAAAGCATTAATTAATTAGTACAAAAAAAAACATTTGTTTTACACGGATAAGATAAATTATCGCCTAAATACCCTAAATGTCAGAATCGATGCGCGACCTTTTGTGTGAACGTTTGAAGGGAACAGGAATAGGTATGAGCAAATACACACAATTTATTGCATAAATGCGTACTTATGTCAATACACTTTGATGACGTCAGACAAAACAAAAACAAAAAAGGCAAACTGGCTTACAGTGATAAAAAGTTAATGTCGAGTATGTTCGAGGAGTTCGCCATTGCCCACGATACACATTTGTATTCGTGAAACTAACTCTGCATGTACATTCTTCAGCATGAAAGGTGTCACACTATTGCAAGCATCTGTAACACGACTACGTAGATCCAGCAGACTTGTAGGCGCTGTTGCATACACCTGATTTTTTGAGTGAAGCTCGCCATTCTCACACAGCGTACGTAGACCTAAACTTCTGATCAGGGTACATCCTGCTACTGGATTTTATATCGTAGGTACGGTACAACGTCGTAATCTGCATTTGCATATGGCTACATTTGCGAAAAGTGAATATGCAGATTCGAATCTTCGCGCATCGATTTAGGACATTTTAGGGTATTCAGGCGACAATTTATCTTATCCGTGTAGAAAAAATGTTGTTTTGTAGTAATTAATTGATTGTTGCTCTACAACTTTGTATATAGAAATTTTGCTGTATCTCTTTTAGTTTTCGATTTGCAATGGCTAACTTCTGCCTTTCGCCACTAGGAGCGCTGCTATCGGTTGAATTCTAACTGGTGTAGTCGCTTTACTATACCGTTATCTCAGTTGCATAACTGTACCTCTTTTCGTGCAAAAGTTATTTCAGCCTAAAGGGACTTTCCTATGCACCCTGTAAATTTATGTACTGTCTGGTACCCATCTTACTGGCTATTTATGAGATGCTGTAGATAAACAAACGATTTACGAATTTGTGCGTAGCCACCACGGAAGTTCGATATTAGATAATTCCTAGTCCTAAATAGTTCGATATTATTTCCTGTTTCTAAATTCTTTCTCTTTCCTGACTCCGAGCTGGATAGAAATTGAAGTATTAAAATTTCTTCGTTAGGTTTGCATGAACGCACTGGAAGCACAGAAGAGCTATATGGTGACACGGTTCAAGTCCCGGGTAGAACGAATAATTTGCTAGAATTCTAACATCGTGGTGGATCTAGCACAAATGGAATGGGTGAGCGTTAGGATAAATTTGATTGGAGTTCCTTTTCTTGGGATACATTATTTTTTGTCTTTGTTTCGGGTTTAAAGACCACAGTGAGCAACACTTAGAGATACAAACAGCAGCATTCCCTAATTTATTGCCATTGGTTTCGTGGCAGGGACAGGATCTCCAGCGTCATAAAGAAAACTCACCGCTTATGCGTCATCTAGATTCGAACATAGGCCCATCTGGGCCGACTGGTCAGAGGCCAGCGGCTTAGACTACTCGGCAATCGGGACGGCCGGATACATATCTGTTCAACGCAGTAGACCAATGCCGATGAATGGTTATCAGTTTGAAGGACCGAGAACAAAAACAGCTAGAAGAAAACAAAGAATGACTAAAATCTCATTGAGAGAGCAGCATTGTAAAGTCGTTTGTGTTCTTGTTTGAGATCTAATTATCGATATCGTACGATTAATTATATCTATGACTTCAGAACAACATGGCTCACTGATGTAAAAGTTCCAGCTCTCTTTATACTTACTGCTTCGTCTTTACTGGAAACATTTTCTACTTTATGACTTTCATGGGTTTTGTTTTCATCAGAATGCATGGAATATCACAGAAAAAGTTTTTAAGTCGGTTTCACAAGAGTTTCAAAATAATTGTAAGAGCTGAAATTAAAATTGTATACGTGTATTGTAAACTTTCATTCCTGATATTTGAAGAAATTTCGTTGAATCTGCAACAAAAGCTGCACCCGTAAGCTGATTTCGAATAGTGGCCTTAGTGATTTAGATACTGATTTACGCACTTCATTCGTGATGTAGGAATAAAATGACTCCGAAAATTTCGTTAGCAGGAACATTACTTCAACTTTTTAAATAGAACTAGTATGGAAGAGCATTCAACGAACGGCTTTGAAAAACGTTCGTGTTTATCGTGATACACAGCTACACAGTCGAGTCACATTATTGTGACTACCAGCTAATATCCAGAGTACCGTCGTGTGCAGCGCGGACAGCAGCTAGACGTGCTGGCAGTGCCTCATTAAAGTGCTGAAAGGTGTTCACAGGTATGTGGAGCCATGCCCACTGCAGTGCATCTGACAGCTGCTGGAGTGTGCGTGGTGAAGGATCAGTAGAGCGAACAACACGATAGAGGTTGTCCCACAGATGCTCAATTGGGTTTAAGTCTGGGACATTAGGAGCCAGGGAAGTACTTTGAAGTCTTCATCGTGCACTTCCAACCACTCTTGGACATTTCTACCTGTCTGACACATGGCATTGTCGTGCTAGAAGATCCTATCCGCCCCAGGGGAGAGAATCATCATGTATGGGTGTACGTGGTCTGCAAGGATGGATTCATAACGAATTCGGTCCGTAGTGCCTTCCAGAGGTATGAGTGGACACAGAGAATGCCTCGAAAACATCCCTCAGACCATAACGCTGCCCTCACCAGTTTGTGTTCTTCCAGCAATGGTTGAAGAATGTTTGTTCTCCGACGATTCTCGCCTTATACGGTAACGTCCATCCGTTCGATGAAGCAGAAAACATGACTCATCTGAGAAGGCAATCCTTTTGCCAGTCAGCGGAGGTCCAATTCCGATACTGCTGTGCAAATGTAAATTTTTTCTGCCGATATACCTTCGTTAGCATAGGACAGTGACCATCCGTCTGCATGGGAGCCCCATACGCAGCAGGGTTCACTGAACTGTCGTTTTAGACGAACTTCCTGTAGCCCCCTGGTTCATTCGGTCAGTGAGTTGTTCCACTCTGGCATGTAGATCGGGCCTCACGCACCTTCGAAGCCGACGTTCACCTCTCACATCATTGGCACGTGGTGCTCCGCAGTTTCCACTTCGCTTATTCGCACTGGTGCCATTTCTCCAATCACGATACATTTTAACCACAGCAGCACGCGAACAGTTCACAAACTGCGATGCTGCAGAAATACTGCCGCCCTTGGCCCGAAAGCCGATATTAATCCCTTTCTGCAAATCTGATAAATCGCTCCCTTTATTCATGACAGCAAGCAGTGATATGTTTTCAGATTGCCTACAGCACACCTTATATACATTTCAAGCCAGCTCACGACACCTGCCTTCTTTCATTAGCTACGCACCGTTGAAGTCAAAAGTATGAGGTGGTCACAATAACGTGACTTTACCGTGTGTGAAAATGTACTTTTTTGTCAAGAGACGCTATTGATAGAAGTCTTGGAGGTACATGTTTCCTTTGCTTCTGCTAGTAATACCAATTAAAAGTATGAGGCAATTTAACCGTGTTCTCTACGTGAAAACTACACAAAATACTTTTAAATCAAAGTTTCATAAACATGTCACGGCAGAAGGCGTTAGATGCTCATATTCGTACCCCTGTTCAAAGAAGGCAAAGCCACTTATCATGAAAATAGTTTATTTCGAGACGATTATCATTCATGTAAGGCTTAGGCTTACTAGCAATGATGAATACTATGGTTTGTGATTTCAGATGTTGAGTGACTACGATTTACAAAAGTTTTATTGATTACCGAGGATTCAAAATTGAAGGAAAATGATGTACAGAATATTTCTTCTACACAAAGGCGCTTACTAGAGTGAAGAGACACTTTCCTTTGCATTTATTGTAATAGTTAGTTTACCAAAAATATATCATCATAAAAACTTCTTTTTTCCTTGCCTCACAATTGACTCAAACAAAAGTGCAATTCTTTATTTAATTAAAGGCGCAATTATTCTTAAATATTGATAACGTTATCCTTATGAAAGTCAGTTAATAAAACAGGACTCTGGGATTCGATTGTGCAGCAACTGTTGTCGTAAATTTACGAAGTTAAAAACAGATGAACAAAGAATAGTATCAGCTACGTCTTTGTGTCTTTCACAGTTGGTCTACTGCGACGTAACTGAATTTTGTTAGTGGCTGTTCGGTTGTATATTTTCACAGTCGTATCAGAATAACATGACCACCTACTAATAATGGGAATAACCACTGATGTGTTGATGTTTTTCTATTAGTGGTTCTGAGGGTTTAGGGCCCAAATCCTTGGTTCCACTATGCGAAAAAGTAACACATCCACTCATTCTTATCTCCAAGAATGATTTCTTAATTTTTTTCCTCTCAGATTTTTTTAATTTCATTTTTTTTTCGAGGTCAACCATGCGACGGGAACAAAACAATTCTTTTATTTTTTTTCGAGGTCAACCATGCGACGGGAACAAAACAATTATTTTATTTTTTTCCATTTTCTTAATCATTCGCTCCAAGATTTCTTTAGTAATTGTGCATTCATGTTTTTTTTTGTGTGTGTACGTGTACTATATATGGACCTCCGGAACGAGAACTACGGAGAAAATATATTAATGGCTTAAAATTATTATTAGTCTATAGGTGGAAATAGAACATTTGTGAAATAAATTATTAACTTCACTTTAGAAATTAATTTTTGTATACATATGTAATCATCATCATCATCATCATCATTCTCAACAATTATCAATCCACTGTTGGACGAAGGTCTCCCCAAGTTTCTTCCACAACGGTCTGTTCCTAAGTTGCTTTAAAAGTCTATAATTTTTTGTTTGGTTTAAGGGTTTAATTACTACCATGAGCAACACGTTGGACTATAAGCAGTCACACTTTCCTAATTTAGGGCTATTGGTTCCAGGGAAGGGATAGAGCCAGTGCCGTAAGGAAAACATAACAGATTGGAACCCGGACCCCTCTCGGACAGTTCTCTATTAGGGGTAGAAATGATCGTAACACTAGGCAAAATGTTCTTCAGAGTAGAAGATATTCGACGCAAACGGATTATTTTGAATGAAACATTCAGTAGCATGGATTTAGAGAAAACACAGTGTAACTTTATGCGCCTAGCAGGAAAACTGTGTATTATTTGTAAAGAAAAAAAAAACAGCACAAATGAGTATCACATCAAAAAGGGATTTTTTAATTGGCTTTTTTGAACCGAAAATACTTTTGTAAATCGAAATATACAATGACGGCCTCTAGCGGCGGAACTGTGCATTATGCAAATGTAGATGAGTAGATGCGCGCATAAAATTAAAAAAAGATCCATGGCGTGAGCTAAGTTTCCGAAAAAATATTTCAAATACGACTTTTAGAAGCAGATATATCGAGAAAACAGTTTACGCATTTGTTAATCCAGCGGATTAACAAATGCGTAAACTGTCGGTGGCGTTGAAGTGTATTTTGCTTCAAGTGCATAATGTTCACAATCTTTATCATTTAGAATAGAATTCTTTCAATCGGACTTTTAGAAGCGGAGATAAAGCTGAGGAGAGAAACACACATCAACGCCACCGACAGAGCTCTGCACAATAAAAAACTCAAAAATATATGTTAAACATTGCCCGCAGTATATAAGATCAGAGTTTCACATCTCACTTTAGAAGCAGAGACATCGAGAGTGCACATATTTGCCTCCCTTAGATAAAAATCGAGAAAGATGCCATAAAACACCAATGAGCTATTACATTATGACCACCTACTTAATAAGCTGATAAGCTGTGGGACCCCTTTTAGCCAGCAAAGCAGCAGCTACTTGGTAAGCCATCGATTTGATAAAGTGGCGATAGGTATCCTGGGGTATCTGGTACCATAATGTCAACAGCAGGTCGTCTAGTTCCCGTACATTTCGGGGGGGTGATTTAGTGTGAACCCGTTTTTCCAAGTCGAACCACAAATGTTTGATTGGGTTCATGTCCAGTAAATTTGGTGGCCAGAGCATTAACAGAAAGTCTCCAGCATGTTCTTCGAACCACTGCTTGACGATTCTGCCAGAGTGGCATGGTGCATTATTCTGTTGGTAATGGCTATCACTAGCAGGGAACACAGTTGCCATGAATGGGTGAACTTGGTTTACAACGATGTTCAGATACCTGACAGCTGTGAGGGATTGTGCTATTGGGATAATGGGGCCTAAAGTGTCCCAAAAAAACATCGCCGACAGCATAACACCGCCGCCGCCAGTCTGTTTCCGGCCAACAGTGCATCCAGGTGCCATACCCTCCGCTCGTAATCAGCGTATCCACGCTCGGCCGTCTACGTGACGCACCAGGAATCCACGGTGCAAAATGTCGTCAGACCACCCCGCTTTCTTCCAATCATCCACAGTTCAATCTCGATCTTGGGCCCATTTCATGCGTTGTTGGCGATGACGTGCAGTGAGTATGGGGACCAGGTTGAGTCTTCGGCTGCGGAGGCCCATGCGCAGAGGGCTGCGATGAAATGTGTGCTGTTTCGCATTGCCCTGATCACTACTGTTGTAACTGCGGGTGATTTACCGCCCTGTCGCCCTGCGGTCTCTGTGAACAATGCGCGACAGTTTCCACTCCTCTTTGGCATCAATAAGCTGCGGACGATACACGGCTGGATGACGGTTCGTCGTTTGGCCACTGTGCACTACTTTTGATACGTACTCACTACAGCGACACATGAACAACCCACAAGCCGCGACGTTTCCGAGATCGTAGTTCTGAAGCGCGGTGCCATCACACTTTGTCCTTTATCGAACTCCGATAAACCGGCAGCTTTTCCCATTCTGACTCCGAACACTCTACTAACCGAAAGCCTGTCCTCGGGTTGTATGTATAGTGCTTAGTGAACGTCCCCTGCTCCACCGTCCGGTCTCCAGGCGCGCTCATTTATCTAGGTTAAGGGTGGTCATAATGTTATACCTCATCGGTATACATTAATCCTTCTAGTGGGGAAAATTGAATTAAAAACTGTGCACAACGCGGTTTCCGTTGTTTGAGTTTTCGAAAGTGAACACTAAAACAAATTCAATCGTATTATATGAAGCAAACATATGAAATAAAATGCGTTTAAAATTCAAAAGCATCTACACTCGAACCCTAAGTGGCAAATTACGACGGAACAAGGAGTGGATTAGCCCACTGGGGAATTTTCCGGTAAACCACTCGAGAAGTGGCCCACTTTCTGGTATATTGTTTTCATTTGGGTTTTTTGGAATGAACGGATTTTGGTAAATATGAATATAATTATCGTTAATTTCACTTGAGATTTATTTATTTCTGAAATGTTATTTCCATAAATAAAAACCGTCCTATTTATTTTGGCGTTTGCTCTGAAATAGCCAAATTCTTTGTACTTGTGTGAGAATGTCTGCCTGACCACCACATAGTCATCAAGTAATTAAATTAAAGTTAACTGCACTTAGACGTAAGTTGTTGAACTTGGAGCCCAAGAATTTTTTAGGACCTGCATTCTTTTGTGTAGTCTTAGGAGCAGTAGTAGCGATTGTGATGGGCCATTATTCTCATTCTTTATAGTCACAGACTAACAAGTAAAGCAAAGCGATTCTCCCGTAAAGATATTCCGAATTCTGTGTCCCACCCAGATTCATCTTAAAAGAAACAAGGATTATCAGTACTGGTTTATACGTCAAAAATAATGGGTAGACTTTAAAAAGGCGTTTACTCAAGGAAGTGATAATAGCAATACCATTGCGCAGTAGGTAAACAATGATCAAATAAATATAAAAATTGCGTTGTAAAATTACTATGTGGCTTGTGCGCATTTAAGCTCACAGAAGGACCTTTGCGTAATTTAATTGGAAATTGGGGCCATCAAGGAGTTCGTGATTTTGGTCACCCAAAATCAAATTTTTTAAAGGAAAAATAGTTAGCTGGTTCAACAGCCTGTTATGAGTGTGGTTTGATGCTAGTTTCAATCATGAGATGATTCTTAAAATTCTTTCACTGTAAAATCGTTTTTTTTTTTCACGGCTAAACTCGTCTTGCAGTTCATATTTCAACAGTTCTCTTTCAACCAGAATCCAACAAAAAACTTATCACGAGAGGATTTGTACGGCGTTTGCCTGTAGGTCACGTATTCTTGTAATGGACCACCAGACTAAAATTCCAGACCTCGTTTGGTCATTCCAATCCGACCTTCGATGGAATTCTGTTCAGTTCTGTGAGTTGAAACTTTCAGGTATTTCTTCCTTTTCTTCTGCTTTTATGCCTTCCTTAAGAAGAATATTGTATTTAACTCATATAAAACTTGGCAAGCCGTCTGAACCCAATAACTCATAGAATTAAAAGCCCTTAAATTAAAAACTTTAATTCGCTAAAAGTACCCCTAAAAGATCTTTCAAAACGCACAGCGTTTCATCTTCAGGTAAAATGAACAAAATGTGTTACAAGAGCCCGGTTTTTATCAGGTGGGAAAGCGAGAGTTTGCGACGTAGATTATGTTTTATGCGCACTCGCGTGGAACTTTGTGAGTAATTACTACACCAAGTCCGTGGAACACAAAAGATTTAATATTTTTTGTCGCAGAGGAAGCATGCAATAATTTTCTTACCACTTGTTCAACATTTGGTGTAACAGCATTATCCAAGGTAGTGGTTTCGTTAAAGGGGTATCATCATTGCATCATTCCGTTCCACAGATAAAAATAAATAAGGTTTCAGTAAACATCAAAGATCTTTGGTTATTTGCTGTTGAAAAGATCCTGGCTTCGCTCTCAGGGATTCTGTACATTGTACTTATGTTCTGAGATCCTAGTGCGTAAAGAACGTAGCGTGGAACTTATAAGTGCCGAATCTTTATTTACACCATCAATAGCCCTCATCGGAATGCAAAACACTCCATACCTCTAATGTAGTCCGATTGGGTCGCGGTCACTCCTCAAACAGAAAGAATATTTCTTGTACTTTCACCGAAATTAACCCTTTAACCAGCTGGAATGAATGAATTGGGGGTTGAGAAAATGGACTGAAATCAGCTCGAACGAATACATTCGTTGTTTCAGAAGTGGACCTAACGCGGCTGGAGCGAGCGAACTTGCTCATCAGAAAGCGTTGCTTTCCCCTTAACTCTGATACTCAAAGGGGTATTTTAGCGGGTTTATTGGCACTAATGTTCTCTTACTAATTACCTACTAATTAGTCAGAAAGGATTAGTGTCAATATAACAATAGGGAAAAACATAAGAAAAGAGAGAAAGAGAGGAATTTGAATCACTTATTTCTAACGGGGAAAGGCTAGATCTGTGACGTCCGTGTTAGAGGACTAGACTTTCCCCGTCATGCTTGGAGTCACAGAGCAAGGACTAGAAACAAGCACTTGTCACAAATAACAGGTACCAGTGGTCGGTACTGCAGGTGTGAGAGGGGGCAAATAATTATTTTTCCCTTTTTTTTGTAAAACCCGATAGCAATGTAAACATTTCTGTCTGGGGAGTGTAGAAATTTTTCAGGAGCATTTGGTTCAGGTACAGAGAATGCTCGCACATTTTTAGAACGATTTTCCAGCAATATATTTAATATTTAAAATAAAATTGTTTCTTCCTTAAATTTGTTCCTTAGACTTTTCTCTGGATATGAACCATCATCTAGATTTCCAAGATAACACGGCATTTCCTAAAATTGGTACGGATGTTTCATTCCATCCCTCTTCCACTGCTTTCCGTAGTCCAATAATTGTTTTAGGTCTGCGTTTGAAAAGCGTTCTTTTCAGCAGCCCGAAGGAACAATAGTCCATTGGTGGTAGAGAAAGGGACTTTGAAGGAATATGAGCAAAAAGTATAGAATTGATGCCCATCTCTTTTTTTCATTTTTTCAAGAAATAGAGTCGTAGATTTCGATGTATCATTAATAGGCTTACCCTGATGAAGTTCTACTCTTTGAAGGCTCTCTGGATAAAGGAATGGTATTTCCTCTTTTAATATAGGAGTTAAAACATTATTTTGGTAATATCCAGAATTGATTTTAACATTCTTTTTTAACATTTCTTATTTTTTATTTACCATTGTACGAGAAACCAGCAATAATCATGAATCCTATATTCGCTATGTGGGTTCAATGAACTTACTACCAGCCACTTGTGAGCGTTTTGAAGAAATTCTTCGGGAAGGAAACGATGGGTTTCGGCATCAAGACAACTAATGTTTTTGACTTACTACGGAAAGACAGGGACTCTGTTCAATTAAAGAAACGCTGTGGTGTTTATTTGATCCCAATTCGTTCTACTTCCCCGGGAAACAGGGATATCTGCTACATAGGATCCCTTTTAAGAAATCTTGGTTTACGTATGGCAGAACATGAATATTTACTTCGTTCCAATACTATTACAACATCGTTAACCAGGACTTTCGCGAACGGAACATTTTACCCTGACTCGGATGGAGTTAGGATTCTTACATCTGCTAGTAATAAACAAGCATTACTATTTACAGAGGCATTATACATTACTTATTTTTCGGAAGAATGCTGCAATGAGGAAATACCGATCAATGTGGACTCTATTTGGCAAGGACTACTCACACGGTTAAAAACGTTTAATGATTATGTACTACCTTTGTAAAAACTCAGTTAATCATACTGTTACCTGGCAACCTGAACTTGCCACGCTATGCATTGTAGAAATTGTGGGGAGATAACTATATAATACTGTACATGCACACCAGTGTTGCTAATAAGGCCTGAAGCTGCAGCCGTCACGGCTGTGTAAAATCTTGTCTGTGCCTTTTAGCTGATTTTAATTGTAAATAAGATATTTTTTTATCTCTGCAGTTTAACTCGGCTAAAGTGTTTGTGAATCGTGCTTCTGACAGCTATTGCTTCTACGGTTTAAACTTGAATCATGAATCCTGCACTGAAACTTTCTTCTGATTATTAGAGCCAAGTTTGCAAGTCTTTTACTGTTCTTTTGTGATAGTAAATCGATTTTTTTCGTTGCAGCCGTTTAGATAGATCCATGTTTCATCAATACACACAATGAATTTCCATCGGTCTCCGGCTAAGGGATTTAAAAAAAATAAGTCTACACCGTGTTCTGCAATCAGCCACGTGCTTAGTCGAAAAGCGGTGAATATTATGTTTCTTGTATTTTTCATTTACAAATCAATACCAGTGGGGTATATTCGAGGCTAGCTTGGCTAGCTGGGAAACCCAGAGAATGCACAAATAAAACTGAATTAAATATACACAAATAAAAGTCAATTATCAACGGTATTAAAATATGTCGATGTTTCCATTGCGAAAAAAAAAATGCTCGCGGATTCGCTTCTTTGATTCAGTCCAGCGAGCGAAAACCAACGGCATAACGCAAGCAGCTCTTCCAGAGTTTTCGCAGTTTTGATGGGAAAACCTTCCGTACAATCGCGTGCTAGCGTTTCCATGACAACATGAATCAGCTGGTAGAGGGGATTGGCCCATTGCTTTGGGAAACGGTTCGCTCCGAAAAAAGAAGACATACTATCTCAGTCACTCGCATACTCTGGCCCATACGAGTGTTTCGCGAGAGTTGTTTCCGTTTTTGTGAAGTGCCAATGAATTAAAATCAGAGATTTAATATATCTTAAATTCGTGGCTTTGGTTTATTCGAACTGTTTTGATAAATTTTATGAAAGCTTCCCTGAACATCTACTGCCAGAACTTAATGAACTCTATGCTTCAAATTTTGATACAGCTCGACGAAAAAATAAACAAGGTGTTTCATTCCCTTGATGAATACAAAAACAAATCAGTAAGAGAAATTACGTGTTACATACAGTTGAATAAATTGGACATAGTGTTTAGTGAGGTGCACAAATTAGCAGACCTCATATTAAACTTTCCATCAACAACTGCAAGTGCCGAAAGTTTTTCAGCATTAAAAAGAATCATGATATATCTTAGAGCCACACAAGACATGCACATTCGAAAAACTTGGCTGTTTTGTCAATAGAGAAAAACATTCTTTTTAAATATGAAAAAGTACTCGGAAGAAACATTTTTGAAAACGTATTACTCAAGTTCACACAAAAGGAAAGAAGAATGGAGTTCATGTACAAATAACGTATTCAGAAGAAAAATGGAATTCATGTACATATAAGTGTTGAAATCCTAATCTTCATAATTATTAGGTATTATGTTAGCAATGGCATGTATCTAAAATTTAGAGAAAAAGTTACTTCTATTACTTAACAATTAAAAATTAAACTTCGCAATTTAAAAAAACAGTATGGGGAGGGGGGGGTAGCCTAAGTCTCGGACCCAATATACGCCACTGTTCAGTACCTTGTTTACAGTTGATACAGATATTTTTAACGACTTAACGATTGCCGTTTGGATCGGTGGATTATCTTTTAAGACCAGACACCTTAGTTTTGAAATAGTCATAAAAGTACATACCTTCTTTGGATATTCGTTTGGTGCTCTTTTTCCTCTAAAAAGCAATGCTTGACGAGTTTTCCCTCTGTTATTAATAATATTGCTTATTTTGCATTTAGAAATGCTAATTACATGTTTTTCACAGCGTTCTTTAATTACAGAACACGAATATTTCTGTTCGTAAAGAACAAAAACATAACCTTTTACCCACAGCTAGTTTACCTGCGCCATTATCTTAGCAGACGACATTTAACCGCAGCAGATGTTTCTTTCGTAGTTATCTAATGCGGTGTTGCAAAATTTCAATACTTTGATCTTCTTTTATTTACTGTAATTTCTTATCAAAAATGTTGGGAAAATGGGTGAACACCTCTGCACATCTGCCGCTTAAATGGTTATGACGGATGGACAGGCGGATGTGCAAGTACGCGCGTCTTCTGAAAACATGTGCTCAAAAGAAGTGTTGAACGTACACATTTTTTTAATCACCCTTATTGGGCTTATTTTCGGATTTTCGTGGCACCTCTCTGCTCAATACCAACTGGTTTAGAAACTCCTGACACGAATGAAGATAATGCTATTTTTCAGCACTAAAGATTAAATGCTCCAGATAAAGTTATGCAGGAAAATTTTAAGCTGAAGGCTACAGAATGTAAATTCTAATAGACTAATTAAAGTAGTGGTTGAAGGAAAGTAGCACCTTGAATAAAATTGTGCGATAATTGAGACATGGCGCCAATTATAGATGTTGAAATCACTCTTAGTTTCGTTAATGCAAATATGGCCATTTTCTGCTGTCGTAAACTAGATAAACACTGTGTTTGTTTGCAATTACTTCAAGTAAAGTACAGGGAAATATAATTAAGGCGCGCACTGGAAGATTAAGGATTAGTTAGCACACAAATTGGTAAACCACGGCAACCAAAATGTGCTTTTGCGGACAAAATATTCTTTGAATTCTAATCTCCACATTCTACGGCTTTTGTAAATTAGTTTAACGTAAAACATTCGATAGAGGGTAAAATGTTGAGTGGAGTTTTCTGTCGTGGAAACACTGGCGATGTTTACCATGATCCAACGTAGCAGGCATTTTGGATTAAGAAATCTGTGTGTGTAAATAATAAATACAATTATGATTTCTCTGAAGAAAGTTTCTAAATCCGAAAGCAAGGAAACTTTGCATTGCCGTAATGCGACAAACACACGCGCGCGCACACACACACACGCACACGCACACACACACACACACACAAAGCGCCAATCAAAATTCGCAGTTTTACATACACGATATTAATGAACTAATATTTTTGCACTTTTAAATAGAATGATGAATTAGCGAGGTTTTGCAAATTTGACAAAAGCAGATATTTTCAAAATTATATTAAAAATTATCATATGCGTTTCGATCATTATTAAATAAGTTCTATGCGGAAATATTTTAAATTGCCAGATAACGATTGGCTTCAGCTTAAAGAATATTAACGATACACAATAAAAACTTATGCAACTCTTTCACATGTTTTAAGAAGCAGATTTGAAACATATTAAAGAAGAATTGATTTGATTTTGACTCCAAAAATATTTAAATCTGACAAAGAAAATATGTTTCCGGAAAGAAATATCGTGAGAAATTTGATTAATAATTTTCCAAAAACATGTTCTCTTTTTACCCAACACTGATGTTATCCACTCTAAAAATGGTTTTCTAGTGCATACTCCATTTACTATTTATTCAATGTATGTAGTACTGGGAACCATGGATACAAAACTTAATGGCCTTTAATAAATTACTATTTCTTCGCAAGTTTATGTTATTTGCATCGTTTTTCCTAATCTTTTTATAATGTTTGCATTCATAAGGCTGAATTTTTTAGTTTCTCACCTCACAAGGAATATACATCTATGAGCGAATATCTCGTTCTGTATATATATATATATCTCTCTCTCATCTTTTTAAACTATAATTACAAAAATGGTGTCTTTCTACTACTTACTCTCTTAAACATTCGCTCAGAGAACTCATTCCATTTCACAGAAGTACAAACACTGAATTAAAAAAAAAATATATTTTTATATAAAAAAAATTTCGTTAATTCGAGAACATCAAATGCTTTTAGTCAATAAAAATTTTTCTGTTAATTCAAAAAATTCAATCATTTATCCCAGTTCTTTAAAATCTTAAATGGTTGCACTCGCCATACGTTCTAACTGCTTAAATATTTTTTATGAAGCTACAGGTAGGCTTGGTGGGCAGCCACCCTCGAGACGCTATATGTGATCTAGGTGGGCAGCCACCTAGCCCGCCTGTAGCGTCACGTCTGGATGTGCCCAGGTTCGAGTTCCGGCTGAGACATGGGTATTGTGGTTGTAACATGACTCTGTCCCTTCCCTGGAACCAATGGTCCTAAATTAGGGGCGGGCTAGTGCTTATTGCTCTAAGATTTTCTCATGGTGATCATTAAACAAAGGAACATAAGGAACATAAGAAACATTTCTTAGGTTCTTAAGGTTTAGATATGCACATTGGAATAGGAAAAACTGCACTTGGTGGCACCAAATGACCTTGAGCCTGGTTTTCGCACTTTTTCTTCTTTTCTTCTTGAGGATGAACTTCCAATTCCGATTTGTAGTAGTTCATTTATTCTTAAGCCTTAATCTGTTTCGCTCATTTTTTTTTTTCGTTTTTTGAGAGTAAACCTATTCCTAATCGTTGCACGTCCTTCTTTTTTCCTGATTTCGGTATTTGATAATGTTTTACCTATAACTATCTCTATCTAACATTCTACATCTTGCTGAATTATGGCACTTTAATATTTTTAATTCGGCGATCTCAAAGGAAGGGAAAAATAAACAAAGGGAAACACAAATAAACTTGAAAAAAGGAAACAAAATGAACTTAAAAAAATAAAACACAAATAAACTTTAAAAACACGCAAATAAACTTTATAATAGGTTCGTAGATGATATTGTTCTTAATTTTTGTTCAGAGAAGTATTTTGGTGAAGTCGGTACTTTTGAGGTATTTTGTTTTTAATCAATGCATACTTCTAGTGATTACGTACGGAGCAGAGACGTGATCTTAACTAAAAAAGACATACAACGGTCGTTCCATAAAAACTGAGAGTAAAATCATATAAAATGAAGAAATATAGGTACAGCACGTTATCGTTTCTCAAAGTATCTTTCCTGAGATGATATGCAACTGTCCCATCGTTCAGTCCACTTTTGAAAGCATGAATTCAAGGCATTTTGTGGAAGCTGCTTTAGCAACCCCTGTACAGCTTGAATAACGTCAGCACCTGTGTTAAATGATGCGCCACAGAACTTCTCCTTCATTGTTGGAAACAACCAGAAATCGCACTGGGCGAGGTCAAGGCTGTGGCAGGCTGTGGCATGATTTCAATACTGCTTTTCATAAGAAACAGTTGACCACAAGCAGCCACACCTGGGCGGGCGTCATCAGGGTGTAGGGTGCACTTGCCCACCAGTTCCGGTCTCTTAATCGATATGTGTTGTCGCAGACGCTTTAAGTCTGAAATGTAATACTCAGCATTGACAGTAATTTCTGGAGGTACGGCATGCCGGTAGAACACACCTTTATGATCAAAGAAAATTATCATCATCACCTTCCCAGTCGATTTGGTTTGGCGAACTTTTTTTCGGAGGAGGCGAGCCTGTGTGTGTTTCTAGACACACGTTGCACGCTTCGTGAGGGGGTCGAAATATTGGACCTATGTTTCATCGGTAGTTATTACTGTGTTTAGTTTGGATCCTTTGCAATCATTTGATTCCACTCCTGACGCACTTGAACTCAGGCTAACAATTGTTCTCCCGTCACGTGATGAGGTACCCATCTGGGACACTCACGATTCCGCAGTATCTTGTCCCGTAGAATGTGGAATGCTGACGTTTTTTAAATATTAGTTGTCGCCGCTATGTCTTCACACGTCATTCGCTGATCTTCTTGTAGGATTGCCCAAACACTGTTAACAATACATTCCGTAACAACACTTTCAGGTCGTAGGAGTCAGTTCTCCCAACAAACGCCTTTTTTAAAATCACGGTGCCATCTAAAATCCGTTGACTCACCGAAACATTTATCTTTGTAAGCTTTTTTATTATGGGGCCGTTTTGTCTAAACGATAGCAAAATTTTATCGCACAACGCATTTCACTTCTTAACTCTAAATCGCTCACCTCCATAGCTGTATGGCGAACTGCAGGCGTACCTTAAACAACTGCGCAATAACAAAAGCAGAAACGTCTACCACGGCTGATAACTGTTGCTATAGACACCCTTTTAATTAAGTTAGTCGTTCTACATGGTTAGTTTATTCCTTTGCGCTGTTGCCAACTCAAAAAAATTGTTCTTAGTTTTTATGGAACGGCCTTTGTGCAAGGATATTCATGTTTGCGGTAACCAGGAAAGGTAAGAAGAGGAACTCGTGGATAAGGTAAATGACAAGAGTGGAAGACATCATGATCAGAGCATAATCCCTGAAACGAAAATTGACTGGATATATTGCCAGGAGAACGGACCACCGATGGACAACCGAGATTTTAGATTGGATTCCTAGGTACAGGAAAAGATCCGAAAGGAGACTACGTGGTGGATGGATGGATGAAATTCGAAAGAATGCGGGAGTGACATGGAAGAGACCGGCCCAAGATAGATGGTTGTGGAAGAAACTTGGGGAGACCTTCATCCTTCAGTGGTTGATGATGATAATGATGAGGTATTTTGTTTTATACTTATGTTGAGTTTCCTATGCATATTATGCTCAGTAAAGCTATAGTATATTTCCTATGCTCATGAATTAGTAATATCTAAATGTGGTCTATTTTATATCAATCGTAGATTAATACAGACATCACCGAGCATACATATGATCATGTGCGATTTTTATAATTTTATTTTCATTTTTTATTTATTTATTACTTTTTTGGTTTTCTGTGATTGAGCAACTTTCGCTCTGTTCGGTGTTGCGGAGAAGGCCGATTCATGTGATTTAAATTACGAAAAAGAAATAATGCGCTGCCACAGTCTGAAAACTATAATGAACAGATTATTTTCAGTGGGAAGCTGTTAAAATACAAGTGTTTATTGCTTGCTTCAAATAGACTTTAGCGTTCGGTCTTTAATCGCACTAAAACGAATTCGTGATTTTATATCTCTGCATATCTGAATAAATGTAGGTTTCGTCAAGCGGCTACAATATTTGATAAGGTAATTGAAGCAGTATTTGAAGCAGGGTCTCAAACGCTTAAATTCTCTTTTTGTTGAGTTTCTCGGTTAACTTATAAAAGAAGAGCACTTACGTATTTTCCGTCACGATCAGCTTTATATCTTTGTAGTGTTCTGAATATCTTGCCATTTTTTTCTGTATTCAAGAATACCTTATCTATTAAATTCACATTCTTGTGTTGGAACTTTTAATTATACTTTCAAATTAGTTTATTTTTTGTTAAGAAATCGACCGATAGATGCTGCCTTGAAAAGCATAAAATAAGTGGTGTACAAAACTTGCCTGGAGAGCTTTTGGAAGAAACAGCATAATTTTCAAGAGCAATATGCCATTATGTCTTAAAAGAAAAGTGTTTGATCAATGCATCCTTCCAGTGCTTACGTATGGTGCAGAGACGTGGACCTTAACTAAAAGAGACATACAAAGGCTGCAGACAACTCAAAGAAGCATGGAGAGGTGCATACTTGGTGTAACCAGGAGAGATAAGAAGAGGAACTCGTGGATCCGAAAAATGACAAGAGTGGAAGACATCATGATCAGAGTTAAATCCCTGAAATGGCAATGGGCTGGACATACTGCCAGAAGGACAGATCATCGATGGACAGCCGAAATTTTAGATTGGATTCCAAGGGACAGGAAAAGACCCAGAAGAAGACCACATGGGAGATGGGTGGATGAAATTCGAAAGTATGCAGGGGTGACATGGAGGAGACTGGCACAAGACAGACCGTTGTGGAGGAAACTTGGGGAGACCTTCGTCCAGCAGTGGATTGATAATGGTTGACAATGATGATGATGATGATGATATTTCCCCAGCACTAAAAGCGTTCTAATACAAGGACAGCAGCATTCAGTAGGAACCTGTGCGAAATCTTAACGAAAGTGAAACAAATACTTCTGTAATTGGGTTCAGCTTTAATGGAATAACAAAAAAAATATGTTTAAAAAAGGGCAGTAGATACTTATTCCACTAAGAATTGAGGTTACATTCCAGAAATAATATGTCTGTGTACGATACTCGCTTAGGAGACCACATGCGATTTAAAAAGCAACAGGGAAAATATATATGGGTGGAAATGAGTATTTGCTTTAACATTCAATTACAAAGCAGATATATGCCCGGGGATCGTAATTAAAGTACAGTACCTTGTTTAGCACTGTCTAGAGAGATATATAACAGTTCAAATGCAATCAAAAATGGTGTGGTGACATTTCAGTACATGCAAAAGACATTTCTGTGAAACAAAAACAAAAAAAAGAAAAGTAGTACCGAGACTCACCACTATGGCGCTTGTGGCGCTGCAAGCTACGAAAAAGCAGTTTCGTTTGTACAAGTGCGACAGCCAAGTTCTGGATATAAAAATGGCCACAACAGCTGAATGTCATTTTTATCAGCTACAATGACCATCATCATGACGGAGCGAGCATTTCTTATGAAGCTGTTTTACGGAAACACCAGCAATGCTGCGGCTTCTCTTCGGGAATTTCTCTGTTGTACAAAATTACGCTGAGGACTATTGACTCCACAAGCTTTCAGGAGAATGATCATTCGACAGAAGAAACCGGACAATCAGAAGTTAAAATCGATCAAGGGCGCAAACCTACCACTTCACAAGTCGTTGAAGATGTTGCCACAGCTGTTGTTGAATAATCAATGGATAATGTGGCAGGCTCCAACTGTGCACGTGCAGTGTCACGGCAGTGGAATTCATCCTGTGGTACAATGTGGCCACCTCGTTCTCTTTAACTTACTCCTTGTGATTTCTGGTTGGCGACACTTAAAAGGTGTGATTTAGCAAGGACATGTTGCAAATTCGACAGCATTGAAAGACAGTATGACATTGCATGTGAGAAGTATCACAACGGATCAGTTACGGCCTGCCGTTGAACACAATGTCCATCGTTTTCAGGTTTTACAACTTCAGAATTGGGACCATTTGAAGTTGTAAAACCATTGAGCAGTATCCCTTGCATCGCTAAACAGTATCTCTGTATAACATGAGTGTCTTGTACAGAAAAAGGTAATTCTTGCTTGAAGCGGAACAAGTGCCATAGCGATGCGATTTTGCATTTTTTACAGAAATGTCACCGTACCAAATTTGGTTGCATTTGGACTACTAAATATCTATCTAGACAGCGTTGAATTAGGTTACTTTACTTACAATCACCCTGTATAAACCTAGTACTCAATGGACAAAACATGAGAGATACTTACCTAATACCACGTTGGTCCCCCTCTAGCGCGAATAACAACCTGTACACGCCGAGTCATCGACTCCAACAGATGCCGGAGGGTTTTCATAAGTGATGCCAGCCATGCCTGTTGCATCATTGTCTACAACTCCGCCCAACACATCGTTCCAGGATTCATGGACCTGATGTTTCACTCCACGGAACCCCAGATAGCTTCCACAGAGTTTAAATTCAGAAGTCTTGGGGGCCACTGGATAGTTCAAAACTCAGATGAGTGTTCCTCGAGCCATTCCTGGGTGGCTGCAGCCCGACGGAGCGGCGCTGGAACAGACCATGAACCGCAGGATACGCGAAGGCCATGAAAGCGTCTACGTGATCAGCCAGCACATGATGGTAACGCGCAGCGGCTAAGGACCTCTTCGGACACACTAAGGGATCTAATGCATCTTATGAGAAGGCTCCCCCACACCATCGCAGAGCCACCACCACCTTGAAAAGAGCTGACCTAACACGAAGGGGTCATGGCCTCATGCTGTCGACGCCACACTCGCACCGTCCAATCAGCTCCGTACATCTGAAAACGGAATTCATCTTCCCTCACGAAGCAGCGCCAAGCTGAAGATGTCTAGTTTTGGTGTTCCCGGTACCAGGCGTGCCGTAGTGTCCGATGACGTGCATTCAACAGTGGTACTCGAGTAGGGGCGTCGGCTCCCGTAGCCGAGGATACGTTGCGTCCGCCTTACCGTTCGCTCGCTGAGACTGCTTGGGCCTCCGACGTTTAATATGGATGTGATTTGCGCCGCCGTTACAAAACAGTCGGCCAGTACGAACCTGGAGAGCCTACATCTACCACCGTCATCAATGACGTGTAGTCGGACACCGCTTGCTATGTGGGTTCCGGTACATCCATATATGGTATACTCGCGTTACACCTTTGCTAGCGTTGCGCTCGGGAATCCTGGAGTTCTTATCGTTCGGGAGATGGAATTACCTATCTGTCTTCCTCCGACAATGCGTCCACGATCAGAGTCTGTCAGATAACCAAATTTACAATAGTTAGTCGATTGGAATACACTGTTGGAAAGTCTGCTGTCCGCCTATTTGCCGATTGTGTTCGGTTTCGGTGTGTTCCACTCTGCACGTGGGATGCCCATGTCAACTGCCTATCTTAAATGTTTGGTATACTGAGTTTGTGTTTGTGTGCTTGCGTGTGTGTGTGTGTGTGTGTGTGTAACATATATACATAAATTATACATAGGGTATTCTTAAATTGTTTTGACAAAAGAAGAGGGGTTATACGTAGTACCCATCAAGACGAACAATATTTACAATGGAACCTAGTGTCGCGTTTCACTCTGAGTGTCAGAAAAGAGTAAAGTTAGATGTCCAAGTTGAACTTTCAGTAGTGCAAAGAAAGATAATTAACGACATCATAAGTTGCGCAATCCCATTTATGGAGATCACGGACATACTCAAAGTAGATGCTCAAAGTGGCGGCCACGGGTGCCGTTGCACATTTCACACCGGAGAAATGAAAGACTGGCGCATCCTCTCGAAGACACCTGGTGTCGTGTTTTTCCTGTCCGCTACAACAACGATTCTCGTGACGAGATCTTCCACGAAGTCCACAGGAGTCTCGTACTTCAATGATTTCATGTGCCCCCAGAAGAAGAAGTCCAGTGGGTTTAAGAACGGTGAGCGTGGAGGCGATGCCACAGGTCCGGCACGTCCAATCCATCGTGCGGGATATGTGGCATTCAGGAAGTGTCTACTGCACCTTGATAAGCCAATCAGCTGCAACTGTCGATGCTGCGTGTTTTCTCTGGCAATTTGCATACGGTAAATGCTTGACGGTGATGTTCTGGTGATGTGGTACTTCTCCTGCACGAAAGAAATGACGTCTGAGGTGACGACTTGTACTGGTTGGACGTATTTCGAAATTACTGTTTTCTGACACTCAGAGTGGAATGCGACCCTATGTTCCATTATAAATATTGTTCGTTTTGATGGGTACTATCACCTCTCTTCTTTTGTCAAAACAGTTTACGAACACCCTGTGTATCATACATATGTAAATTACTGGCGTAATATTTAGCAAATTTTCATTTCTGGAATCAAATATTTTATTCACAAATTATTTCACATAAATTTTCTTTTTTTGTGCTGACATCAGTTTCTTTAAAAATTCCATTCTGTTCCTGTGTTGACTGATGGAGGGCATTTGCAGCATTCGTAATATTGCATCGTTGATTCCTTAAAAATCCTATAGGTGAAAGGTATTTTATTTAATACTCATAAATATTTCTTCATTTACCTTTCGTCTTAGGATTTACGTAAATTTCTTTCTGGATGCTTTCTTGTAGAAACGAATGATGATAAATTTCAATCTGTAATACATTTTTAGCATTTCTTTTTTATAGGATATATTTATCTGTCTTTTATTCATCCTGCCTATATTTTATACCTGTCACTATAAGTATTATTATTGTAGATGGATAATAGAGTTAACACATACGTGCGATTATTTTCTTTCATAAAAAAAAAAAAAAAAGAAAAAAAGATGTGGAACGCGAACAACATAGACGACTGGTGCCATTCGTTTTAATCCGAGTCGGAATAGTGATTCCATAGAAAAATGGCAATTGTTCGTCTTAAGACAACTCATCACTCTCCTGAAAGAATTGGAACACAAATAATAATCTAAGAACTGGCAATTCTCCGTCTGAAGGAGAATGGAATTATCATACGTAATTGATCCTTCGTTTTCTCAAGACGAAGAATACAATTAGCAGAAGCATTTTATCATTTTTCCCGAGAAGAAGAATAACAATTCCTCAAACAAGGAGAGGAAGGCTTGAAATTTTTGTTCTGCGCTTTACGAAAAAGAATAACAATACTAGAATAACAAGTTAATCATTACTTTCCAAAAGTTAAATAAGAATACGACTAGCATATGCAAATGATCATTTGTTAAAAGCTAAATAGAAATACGACTAGCATACACAACTGATCATTTGTCGTCCAAAGGCGAATAAGAATAAATTAAAAGGTACAGATTATCACACATCAGCCATTTTAGAACATAATGCTAAACGGTGACAAAAATGTTTTCCGATGTTGTAAAAACATAATTTTCTAGCCACGATAGCTAGCAGTGAAAGGACCAAAAAAAAAAAAGATAAAAAGATAAGAAGAATGAATGAAGTAGGTACATGAATGTAAAAAATAACAAAAACAATTGTTCACTCATCATAAGGCAAACAACTAAACTATAATTTAATTACAAATATAATATACTACTGTTATGATGTATCAATATAAAAAAAAATCCTCTCTAAAAACATTGGAGTTAGCAGCTTGGTATTCACAAACTTTTCCTATAAAACACTAATTCAATTATATTATACCATGTTGCAGACTCAAATTAATTATGCTATCTTATCGTGGAGACAGACGACAAAATATAACTTCAAAAAACTTCAAATTCTTCAAAACAAATATATAAGATCAATTGACCTACAATTCGATAGAAATACATAAGTATCACTATATAATAACACAAGAGTTTTCCCAAACAAATACAACATTCTTGCGATCAACCAACTATATTACTTTAATATTGGAAAACTTATGTTCAGGTGAATTAAGAATAATTTATACACTGACATCATATAAATTGTACCACAGATACACTCACATGACACACGCACTAAATCACATATTCGACCTATTCATCCGAAGACGGAGACTATGAAGCAAAATATAAATTACTTTGGCCCACACTACTAAAACTCATTATCGACGGAATTGACTTCTTTAAAAAAATTTAAGCTGTTTTAAACAAAAATTAAAAAACTTCATAATGAATTGCGGCACTTCAAATTGATGATTGTGGTGAAGGGGGACTATGGTTATTACTATGACTTGTACATCTCGATGTAAATTGATTTTCAATGGTATCACCTGTAGTGTTTATCATCTTTTTATTATCGTTACCCTTTTTTTTTCTCTGAAACATTGGCTTGTTTGTAACTTCAACTAGAGACCTCAGTGTAAAATTTGTCTAGGGAGCATGGGGCCCTGTCAGGCTTTGCTGGCCTTTCCCCCTGCTTAATTGATATTTCAGTTGATATTTTTTGTAATACTGGTTTATTGCTCAGCAGAATAAATAATTTCAATTGAATTGAAACTAGAAAGCTTTTGCTAAAAAATATATATCAAGAATTTACAACCCTCACAACTGATATACTAATTAAAGTTCACATTTTCGAGGGCGCTAAAGGTGGAAATGTTACTGGGAATGATATCAAACTTGATATGGGGACTCTTGAGGTGATGGAATTTTGTTTGACGTTAAAACAAAAATTAATTTCAAAATTTGCCTCTGGGGAGGCGGTGTGACGTATTGCTGCAGAGAAAAAAAGAAGGCACATTTTGTGGTTACACAACAGTATAATCTGTATGCTGTCCCCCATGTTTTACAGCACGCAAAATTCGCAAAATAGCATGCTGAACCACAGATCGAAGTGTTTCACTGGAAATGTGTATATGACGCGTAATGCTTGCTTTAAGTTCCACCAAGTGCGCTATGTGACCATCAAACACGATGTTCTTTAGAAGTCCTTAAAGTCACACATGAGATGGGTGCAGATCCGATGAGTTCGCTGGTGCGTTTGAAGCGACTGGTTATTCTCCCCATGGTAAAATATGCTTGCAGCAGCAGCTTGGTAGGCATTGCCATGCGAGGAGGAACATCATCCTAAATAAAAATTGTTAAATCGAGGCTTTGATGCTATTGAAATGTTGGAATCATGAAATCACCGGGTTCTCCAAAAGAGATGCGTATCGCTTTTGGCGAAGCAAAACCATTGACGCAGCCAGTAACGAAACCGCACAGCAACTTCCTCGAGCAGAAGGGTACAACAAAGAATTCCGCTGTGAAACCACATAAAATGGTGACTTTTGGAGATGGAGTGAGCTCTCGCATGTTCTGTGTATTTTCTGTGGTCCAACTTCTGCCGTTGTGCGTTATAACAGCACCATGCAGATGGAAACGGGCATTTTCTGTCCACAAAATCTTCCATACCCTTCATTCTCCAGTTCGACCCGAGAAAGAAATAACAATGCGAATGCGCCTCATGCGCACAGATCAGGGAGCACCATGGGTAATCTTGCGAGAATAACAGCACAGTATTTCTTTTAGAACTTTGTAGACCGTGATGAAAGACTTGCCTAAACACTGACCATGCGATATTACTTCCGACGACATTTGACCAGCAGATCGTGATAATGAATGTCTTACTGTAACAGCGTGGCTACTTTATCACGGTCTGCTGGTTGACTGACCTTTGTCCTCTGCCAGATGTGACGCCTAGGCAGAGATGGAAACGGGTCACGTGTCGACAATTTCTTGCGGATCAAATGGGTCGGGTCAAGATGTTTCTGACCTGATTTTAACCAGGTTTTATTTCCGTTTGCTTATTGAAAGGAAAACAAAAACTATTCCAAAGCAAAATACGTGCTATGGAATTTCGAGTTGGATACCGGTGCCAGCGGAGTGAAAAATGATTTGTCACACATAAATATTACCGTCTCTTTCTTAAATGAATATTTCCACTGTCCCTCGATACGGCGCCGACGTTACGTAGACTCGCGGTTTAAAACGGTACTTCCTTTGCGTTTGTTTTCAGTGTGACTGTCCGGAGAAATAGCATGTATCTTGCTTCTCTAGTGATTCACTCTCTCACATCCCGCATGTCGCATTGTACGACTGAGAGTTACTTTTCACATCGTATCTTTTGCATTGAGCATTCAGAGGTTTTCGTTTAACGTGCTGATCTCCCGTTCCATTGCATGTCCTGTCGGAATTAGAGCCTTATTTTAATATGCGTGAATTTAACATTAAGAAAGACGTCAAGTAATTTTGCTTCCTATACTTCCAATGGAAAAGCATCTGTACACATTTTCTTCACAATTAATACGTTCCCAAGAATGAAAATTTGAACATCGGTTAAAATAGCTTCATTTTATAACTTGGATTACTTAATATTTTCTAAAACATAACCATAATTATGCAATCCAACAATTGTTGTCTACTGACGTCATGAAAATACAGGTTGCGCCATCTTTTTCTGGTTTCATCACCACTAAAGGAAAAGTTTTTGATTTTTAATACAATTATGGTTATGTTTTAGAAAATATTAAGTATTCCAACTTATAATATGAAGTTCTTTTAATGGATGTTCAAATTTTCATCCTTGGGAACACACTAATTATGAAGTGAATGTGTGCAAAAATTTTTCTATTGGAAGTATAGGAAGCAAAATTACTTGACGTCCACCTTAAGGAGATAGAAAAAGGCGTCGAGACCAACAAATACGTTCTTGTTGAAAACAAAAAGGGGAAGAGTGAATGCTGGAAGTTGCTTGGTCTAATTAAGAAACCAGAATACCGTGTATGTTTCACGACAGCCCCAATTTTCACGAGTTTGTAATGATTTGAAAGTTTCCAAAAATGTGAATACTGATTTTATGAGTATTCCTTCCTTCTGAGGCGCAATAATGAAATCAACATTCACATTTCGGAAACTTTGAATTCATCAGAAGCTGGTGCAAATTGGTGTTGCTCAGAAGCCTATTCTGAAGCTTTGATATGTTATCAAGAAAACAAAAACTGAAATTACACATACAAAGAGAAATTTAATTCAAAAATTTTGACTTCAGCACTATCAAATTTAAGTGGAACAACTTTATTATTACTGCAGAGGGACTCTCGCAAATGTGTTTGAAAACATATGTATATCACCATCATCATCATTATCAACCATTATCAATCCACTGCTGGACGAAGGTCTCCCCAAGTTTCTGCCACAACGGTCGATCTTGTGGCAGTCTCCTCCATGTTACTCCCGCATACTTTCGAATTTCATCCCCCATCTCCCATGTGGTCTTCTTCCGCGTCTTTTTCTGTCCCTTGGAATCCAATCTAAAATTTCGGCTGTCCATCTATGGTCTGTCCTTCTGGCAATATGTCCAGCCAGCCCTTTGCCATTTCAGAGATTTTGATCTGATCATTATGTCTTCCACTCTTATCATTTTTCTGATCCATGAGTTACTCTTCTTATCTCTCCTGGTTACACCAAGCATGCACCTCTCCATGCTGCTTTGAGTTGTCTTCAGCTTTTGTAGGTCTCTTTCAGTTAAGGTCCACGTCTCTGCATAATACGTAAGCATTGGAATGTTGCCTTAATCTAACATTTTTCTTTTAAGACACGATGGCATATTGCTCTTGAAAATTATGCTGTTTCTTCCGAAAGCTCTTCAGGCAAGTTTTATACGCCGATTAGTTTTTTCATCAATGTGACCCTTACTTGATATCTGCTGCCCAAAGTAAACGTAGGTATTGGTTATCTCCAGCTTATCTTCATCAATCCATAAATCTTAATTTCTTGTAAGAGCATTGTACATCACTTTTGTCTTCTGAAAGTTCATTTTAATCCCACTTCTTTACTCTTGTCATCAAGTTCCTGGATCATGCTCTGCAGCTCTGATGAGGTAGCTGCAAAAATGGTTATGTCATCAGCAAACCGAAGGTGAGTTAGATAATCTCTATTAATCTTTATCCCTTTGTTTTCCCAGTTCAGTGATTGAAAGACATTTTCCAATGTGGCATTAAAAGAGCTTCGGAGATATGATATCACCTTGTCTCACTCCCTTTCCAATTTTTATGTGTTTTGTATTCTCAAACAGCCAACTCTTTGCACTTCCATTTTCATAAATGTTATTAATAACATTAATTTATGCATATTCAATACCGCAGCATTTCAAAGCCAATGTAACTGCTGATGGTTTCACCGAATCAAAGGCCTTTTCATAATCGACAAAAGTCATGCATAATGGAAGTTCATATTCCCTCGCTCTTTCTATTAGTTCTCTCAGTACGTGGATATGATCTATAGTGCTGTAGCCACTAATGAATTCAGCTTCTTCTCTCGGTTGAGCCATGTCCAGTGTTACTTTCAAGCGGTGTGAAAGAATTTTAGTGGAGATTTTATAAACCACTGATAGGAGGCTGATAGGTCTGTAGTTCCTGATATCCTGATACGTTATATATATATATATATACATATGTCATCATCGTCAATCATTATCAATCCCCTGCTCGATGAAGATCTCTTCAAGTTTCTGATACAATAGGTCTGTCTTGTGCCAGTCTCCTAGATATATCATCATCATCATCATTGTCAACCATTATCAATCCACCGCAAGGTCTCCCCAAGTTTCCTCCACAACGGTCTGTCTTGTGCCAGTCTCCTCCATGTCACCCCTGCATACTTTCGAATTTCATCCACCCATCTCCCATGTGGTCTTCTTCTGGGTCTTTTCCTGTCCCTTGGAATCCAATCTAAAATTTCGGCTGTCCATCGATGATCTGTCCTTCTGGCAGTATGTCCAGCCCATTGCCATTTCAGGGATTTAACTCTGATCATGATGTCTTCCACTCTTGTCATTTTTCGGATCCACGAGTTCCTCTTCTTATCTCTCCTGGTTACACCAAGTATGCGCCTCTCCATGCTTATTTGAGTTGTCTGCAGCCTTTGTATGTCTCTTTTAGTTAAGGTCCACGTCTCTGCACCATACGTAAGCACTGGAAGGATGCATTGATCAAACACTTTTCTTTTTAGACATAATGGCATATTGCTCTTGAAAATTATGCTGTTCCTTCCAAAAGCTCTCCAGGCAAGTTTTGTACGCCGATTAATTTCTTCATCAATGTGACCCTCACTTGATATCTGCTGTCCAAGATAAACGTACGTGTCTGTTATTTCCAGCTTTTCTCCATCAATCGATAAATCTTCATTTCTTGTAAAAGCATTGAACATCACTTTTGTCTTCTGAAAGTTCATTTTTAATCCCACTTCTTTACTCTTTTCAGCAAGTTCCTGGATCATACTCTGCAGCTCTGATGGGGTAGGTGCAAAAATAACTACGTCATCAGCAAAACGAAGGTGGGTTAGATAATCTCCATTAATCTTTATCCCCTTGTTTTCGCAGCTCAGCGACTGAAAAACACCCTCCAATGTGGCATTAAAGAGCTTCGGAGATATGGTGTCACCTTGTCTCACTCCCTTTCCAATTTTTACGTGTGTTGTATATATATATATATCATCATCATCATCATCATCATCATTGTCAACCATTATCGATCCACTGCTGGACAAAGGTCTCCCAAAGTTTCTTCCACAACGGTCTGTCTTATATATATATATATATATATATATATATATATATATCATCATCATCATCATCATTGTCAACCATTATCAATCCACTGCTGGACGAAGGTCTCCCCAAGTTTCCTCCACAACGTTCTGTCTTGTGCCAGTCTCCTCCATGTCACCCCTGCATACTTTCGAATTTCATCCACCCATCTCCCATGTGGTCTTCTTCTGGGTCTTTTCCTGTCCCTTGGAATCCAATCTAAAATTTCGGCTGTCCATCGATGATCTGTCCTTCTGGCAGTATGTCCAGCCCATTGCCATTTCAGGGATTTAACTCTGATCATGATGTCTTCCACTCTTGTCATTTTTCGGATCCACGAGTTCCTCTTCTTATCTCTCCTGGTTACACCAAGCATGCACCTCTCCATGCTTCTTTGAGTTGTCTGCAGCCTTTGTATGTCTCTTTTAGTTAAGGTCCACGTCTCTGCACCATACGTAAGCACTGGAAGGATGCATTGATCAAACACTTTTCTTTTAAGACATAATGGCATATTGCTCTTGAAAATTATGCTGTTTCTTCCAAAAGCTCTCCAGGCAAGTTTTGTACGCCGATTAATTTCTTCATCAATGTGACCCTCACTTGATATCTGCTGTCCAAGATAAACGTACGTGTCTGTTATCTCCAGCTTTTTCTCCATCAATCGATAAATCTTCATTTCTTGTAAAAGCATTGAACATCACTTTTGTCTTCTGAAAGTTCATTTTTAATCCCACTTCTTTACTCTTGTCAGCAAGTTCCTGGATCATACTCTGCAGCTCTGATGGGGTAGTTGCAAAAATGACTACGTCATCAGCAAAACGAAGGTGGGTTAGATAATCTCCATTAATCTTTATCCCCTTGTTTTCCCAGCTCAGTGACTGAAAAACACCCTCCAATGTGGCATTAAAGAGCTTCGGAGATATGGTGTCACCTTGTCTCACTCCCCTTCCCAATTTTTACGTGTGTTGTATTTTCAAACAGCCTAATCTTTGCACTTGCATTTTCATAGATGTTATTAATAATATTAATGTATGCATCTTCAATACCGCAGGTTTTCAGAGCCATTGTAACTGCTGATGGTTTCACCGAATCAAAGGCTTTTTCTGAGGGCCAAGATTTAAGTTGTGGAATCATTTTGGAGGGGTTTGGCCATAACTCACCACGCTGGCCAAGCGGGTTGGTGAGTGTGGGATAGCATTTCCTCTGATCCCGATGGTATAGTTATACCGCTATGGGCGGTCGTCAGAGCCCCTTTAGTGGGAACAGGATGCACCACGAGAAGGCGGGGTTGACATTTGTCAAGGAGAGGCTGTGATGTTACGCATCACCTGACCTTACATCCCTCCATTATATATATATATATATATATATATATGACGAAATTCGTCATATAAGACTGCAGTGTGCTAAACAAGTTCAACACAGGTAGTGACCATAGATTGGTGAGATGTAAGATGCACCTCAACACTAAACTTGAACGTGGCAAGCTCATAAGACAAACAAAATCTATTGACATAACCAACCTTAAAAAACACCATAATACCTTCAAGTTGGAACTGAAGAACAGGTTCTCTGCTTTAGAAGGCCTAACATCGGAAGAAGTGGACATCTCTGAAGTTAACAGAAAAGTAACCAAAGCTCTTATGGAAACAGCAACAAAATTAGCTGGGTCTAAGAACAAGTTGCATGTAAATAAATTATCAGGAAAAACGAAAATGTTGATGCAAAAAAGAAGAGAGATGAGGACAACTAAAGAAGATGTGACTTCCAAAGTGGAATATATAGAGCTATGCAAGACAGTACGAAAAAGTATCACTGAAGACGTAAGAAAATTCAACTGTGAACTAGTGAGGAAAGCAATTGAAAACAACCAAAGCCTAAAGATAGCAAAGGGATATCTCAGTAAGGGAAGAAAACAGATTATGGCACTGAGAAAAGAAGATGGTTCTGTAACAAGAAATAGAGGCGAAATTTTGACAAGAGTGAAAGATTTCTACTCCAAATTATATGAAAGGGATGATACATGCACTCCAGACATCATGAAAGATACCAGTACCAGAGTTCCTCCAATCCTTCCAGCAGAAGTTGCACATGCAATCAAGAACATGAAGCGGGGAAAAGCTCCAGGAGAAGATGGAATTACTGTAGACATCATACAAGAAGCAAGTGGAGAAATCGAAACAGTACTCGCCCAAATTTTCACTCGATGCCTTAATGAAGGAAAGATTCCTGAAGATTGGAACACCGCTACAATGATCCTGCTACATAAGAAAGGTGACATTGAGGATCTCGGAAACTACAGACCTATCAGCCTCCAATCAGTAGTTTATAAAATCTTCACTAAAGTTCTTTCACACCGCTTGAAGGTAGCACTGGACATGGCTCAACCGAGAGAACAAGCTGGATTCAGGAGTGGCTACAGCACAATAGATCATATCCATGTGCTGAGAGAACTAATTGAAAGAGCAAAAGAATATGAACTTCCATTGTGCATGGCTTTTATCGATTATGAAAAAGCCTTTGATTCGGTGAAACCATCAGCAGTTACAATGGCTCTGAAAACCTGCGGTATTGAAGATGCATACATTAATATTATTAATAACATCTATGAAAATGCAAGTGCAAAGATTCGGCTGTTTGAAAATACAACACACATAAAAATTGGAAAGGGAGTGAGACAAGGTGACACCATATCTCCGAAGCTCTTTAATGCCACATTGGAGGGTGTTTTTCAGTCGCTGAGCTGGGAAAACAAGGGGATAAAGATTAATGGAGATTATCTAACCCACCTTCGTTTTGCTGATGACGTAGTCATTTTTGCAACTAGCCCATCAGAGCTGCAGAGTATGATCCAGGAACTTGCTGACAAGAGTAAAGAAGTGGGATTAAAAATGAACTTTCAGAAGACAAAAGTGATGTTCAATGCTTTTACAAGAAATGAAGATTTATCGATTGATGGAGAAAAGCTGGAGATAACAGACACGTACGTTTATCTTGGACAGCAGATATCAAGTGAGGGTCACATTGATGAAGAAATTAATCGGCGTACAAAACTTGCCTGGAGAGCTTTTGGAAGAAACAGCATAATTTTCAAGAGCAATATGCCATTATGTCTTAAAAGAAAAGTGTTTGATCAATGCATCCTTCCAGTGCTTACGTATGGGGCAGAGACGTGGACCTTAACTAAAAGAGACATACAAAGGCTGCAGACAACTCAAATAAGCATGGAGAGGCGCATACTTGGTGTAACCAGGAGAGATAAGAAGAGGAACTCGTGGATCCGAAAAATGACAAGAGTGGAAGACATCATGATCAGAGTTAAATCCCTGAAATGGCAATGGGCTGGACATACTGCCAGAAGGACAGATCATCGATGGACAGCCGAAATTTTAGATTGGATTCCAAGGGACAGGAAAAGACCCAAAAGAAGACCACATGGGAGATGGGTGGATGAAATTCGAAAGTATGCAGGGGTGACATGGAGGAGACTGGCACAAGACAGACCGTTGTGGAGGAAACTTGGGGAGACCTTCGTCCAGCAGTGGATTGATAATGGTTGACAATGATGATGATGATGATATATATATATATATATATATATATATACACACATATAAGGTCAGGTGATGCGTAACATCACAGCCTCTCCTTGACAAATGTCAACCCCGCCTTCTCGTGGTACATCCTGTTCCCACTAAAGGGGCTCTGACGACCGGCAATAGCGGTATAACTATACCATCGGGATTAGAGGAAATGCTATCCCAAACTCACCAACCCGCTTGGCCAGCGTGGTGAGTTATGGCCAAACCCTCCAAAATGACTCCACAACTTAAATCTTGGCCCTCAGTCTCCGGCAGCTGGAATGTACCTGGCCAAGGCAGCGGCAAGTGCGACATGAAGGCAGAGGGTGCTAAGAATCCCCGGAGGACCGGACTAGGCTGCCATCTGATGCTGACCTTGGCAACGTATAACGGACGCTCCCTATCTTCGGATTCAAGGCTTCTTGAATTGGAAGAGGAACTACAAAGGATCAAGTGGGACACCGTCGTGCTAAGTGAGGTAAGGAGAAAAGGAGAAGATCTCATTGAACTGAAAAGTGTCCATCTCTTCTACTATCGTGGGACAGATACTGGCAGAACTAGTGGTGTTGGATTTATAATAAACAAGAAACTGAAGGATAAAGTTGTAGAAGTTGAAAGTTCCTCTGACAGAGCTGCACGACTCGTTATCCAACTCTCGAGAAGATACCAGGCTCAGATTATTTAAACTTATGCACCCACCACAAGTCATGCTGAAGAAGAAATTGAAGAATTTTATGAGGAAATTCGTCATCTAAATAATAAAGGTAAGCAGCACTTGAAGATAATTATGGGAGATTTCAATGCAAAAATAGGGCAACGGCAACAGAATGAAACTTCAGTAGGTAAATTCGGTCACGGCAACAGAAACCAACGTGGAAATACTCTCGTAGAGTTTGCAGAGGCAGAAGGGTTTTTCTTCTTGAACTCCTTTTTCAAGAAAAAGCCACACAGGAAATGGACATGTAGACATCCAATTGGGACGACAAGTGAAATTGATTTTATGATGTGTAACAAAAAATTCGTCATAAAAGACTGCAGTGTGCTAAACAAGTTCAACACAGGCAGTGACCATAGATTGGTGAGATGTAAGATGCACCTCAACACTAAACTCGAACGTAGCAAGCTCATAAGACAAACAAAATGTATTGACATAACCAACCTTAAAAAACACCATAATACCTTCAAGTTGGAACTGAAGAACAGATTCTCTGCTTTAGAAAGCCTAACATCGGAAGAAGTGGATATTTCTGAAGGTAACAGAAAAGTAACCAAAGCTCTTATGGAAACAGCAACAAAATTAGCTGGGTCTAAGAACAAATTGCATGTGAACAAATTATCAGGAAAAACCAAAATGTTGATGCAAAAAAGAAGAGTGATGAGGACAACTAAAGAAGATGTGACTTCCAAAGTGGAATATATAGAGCTATGCAAGACAGTACGAAAAAGTATCACTGAAGACGTAAGGAAATTCAACTGTGAACTAGTAAGGAAAGCAATTGAAAACAACCAAAGCCTAAAGTTAGCAAAGGGACATCTCAGTAAGGGGAAAAAACAGATTATGACACTGAGAAAAGAAGATGGTTCTGTAAACCCTCACTAAAGTTATTTCACACCGCTTGAAGGTGACACTGGACATGGCTCAACCGCGAGAACAAGCTGGACTCAGGTGTGGCTACAGCACAATAGATCATATCCACGTACTGAGAGAACTAATTGAAAGAGCGAGAGTTTATGAACTTCCATTGTGCATGGCTTTTATCGATTATGAAAAAGCCTTTGATTCGGTGAAACCATCAGCAGTTGCAATGGCTCTGAAATCCTGCGGTATTGAAGATGCATACATTAATATTATTAATAACATCTATGAAAATGCAAGTGCAAAGATTCGGCTGTTTGAAAATACAACACACATAAAAATTGGAAAAGGAGTGAGACAAGGGGACATCATATCTCCGAAGCTCTTTAACGCCACATTGGAAAATGTCTTTTAATCACTGAACTGGGAAAACAAAGGCATAAAGATTAATGGAGATTATCTAACCCACCTTCGTTTTGCTGATGACATAGTCATTTTTACAACTACCCCATCAGAGCTACAGAGTATGATCCAGGAACTTGCTGACAAGAGTAAAGAAGTGGGATTAAAAATGAACTTTCAGAAGACAAAAGTGATGTACAATGCTTTAACAAGAAATGAAGATTTATCGATTGATGGAGAAAAGCTGGAGATAACAGACACGTAGGTTTATCTTGGACAGCAGATATCAAGTGAGGGTCACATTGGTGCAGAAATTAATCGGAGTACAAAACTTGCCTGGAGAGCTTTTGGAAGAAACAGCATAATTTTCAAGAGCAATATGCCATTATGTCTTAAAAGAAAAGTGTTTGATCAATGCATCCTTCCCGTGCTTACGTATGGTGCAGAGACGTGGACCTTAGCCAAAAGAGACATACAAAGGCTGCAGGCAACTCAAAGAAGCATGGAGAGGTGCATGCTTGGTGTAACCAGGAGAGATAAGAAGAGGAACACGTGGATCCGAAAAATGACAAGAGTGGAAGACATCATGATCAGAGTTAAATCCCTGAAATGGCAATGGGCTGGACATACTGCCAGATGAACAGACCATCGATGGACAGCCGAAATTTTAGATTGGATTCCAAGGGACAGGAAAAGACCCAGAAGAAGACCACATGGAAGATGGGTTAATGAAATTCGAAAGTATGCGGGAGTGACATGGAGGAGACTGGCACAAGACAGACCGTTGTGGAGGAAACTTGGGGAGACCTTCGTCCAGCAGTGGATTAATAATGGTTGACAATGATGATGATGATGACACACACACACACACACACACACACACACACACACACACACACACATATTTATATATATATATATCATCATCATCATCATTGTCAACCATTATCAATCCACTCCTGGACGAAGGTCTCCCCAAGTTTCCTCCACAACGTTCTGTCTTGTGCCAGTCTCCTCCATGTCAGCCCTGCATACTTTCGAATTTCATCCACCCATCTCCCATGTGGTCTTCTTCTGGGTCTTTTCCTGTCCCTTGGAATCCAATCTAAAATTTCGGCTGTCCATCGATGATCTGTCCTTCTGGCAGTATGTCCAGCCCATTGCCATTTCAGGGATTTAACTCTGATCATGATGTCTTCCACTCTTGTCATTTTTCGGATCCACGAGTTCCTCTTCTTATCTCTCCTGGTTACACCAAGTATGCGCCTCTCCATGCTTATTTGAGTTGTCTGCAGCCTTTGTATGTCTCTTTTAGTTAAGGTCCACGTCTCTGCACCATACGTAAGCACTGGAAGGATGCATTGATCAAACACTTTTCTTTTAAGACATAATGGCATATTGCTCTTGAAAATTATGCTGTTTCTTCCAAAAGCTCTCCAGGCAAGTTTTGTACGCCGATTAATTTCTTCATCAATGTGACCCTCACTTGATATCTGCTGTCCAAGATAAACGTACGTGTCTGTTATCTCCAGCTTTTCTCCATCAATGGATAAATCTTCATTTCTTGTAAAAGCATTGAACTTCACTTTTGTCTTCTGAAAGTTCATTTTTAATCCCACTTCTTTACTCTTGTCAGCAAGTTCCTGGATCATACTCTGCAGCTCTGATGGGCTAGTTGCAAAAATGACTACGTCATCAGCAAAACGAAGGTGGGTTAGATAATCTCCATTAATCTTTATCCCCTTGTTTTCCCAGCTTAGTGACTGAAAAACACCCTCCAATGTGGCATTAAAGAGCTTCGGAGATATGGTGTCACCTTGTCTCACTCCCTTTCCAATTTTTATGTGTGTTGTATTTTCAAACAGCCTAATCTTTGCACTTGCATTTTCATAGATGTTATTAATAATATTAATGTATGCATCTTCAATACCGCAGGTTTTCAGAGCCATTGTAACTGCTGATGGTTTCACCGAATCAAAGGCTTTTTCATAATCGATAAAAGCCATGCACAATGGAAGTTCATATTCCCTCGCTCTTTCAATTAGTTCTCTCAGCACATGGATATGATCTGTTGTGCTGTAGCCACTCCTGAATCCAGCTTGTTCTCTCGGTTGAGCTTGTTCTCTCGGTTGAGTCCAGTGTTACCTTCAAGCGGTGTGAAAGAACTTTAGTGAAGATTTTATAAACTACTGATAGGAGGCTGATAGGTCTGTAGTTTCCGAGATCCTCAATGTCACCTTTCTTATGTAGCAGGATCATTGTAGCGGTGTTCCAATCCTCAGGAATCTTTCCTTCATTAAGGCATCGAGTGAAAATTTGGGCGAGTACTGTTTCGATTTCTCCACATGCTTCTTGTATGATGTCTACAGTAATTCCATCTTCTCCTGGAGCTTTTCCCCGCTTCATGTTCTTGATTGCATGTGCAACGTCTGCTGGAAGGACTGGAGGAACTCTGGTACTGGTATCTTTCATGATGTCTGGAGTGCATGTATCATCCCTTTCATATAATTTGGAGTAGAAATCTTTCACTCTTGTCAAAATTTCGCCTCTATTTCTTGTTACAGAACCATCTTCTTTTCTCAGTGCCATAATCTGTTTTCTTCCCTTACTGAGATGTCCCTTTGCTATCTTTAGGCTTTGGTTGTTTTCAATTGCTTTCCTCACTAGTTCACAGTTGAATTTTCTTACGTCTTCAGTGATACTTTTTCGTACTGTCTTGCATTGCTCTATATATTCCACTTTGGAAGTCACATCTTCTTTAGTTGTGCTCATCTCTCTTCTTTTTTGCATCAACATTTTCGTTTTTCCTGATAATTTATTTACATGCAACTTGTTCTTAGACCCAGCTAATTTTGTTGCTGTTTCCATAAGAGCTTTGGTTACATTTCTGTTAACTTCAGAGATGTCCACTTCTTCCGATGTTAGGCTTTCTAAAGCAGAGAACCTGTTCTTCAGTTCCAACTTGAAGGCATTATGGTGTTTTTTAAGGTTGGTTATGTCAATCGATTTTGTTTGTCTTATGAGCTTGCCACGTTCAAGTTTAGTGTTGAGGTGCATCTTACATCTCACCAATCTATGGTCACTACCTGTGTTGAACTTGTTTAGCACACTTCAGTCTTCTATGACGAAGTTTTTGTTACACATAATAAAATCAATTTCACTTGTCGTCCCAATTGGATGTCCACATGTCCATTTCCTGTGTGGCTTTTTCTTGAAAAAGGAGTTCAAGGTGAAAAATCCTTCTGCCTCTGCAAACTCAACGAGAGTATTTCCACGCTGGTTTCTGTTGCCGTGACCGAATTTACCTACTGAAGTTTCATTCTGTTGCCGTTGCCCTATTTTTGCATTGAAATCTCCAATAATTATCTTCAAGTGCAGCTTACCTTTATTATTTAGATCACGAATTTCCTCATAAAATTCTTCAATTTCTTCTTCAGGATGACTTGTGGTGGGTGCATAAGTTTGAATAATCTGAGCCTGGTATCTTTTTGAGAGATGGATAACAAGCTGTGCAGCTCTGTCAGAGGAACTTTCAACTTCTACAACTTTATCCTTCAGTTTCTTGTTTATTATAAATCCAACACCACTAGTTCTGCTAGTATCTGTCCCACGATAGTAGAAGAGATGTCCACTTTGCAGTTCGATGAGATCTTCTCCTTTTCTCCTTACCTCACTAAGCCCCCCGATGTCCCACTTGATCCTTTGTAGTTCCTCTTCCAAGTCAAGAAGCCTTGAATCAGAAGATAGGGAGCGTCCATTGTACGTTGCCAAGGTCAGCATCAGATGGCAGCCTAGTCCGGTCCTCCGGGGATTCTTAGCACCCTCTGCCTTCATGTCGCACTGGCCGTTGCCTTGGCCAGGTACATTCCAGCTGCCGGAGACTGAGGGCCAAGATTTAAGTTGTGGAGTCATTTTGGAGGGGTTTGGCCATAACTCACCACCCTGGCCAAGCGGGTTGGTGAGTGTGGGATAGAATTTCCTCTAATCCCGATGGTATAGTTATACCGCTATTGGCGGTCGTCAGAGCCCCTTTAGTAGGAACAGGATGCACCACGAGAAGGCGGGGTTGACATTTGTCAAGGAGAGGCTGTGATATATATATATATATATATATATATATATATATGCACACACATACAAAGGACATCCTAATAGTAATGCCTCCAGGCGATTTTAATGAAACTAAACTGACATGTACTATGGTATGGTACCAATGTGGGACATTTTTTTTTCCGAATTGGAAATAAAGATCTTGAAAGACACATAAAAGCAGCTGGTCGTAATTGAATTCTTGGAAAAAGAGGGATGTGGGGCTCCAGAAATCCACAGGAGGCTCCTGGTGGTGTATGGAGCTGCTACAATTGATATCAGTAATGTCCGAAGATAGATGAAGAGGTTTCGAAAGGTGGAAATTTCAGTGTCGTACAAACAACGCAGCGGAAGACCCTCAACTGCAGTGACAGATGCCAACATGCAACGAGTGGAAGACCTCATCACCGCTGATCGTCGTGTTACCATCCAGGAGTTGTGTGATGCAATTCGTTGGGGTCAATGTGCTGTGGAAACATAAAATAGGGATCTGGGCTACATAAAATTTTTAACCTAACCCCTGAACAATGTGAGCAAAGGGTGGGTATGCGCCGGAGCCACTTGTGCTGTTATAAAAGAGAGGGTGAGGTGTTTTCTCTAATGTTGTGACGGGGGATGAAACCTGGGTGTTCTTTCATGACCCAGAAACAAAACGTGTGTCAATGGAATGGCACCACACATCTTCACCTCGACAGAAAAATGTGAAAACAACTTGTTCCGCAGGGAAAGTGATAGTGACAATTTTCTGGGACAAACGTGGTGTCATTTTGAAAAATTTCCTTGAACAGGATGCAACAATAAACAGTGCTCACTATGTGCAGACATTGAAGAAGCTAAACGAAGCTATCAGAAGTAAAAGACGTGACATTCTACTTCTAAGTGTTGTTTTACACAATGATAACACACGTCGCCACACCTCAATGGAAATTTTATAGGCTATTGCCAAAATGGGGTGGACATTGATGCCCCAACCCTCTTATAGTCCCGATTTGACTCCCTTAAACCTTTTCCTATCTGCCCCTTCAAAAAACACCCTTCCTGGGTAACGTTCCGACGATATGACAGACGTTAAACTTGTTGTGAACTCATGGGGGAAAGGAAAGCCTCAGGAATTTTTCCAATAAATACACTGAATTGCCAGAAAAACTGGTACAGACGAGTTTATGCAAAATACATAGCAACGTCACCTATGCGCGTACTCGGTTGCGTCCGCCAGTGCGTATATAAAGCGATAGATATCCTTGCCAGAGGTCAGAGCTGTTTTCGGCATGAGAATGACAAGTAATAACCATTTAAGCGATTTTCAACGCGGTGTCATAGTTGGCGCTCGTGAGATGGGCCATAGTATTTCGGAGGTAGAAACGAAGTTCGGATTTTCACTGACAACCATTGCAAGGGTGTACAAGAATTCCTGCAAAACCTCCAACCTACGATACCAGTGTGGCCGTAAAAAGACATTGGGTTAACGTGACCATCATTGGCTGTCAAGAATCGTTTCACGCGATTGGGGTGCAACACTCTCGCAGGAATCATCGGAATTCAATGCTGGAGTCTCAACAAGCATCAGCATCCGGACTGTGCAACATAACTTGCACGATATGGGTTGTGGGATCCGACGCCCAACTCCAGTTCCCTTGATGGGTGCACGACAAAGATCTATGCTCCTCGCTTGAGCACGGCAACACCGCCACTGGACACTTGATGACTGGAAACAGGTATCCTGGTCTGACGAGTCGCGTTTCCAACTGTATCGGGCAGATGGAAGGATTCGTGTGTGGCGCAAACCCCATGAAGCCATGGATCCCGCCTGTCAACAGTGAACTGTACCGGCTAGTGGAGGATCCGTAATGGTATGGGGTGTGTTTAGCTACACTTCACTGGGACCCTTAGTACGTCTACAAACGTCTGTGACCGGCCAACGCTATGTGCGCATCATTTCTGACGCGATACACCCGTTCATGTCCTGCATTCATGCTGATGGGTTGGGCCCGTTCCAACAGGACAATGCACCTCCACACAAGTGTCGGGACTCCACATTATGGTTAGAGGAGCAATAATCTGAGTTCGGCGTATTGCCATTCCCACCCAAGTCCCCAGATCTGAAAGTGATATAACACATTTGGGATGCCATGCAATGCGCTATCGAACACAGGAATCGTGGATCTCGGAATACACCCGAATTGTGGAACGCTCTGCAGGAAGTATGAAGTGTATTGTCTACAGCATATTTCCAGAAGATACTGGAGTCCGTGCGTAGTCGTATTTTTGCAGTTCTGCGCTCCCGTGGGGTACCTACAAAGTATTAGGACTGGTGTACCAGTTTTTCTGGCACTTCAGCGTATATACACTGGTGTGCAAAAATTAAGGACGAAGAGGAGAAATTAGCATAACAGCGGAACGAGAAGGCAGAACGAACCGAAAGACCACTCAGGAGATAGATTAGGGTCCGGTACCGTAGGGCATGCGCATATATGCTGCGTGACGTAGGGGGAGGTGTCGGAAGGGTATAAAGCACACGGGAGATGTACGCTCAGCTATTCCGTGAAAGCTATTGCACGGTGTACATTGGTTTGAACGACGTCGAGTTGCTGCCACCGTGTGATATGGCCAACAGGCAATCCAGTAGACGACATCTGAATGACTTTATCCGAGGTCGCGTCATTGGGAAGTTGGAAGAAGGTCGAAGTGTGACTAGTGTGGCTTAGGAGTTCGGGATCACTCACAGCATCATTTCACGAGCTTGGAGAGCATTTCAGACGACAGGAACAGCTGTCCGAGAGTTTAGAAGTGGTCGTCCACGAGCAACCACAGCAGCGGACGACCGGTATATTGCCCTACAGGCGAGAAGAGACAGACGGCAGACAACGGGAGAAATCGCAAGGTACATGCAACAGACAACTGGATGTCCGTTATCGCGTTTTACCGTGGCCAGGAGGCTGCACAAAGGTGGTCTATTTTCACGACGACAAGTACGGTGAGTGCCATTAACGCTGCTCTACGGAACGGCTGTTTCTGTGGTGCCAGGAACACAAGAACTGGACACATCAGCAATGGGGTCGAGTTCTCTTTACGGATGAGAGCCGATTTAGTCTGACGAGCGATTATGGACGTATACACATCTAGAGAGAGCAGGGAACACGCCATCACACCTCCAACATCATCGAAAAGGACCGGTTTAGAGGTGGCGGAGTTTTCGTTTGGGGCGGTATCAAGCTTGATAGCCGTACTGTCCTCAGCATCTTCCAAGCAGCTTTAGTCACTGGTGTCCGCTATTGTACCGAGGTTCTCCTGCCTCACGTGCGTCTGTTTGGAGGTGCTGTGGGTCCTGAGTTTCTCTTCATGGACAACAACGCTACACCTCATCGTACAGTGGCTGTCGCAGAGCTGTTGGAGAATAAAGATACTCAACGTACGGATTGGTACGCAAGGTCCCGGGACGTAAATCCCATCGCACACGTGTGGGACCTTCTCGGGAGACGCTTGGCATCACGTCACCAGCCGCCAGTAACGATTCCGCAGCTGCGATTGGCGCTACAAGAGTAATGGGCCGCGATGCCTCAACAGCTATTTGACAACCTCGTCCTCAGCATGGACAGACCTTGTAAATCCTGCAACGCACTCAGGGGTGATCATATCCTCTACTAAAGAATGGATTTCTCTTGGCAGCCGCCTGTCACATGGACGTTTCTATCTTCAGTCCAGTTGTGCTCGAAGCTACCTTTTCAATAAAGTGCCTTTGTATCCTTTGGATTCCTTGTTTGGACGGTTTTGCTCACCTGTCTCATATTTTTTACCTCTTGATGATCTTATGGTATGATTTAAATCGATGTGGAGCACTTCTGCGCGACGTTACATTTGAAGAACCACCTCGTTCTTAATTTTTCCACGTCAGTGTATATATATTCCATATATACGTGGGTTGGAAAGAAAGAACTGGCAACACATACTACATATATCGCAAACTATTTATTGTATCACCTGCAGATTGTTACAGATCTTAAATGTAATTTCCAGCCATATTTATGACCTGTTACATGTGGAAGACGCTTTACATCAGTGGCAATGCGGTTGCTATTTATTTCCCTGGAGAAGCGCCCTATTGCTTGTAGGATAACGTCTCTGAAACGCCGTCCCCTCAATGTTTCCTTCAACTTGGGAAAGAGATCGAAGCCGCAGGGGCTGATGTCGAGGGGAATATGGAGGATGTTCGAGTACCTTCCACCCCCGTCGTTTAAGTAAGTCTCACAGTGGAGCATCAGTGTGACAGCGGGCGTTGTCATGCAGGATAATTGGTGGACGTGTTTAAAAATGCTGCTGTTTCCGTCGCAGGGCAGGACGCAGATGACATTCCAAGAAGCGGTTGTAGTATGCGGCATTCACAGTTTGGCCTGGAGGAGCCGCATAATGGAACGCGGACACCCTCCACATCATACGCCACTATTAGCGTCACTTTCACTTTCCCGGGTTCTTGAGGCACTTTTTTGGTCCGGGGAGATGATGATTGGCGCCGTTCATTGGATTGGCGTTTCAGCTCCGGCTCGTAGGATGGAGCCGACGTTTCGTCTACGGCGATGATTCTCCCCAGAAATGCGTGACATTCCACGTTGTAACGTACCAAATGATGAGTTGCAAGGGTGTACCTTGTCCATTTGTGTACCTCGGTAAGGTGATGAGGCACCCATCGAACTGCAATTTTGCGGTACCCAAACACTTCGTGTAACACGTGTGGTGTGGCTTGTTTTTACCTCTGCGGCTAACTCCTGCGCTGTCCATCGCCGATCCACCACCGGCAGGGATTGGATTAACTCGGACGTAATGCTCCTCGAGAGCAGGGCGTGTGCGCATCCTCCACACACTAACGTCTTTGTCGGAAGGACGGATTAAGGCCTTAGTGGGCCCTTAGACTAAGACATTTCAGTGGGATGCTAAGGCGTCTCAGTGGACCCCCAAAGAAATTATGACGGACAATAATTATTAAAGTCCGTTCAAACATGAAACTCTAGCAGTATGCTTGTGGTAATTAACACGTGCATTAATAAATTACGTGCAGATTTTTAATAAAAAAGGCATTGTATTTTCCACTGTTCTCATTAGAATATAAGCTAAAAGCTTAAGATTTCTAGATTTCGTCTTGGAATTTTTGATAATTTATCGTTGTATACTTTTCTTGATGCATCTGTTTTTGCTACGCAATGTGAAGCCACACCCAAATGCAAACAGTGTGGTGTGGGGGGATAGTCGTGAAAAAGCTGAAGCTGTCTCGCCGACCCAGCGACATGGAACGTTTACCCTTAGTGAGTCACTTCTTTGAAATATGATCGTCTTCTAGCCACTGTTTGTGATCGAGTGGAAATCATACGACACAAAACTAAATTTACTTTACTTTTCTCTCTATATATAAATAAATAAGCTGTATATTATTTGCGGTGTAGCGACATGCCTCCTGGGCCCTTGGTAATAGTTAGCCCCTAGGCTATAGTCCCGATAGAACCCTCCTTAATACGGCCCTGGCTGCTACCCAACGGGCCATCGTCCTATATGGCAGGGCTTCATGGCCACAAGCTTGTTGAAGACCCTCATGAGATTCCTTCACGTTTCTGCCACGCGCCCCGTCAATCTTGATCCATGCACGCTGCTCACTCTTCGGAAACATCGCTTAAAGCGGTCCACTTTCACACTCCCAAATGACAGTTTTGTATCCGTCCGTCCGCATGCACCGCACTCAGAACAATGAGCGTGTTGGACAGCTATGACTATCCTCTAGACGTGCTGGGCACCGCAACGCTCTCTCGTGTTCTTACGCGTCGTGGCACCAGTCTTGGAACTATTTTCTTTCCAACCCACGTATATATATATACAATTGTATATTCCATATCCTATATATGAAACACAAAACGTCTGTTTGTCTGAAGCAGCAAACACTCTCGAACGCCGAACTGTGGCATCGTGAAGTTTGCATAGCTTATTAACACTGGAATTTCTAGATCAACGCAACTGTTTTAAGATCTCTACGTTGTTCCGTTCGCGAGTTGTGAATTAATTAATAAGCTAACCAATAAAGTCAGCGTCGTTTGCTACGTCATCGTTATCCTGTCCAAATCTGAAAGCACGTGACTGCATTCATCACCGCAGCACATCGCCTTTCTATTCTTTGAGAACTGGGCATAAAAAAAATGCAAAAACGAACTTGGCGAAATCTTAACGGAACGGGCTGAAATTTTTATCAGAACCATGAATTGCTAATAAGAGGAGTCCCTTAAATTTTCACCAGAATCCGGCCAAAAGGTTTAAAAAGAGGCATGGAATTTTTAATTCATCTGTTAACAGAAATACATATGCAGAAATGGTTAATAAAATTTTCACGGCTAATTTAAAAATTTATTTACCGATTCATGCGAAATTTGGAGGTCATGTTTCCATTAACGATTAATGGTGTTCATTGAAATTTCAGCCAGTTTCATAAAATATTCGCAAATACAGCTTTTTACTTTTTTATCACCCCTCAAAGGTGTCTGAAACTGAAAGCACGTGATATATTTGATTGGCGATAACAAATTGTTAACGAATTTTGTTCAGTCAGTGTTCTAATGCTGTATCTCCTGGACGCGTGTTAAGTAATTCGTAACGCTTTTGGTCCGTTTGATTCTACAGATTTCATACATTCTGTACCGAGTGCTGAAATAATCACACTATGAATAAATAATTTGTAATGACCGGATGTGTGAAATCAGCTTTTTCCTTTCTTGCAAGCATCATTTATATATATATATATATATATATATATATGGGATGTAAGGTCAGGTGATGCGTAACATCACAGCCTCTCCTTGACAAATGTCAACCCCGCCTTCTCGTGGTGCATTCTGTTCCCACTAAAGGGGCTCTGACGACCGCCAATAGCGGTATAACTGTACCATCGGGATTAGAGGAAATGCTATCGCACACTCACCAACCCGCTTGGCCAGCGTGGTGAGTTATGGCCAAACACCTCCAAAATGACTCTACAACTTAAATCTTGGCCCTAAGTCTCCGGCAGCTGGAATGTACCTGGCCAAGGCAGCGGCCAATGCGACATGAAGGCAGAGGGTGCTAAGAATCCCCGGAGGACCGGACTAGGCTGCCATTTGATGCTGACCTTGCCTACGTATAATGGACGTTCCCTATCTTCTGATTCAAGGCTTCTTGAATTGGAAGAGGAACTACAAAGGATCAAGTGGGACATCGTCGGGCTAAGTGAGGTAAGGAGAAAAGGAGAAGATCTCATTGAACTGAAAAGTGGACATCTCTTCTATTATCGTGGGACAGATACTGGCAGAACTAATGATGTTGGATTTATAATAAACAAGAAACTGAAGGATAAAGTGGTAGAAGTTGAAAGTTCCTCTGACAGAGCTGCACGACTCGTTATCCAACTCTCGAGAAGATACCAGGCTCAGATTATTCAAACTTGTGCACCCACCACAAGTCATCCTGAAGAAGAAATTGAAGAATTTTATGAGGAAATTCGTCATCTAAGTAATAAAGGTAAGCAGCACTTGAAGATAATTATGGGAGATTTCAATGCAAAAATAGGGCACCGGCAACAGAATGAAACTTCAGTAGGTAAATTCGGTCACGGCAACAGAAACCAGCGTGGAAATACTCTCGTTGAGTTTGCAGAGGCAGAAGGATTTTTCACCTTGAACTCCTTTTTCAAGAAAAAGCCACACAGGAAATGGACATGTGGACATCCAATTGGGACGACAAGTGAAATTGATTTTATTATGTGTAACAAAATATTCGTCATAGAAGACTGCAGTGTGCTGAACAAGTTCAACACAGGTAGTGACCATAGATTGGTGAGATGTAAGATGCACCTCAACACTAAACTGGAACGTGGCAAGCTCATAAGACAAACAAAATATATTGACATAACCAACCTTAAAAAACACCATAATACTTTCAAGTTGGAACTGAAGAACAGATTCTCTGCTTTAGAAGGCCTAACATCGGAAGAAGCGGATATTTCGGAAGTTAACAGAAAAGTAACCAAAGCTCTTATGGAAACAGCAACAAAATTAGCTGGGTCTAAGAACAAGTTGCATGTGAACAAATTATCAGGAAAAACCAAAATGTTGATGCAAAAAAGAAGAGAGATGAGGACAACTAAACAAGATGTGACTTCCAAAGTGGAATATATAGAGCTATGCAAGACAGTACGAAAAAGTATCACTGAAGACGTAAGGAAATTCAACTGTGAGCTAGTGAGGAAAGCAATTGAAAACAACCAAAGCTTTAAGATAGCAAAGGGACATCTCAGTAAGGGAAGAAAACAGATTATGGCTCTAAGAAAAGAAGATGGTTCTATAACAAGAAATAGAGGCGAAATTTTGACAAGAGTGAAATATTTCTACTCCAAATTATATGAAAGGGATGATACATGTACTCCAGACATCATGAAAGGTATCAGTACTAGAGTTCTTCCAGTCCTGCCAGCAGAAGTTGCACATGCAATCAAGAACATGAAGCGGGAAAAGCTCCAGGAGAAGATGGAATTACTGTAGACATCATACAAGAAGTAAGTGGAGAAATCGAAACAGTACTAACCCAAACTTTCACTCGATGCCTTAATGAAGGGAAGATTCCTGAGGATTGGAACAACGCTACAATGATCCTGCTACATAAAAAAGGTGACATTGAGGATCTCAGGAACTACAGATCTTTTAGCCTCCTATCAGTGGTTTATAAAATTTCACTAAAGTTCTTTCACACTGTTTGAAGGTAACACTGGACATGGCTCAACCGAGAGAACAAGCTGGATTCAGGAGTGGCTACAGCCCAATAGATCATATCCACGTACTGAGAGAACTAACTGAAAGAGCGAGGGAATATGAACTTCTATTGTGCATGGCTTTTATGGATTATGAAAAAGCCTTTAATTCGGTGAAACCATCAGCAGTTACAATGGCTCTGAAATCCTGCGGTATTGAAGATGCATACATTAATATTATTAATATCATCTATGAAAATGCAAGTGCAAAGGTTCGGCTGTTTGAAAATACAACACACATAAAAACGGGAAAGGGAGTGAGACAAGGTGACACCATATCTCCGAAGCTCTTTAATGCCACATTGGAAAATGTCTTTCAATCACTGAACTGGGAAAACACAGGGATAAAGTTTAATGGAAATTATCTAACCCACCTTCGTTTTGCTGATGATGTAGTCATTTTTGCAATTGTCCCATCAGAGCTGCAGAGTATGATCCAGGAACTTGCGTACAAGAGTAAAGAAGTTGGATTAAAAATGAACTTTCAGAAGACAAAAGTGATGTGCAATGCTTTTACAAGAAATGAGGATTTATCGATTGATGGAGATAACAGACACATACGTTTATCTTGGACAGCAGATATCAAGGGATGGTTACATTGATGAAGAAATTAATCGGCGTACAAAACTTGCCTGGAGAGCTTTTGGAAGAAACAGCATAATTTTCAAGAGCAATATGCCATTATGTCTTAAAAGAAAAGTGTTTGATCAATGCATCCTTCCAGTGCTTACGTATGGTGCAGAGACGTGGACCTTAACTAAAAGAGACATACAAAGGCTGCAGACAACTCAAAGCAACATGGAAAGGTGCATGCTTGGTGTAACCAGGAGAGATAAAAAGAGGAACTCGTGGATCCGAAATATGACAAGAGTGGAAGACATCATGATCAGCGTTAAATGCCTGAAATGGCAATGGGCTGGGCATACTGCCAAAAGGACAGACTATCGATGGACAGCCGAAATTTTAGATTGGATTCTAAGGGACAGGAAAAGACCCAGAAGAAGACCTCATGGGAGATGGGTGGATGAAATTCGAAAGTATGCGGGAGTGACATGGAGGAGACTGGCACAAGAGAGACCGTTGTGGGAGACCTTCGTCCAGCAGTGGATTGATAATGGTTGACAATGATGATGGTGATGATGATGATGATGATATATGTTATGTTCTGAGAAAAGTAATTGAAAGTTTGAAAGAACGAGAGAATATTAACTCCAATTAAGTATGGTTTTTACCTATGATGAAAAAGCCTTTGATTACGTGAACCATCAGCTGTTAGAATGGCTATGAATTCCTGCGGTATTGAAGATGCATACATTAGTATTATTAGTAACATCTATGAAAACGCAAGTAAGAAAGTTCTGTTATTTGATGGTACAGCACCAATAAAAATTGGAAAAGGAGTGAGAAAATGTAACACCATATTTCAAAATGTATTTCAAATATTGAACTGGAAAACTAAGGGATAAAGATTAACGGAGATTATTTAACTCACCTTTGTTTTGCTGATGACGTAGTCATTTTTGCAATTATTTCGTCAGAGCTGCAGAGTATGATCCAGGAATTTGCTGAGAAGAGTGAAGCAGTGGGATTAAAAATGAATTTTCTGAAGACAATAGGGATGTACAATAGTTTTACAAGAAATGAAGATTTATCGATTGATGGGAAAAGTTGGAGATATCCGATACCTACATCTACCTTGCGCAGCAGGAGCAAAGGTCACGTTGATGAAGAAATTAATCTGCGTATAAAACTTGGTTGGAAAGCTCTTGGAAGAAACAGTACAATTTTTTGAGCAATATGTCATTATGTCTTAAAAGAAAAGTTATTCATTAAGGCATCCTTCCGGTGCTTACGTAAGAAGCAGAAACGTGGACCTTAAGAAAATAGACATACAAAAACTGCAGACAGCTGAAAGAAGCATAGAGAGATGCGTGCTTGGTATAACCAAGAGAGCTGAGAAGAGGAACTCGTGGATAAGAAAAATGGTAAGAGTAGAAGACATCCTAAGGAGAGTAAAATCCCTGAAATGTCAATGGCTGGACCTGTTGTCAGAAGAACGGACCACCGATGGGAAACTGAAATTCTGGTTTGGATTCCAAGGGACAGGAAAAGCCCCTTACGACCAGATGGGAGATGGAGGTGACTGGCTCAAGATAGACGGTTGTGGAATAAATTTGGGGAGACCTTCTCCCAGCAATGGATTGATAATGGATGATGGTGTGTGTGTGTGTGTGTGTGTGTGTGTGATTATACTGTAAATTGAGTTTCGAATTATGTGACGTCCGGGTCCGAACTTTTTAACCGTTTCGAACTCTGGTCAAAGGGACCTGTCTCTTCAGACTTCCGGACCGCTTACGTAAACTAATTGCAGTTATTTCCTGAAATTTTAAGTCGTTTAATATTCTGAACTTGCGCAGTGCTGTTGAAGCATAGCTATACATCTATTATAGTAAAACAGCTTTACCAGAAGAACACGATATTTTGGTGCATTAAAATGATGATTGCTCACCAGCTGTGTAATAACGCATTCCGCAGAGTCCTGATTTCATAGTACTCGTATTTTTTCCCCAAGCTTACCGCTTTGGGGACAGTTATTATTTGAATATTTAGACGGTGGCAACGCATACAGCTGCTGCTCCTTATTGTGACACATTATCCCGGCGCCATTGATCTCTCTGGAGGAGAATTTCGGAACTAAACTTTGTTTTTTCCGTCAAACAAAATTCCATCTCCTCAAAAGTCATCATATCAAATTTGATGTGACGACGAGCAGTAGTTCTGTCTGTAGCGCCCTTAGAAATGCGAATTTGAATTTGGACACCCGGTGCTTTGGCAATACCGTCTGAACCAGGAAATAATTTCTTTCTCTTGCAGATTACAAAAAAATGCGCGATGAGTTTCAACTACTGTTCATTACGAACTCATAAACATTTACATAGAACAGGAAAGTTTAAGAAACAAGACGGGAATAGTCAAGGTAGAAGTGGCATGAGTATCTAAAATAACATTGTTATTGTATGAGTTCTTTTTTGGCAAACAGTATGGTGGTTCCTTTCGCAAAATGCACTTTTGAATTCTGAAAAATTCTGGATTCTTCTGGAAAGTCTAGTGGTCATTTGAACGGTTCTCGTTTTATAGAAGTTTTGTTCAAAACGATTATTTTAAGATTCTGGAAGACTCGATTTTGTGGTGATAGATTTTGTCCTAAAACACTCCGGACGGTAGAGATTTTCAGAGACGTGGTCTGTCGTAGAAGTTCCAGCAGACAAAATTTGCAAGTATCACCTAATTTTTTTCTTTTCTGGGCGTTGTATTGTCGGATGCTCAATAGGAAAAATATGAAAAAAAGCATTTATTTTAAATGCTTTTCCAATCTTTAACTTTAAAACGTTTTAATAATCAGTGTGAAAAAAGGGATTCTCACGTAGTATCACACTGAAACTTGTTCGTTTGCTGAAATCTAAGGTTTAGTTCGTTTACATAAAATCGACGTTGTATATACTAAAATTAATTAATCGCTGCCTTTGAATTAATTTCTGCAGAACTTTCAAATAAGCCTGTTTGGAAACATCATTCCCAGCTTAAACGCAGTAAATATTAATTTTATAAATGTTCATTATGATACGTCTTCACAGTCATAGAGATAATTCTTATGCATTTTTCAGAATAATTTAGGGGAAAAAATACAACTTTCAGTGCAATTACTAGCATAGCATTTCCTAATTTTGAAAAGCCATTTAAAGTAATACATTTTAAAGCAACAACATTTCTGCCTGAGATTTAATTCGACAATGTTTTCAACAAATTACGCGAGGTTAATGTTCCAAGAATCGAATCAGACTTTCAGATTTTACATGAAATTATATCTTGAGCACACGGATTCTAATTAAGATTATTTAAAAACAAAATACTATGTTTTGAGATAACCGAAGTTTGGCTTTTACGAAAATTACTACTTTCTTTTTAGGGTACATTACTGGTGAACTGAATCGGTAAATGACGTCATTTATCTCCGCCTACGATTGCAAAAATGAGGCAGAAGTGGAGAATTTTAAGACGTTTCTTAATGTGAAAATGCTCTTAATATCTAATTTGAATATTTTCTTTTGAGTATGGTGGAAAAGAAAAATTCATATTTTTCCTACGATTTTAATATTCGCTTTACATCTGATGTTAAAAGATAGGTTCGTGTACTGTGACGTACCTGCCAGCAGGACGCACACGACATAAAGGCAGATAGCAGTCAGAACGAACGTCCGCGTAGCTGAATTGGTAGAGCGACTTATTCCGGAATGAGGGAACCCGGGTTCGAGCTCCGGCGTGGATAAAAATGACAGAGAAATTTTCTTCGTCATAATAGCGTCCGAACTTTCCGGATGACCCGGCCGTTCAAAATCTTGCAATGGTGTGATGTTATTTTCACACCGCGAGAGAGGAAAAATCATAGATCCCCTTCTCCAGCGCTTCGAAAAATATATGTGTGTAACGTTGCATTCCACACACTAGATTGACTGGGAGTTCTCAAGTGCACGTTCTACAGCGGATGGCTGCCTGCAACGATTCATGGTCACGGCTGACCCGTGGCCATGCCCCCGGCCCCCCTGGGGGAGGGGGGATGTGACGTACCTGCCAGCAGGACGCACAAGGCAGATAGCAGTCAGAAAGAACGTCCGCGTAGCTCAATTGGTCGAGCGACTTATTCCGGAATGAAGGGACCCGGGTTCGAGCCCCGGCTTGGATAAAAATGACGGAGAAATTTACTTCGTCATAATACGTTATTTTAACAGAAATATTTACCTTTACGGAATAATTAAACTCCTGCCCATAAAATACAGGGCACCTAAAAGGAGTCGATCAGCGACTTTGAATTTTACAGGATACGTATGCCCATTATGCAATGTAAAGCAAATTATTAGCATCTCGGTGTCACACGTACAAGGTGCGTTGACGTAGTTAATAATAATCGGTGTGGCCATTTTTGGCTTGTATCACTTGCTGTATGAGCTGAGACATCGAATCAAATAAAATGTGTGAATGGTATCCTGTGGAATAGCCATTCAGGCTGTGTTGACCAGTGTTCAAAGTTCATCAAGAGTTGCTGGCGGACGGTCGTACCCCTGAGGCATCGAATCAAATAATGCGTGAATGGTGTCCTGTGGAATAACCATCCAAAGTGTATTGACCCGCGTTCAAAGTTCAACAAGAGTTGCTAACGGACGGTCGTACAGCTGAGATATCGAATCAAATAATCTGGGAATGGTGTCCTGCGGAACAGCCATCCAGGCTGTATTGACCAGCGTTCAAAGTTCATCAAGTGTTGCTGGCGCACGGTTGTACCCCAGAGGCATCGAATCAAATAATGTGGGAATGGTGTCCTGTGGAATGGCCATCCAGGCTGTATTGACCCGCGTCCAAAGTACATCGAGTGTTGCTGGCCCACGGTCGAACCCCTGAAGCATCGAACCAAACAATGAATGGTTTCCTGTGGAATAGCCATCCAGGCTTTATTCCCCAGCGTCCGAAGTTCATCAAGAGTTGCTGGCGGACGGTCCTACCCTTGAGGCATCGAATCAAATAATGTGTGAATGGTAACCTGTGGAATAGCCATCCAGACTGTGTTGACGCGCGTTCAAAGTTCATCAGGAGTTGTTGGCGGACAGTCGTAACCCTGAGGCATCGAATCAAATAATGTGTGAATGGTGTCATGTGGAATAGCCATCCAGACTGTATTGACCCGCGTTAAAAGTTCATCAGGAGTTGTTGGCGGATGACCGTACAGCTGAGGCATCGAATCAAATAATGCGTGACTGGTGTCCTGTGGAATAGCCATCCAGACTGTATTGACCCGCGTCCAAAGTTCATCAAGCGTTACTGGGGGACAGTCGTACCCCTGAGGCATCGAATCAAATAAGGTGTGAATGGAATAGCCATCCAGACTCTATTGACCCGTGTTCAAAGTTCATCAAGAGTTCCTGGTGGATGGTCGTGCAGCTCAGACCTCGAATCAAATCCAGGCTGTATTGACCCGCGTCCAAATTTCATCAAGAGTTGCTGCCGGACGGTCGTAACCCTGAGGCATCGACTCAAATATTGTGTGAATGTTGTCTTGTGGAATAGCCATCCAATCTTTATTGACGCGCGTTCAAAGTTCACCAAAAGTTGCTGGCGGACGGTCGTACAGCTGAGGCATTGAATTAAATAATGTGTGAATGGTGCCATGAGGAATAGCCATCCAGGTTATATTGACGCGCGTTCAAAGTTCATCAAAAGTTGCTGGCGGTTGGTCGTACAGCTGGGGTATCTAATCAAATAATGTGTGAATGGTAACATGTGGAATGGCCATCCAGGCTGTATTGACCCGCGTCCAAAGTTCATCAAGAGTTGCTGACGGACAATCGTACCATTGAGGCATTGAATCGAATAATAATAAGATTGTGTACTGTGGAATCTTTATTGACGCGCGTTCAAAGTTCACCAAAAGTTGCTGGCGGACGGTCGTACAGCTGAGGCTTTGAATTAAATAATGTGTGAATGGTGCCATGAGGAATAGCCATCCAGGTTATATTGACGCGCGTTCAAAGTTCATCAAAAGTTGCTGGCGGTTGGTCGTACAGCTGGGGTATCTAATCAAATAATGTGTGAATGGTAACATGTGGAATGGCCATCCAGGCTGTATTGACCAGCGTCCAAAGTTCATCAAGAGTTGCTGACGGACAATCGTACCCCTGAGGCATTGAATCGAATAATAATAAGATTGTGTACTGTGGAATAGCCATCCGGGCTTTATTGACCCGCGTCCAAAGTTCATCAAGAGTTGCTGGCGGACGGTCGTACCTCTGAGGCATCTACTCAAATATTCTGTGAATGATGCCTTGTGGAATAGCCATCCAGGCTTTATTGGCCGGTGTCTAAAGTTCATCAAGAGTTGCTGGTGGACGTTCGTATTACTGTACGATCTGTGGCATTGAATCAAATTGCATTTGAATGGTGTCCTGTGAAATACAATACACCTGAAAGGAGTTGACTCTTAATGAGCTTTGGATGCGGGTTAATACACGCTGTATTGACCCGCATCCAAAGCACATCAAAAGTTGCTGGCAGACAGTCGTACCGCTGCACCTCTTGTTTGAGCACGTCCCAGAGATATTTTTAGGTGATAAATCCCTTACACGACAACGAGCCATCCTTACCCACTGGTTACTAAGCAGAGACCTCCCTGTAGAACTCGCTGATGTGACTGTACGACTGTTTTACACGACGACGACACATCCTTACCCACTGGTTACTAAGCAGTGACATCTGTGTAGAACTCGCTGATGCGACTGTACGATTGCCTTACACAACGACGAGACATCCTTACCCACTGGTTACTAAGCAGTGACATCTCTGTAGAACTCGTTGCTGTGACTGTACGACTGTCTTACACGACGCCGAGACATCCTTACCCACTGGTTACTAAGCAGTGACATCTGTGCAGAACTCGCTGATGTGACTGTACGACTGCCTTACACGACGACGAGACATCCTTACCCACTGGTTACTAAGCAGTGACATCTGTGTAGAATTCGCTGATGTGACTGTACGACTGTCTTACATGACGCCGAGACATCCTTACCCACTGGTTACTAAGCAGTGACATCTGTGCAGAGCTCGCTGATGTGACTGTACGACTGTCTTACACGACGACGAGACATCCTTACCCACTGCTGACGAAGCACTGAAATGCCGGTCGACCCACGTGGCGCTTGTAAGAGAAAAACAGTTGATTTCCGGTATGTGATGTTGCGTGACGTAATTTGCCTAGACACGGTACGCATGCACTAATGACGCCGAAATGTTAATCATTTCTACGATATTCCCTGATTAACAAATCCTGTAAAAAATTTAAGTCTAAGCTCGACCCCTTTCAGGTGTTCTGTTCTTTTTTTTTTTGTTTTTTTTTATGAACATGATTTTATTTATATGCACTCATCGTCAAAGAAATAGTTGCACCCGGAAGGACGTGTCGGATTGCAATGCTATTCAGTCGGAAGGTAAAAGTTAACAGGAACAATAAATGATGAAACATTGAGACTGATATAGGCGATATTTATTGAGCTACTCGACAATAAGTATTGTCTCTCAGTATGGCGTCGGGCCGGCATGTTTGCTCACACAGCATGCCAGACGTCTCTGCAGGGAGTTGTACAGATTCCTAATGGAGTCCTACGATAAGCCAACCCATGTAGCTTCAATCTTTTCACGCAGTTCCTGCAGATGGTGTGGTAGGGATTGAGGGTGCATAGCGCGTCCAATAGCATCCCACACATTTTCAATCGGCGATATGTCTGGCGATGCGGCTGGACATGGCAGAGTGTCAGTACCTTGAAGACAAGTTCTCAGGACAGCAGCAGTATCCGCCCGAGCGTTGTCCTGTTGGAAAATCGCATCGGAGTGTGCGTTCAGAAATGGTAGGGCCACTGGTTGCAGGACCTAATTAACGCAGCGTTTGCCTGTCAAAGTGCATTTAATGAACACCAAAGGTGATCTGGAATCGTAGGCAATTGCACCCCACACCATGACACCAGGCCTTCTGGACTGTGACGCTCCACAACAAACCGTTCATCTTGGTGCTGACCACGGTTCCTTCACACACGGATTCGGTGGTCGTCTCCTCCAAGACAAAAGCGGGACTCGTCACTGAAGATCACCCGTTGCCATTCTGAGTGTCTCCTCGGCAGTCTGGCACGACACCATTGCAGTCTTTGGCGACGATGCAATGATACTAAGGGCAGTCGTCGTAACGGTCTGCGTGTGTGTAGTCCTGCATCGTGCAGATCTCTGCCAATGGTGCCGGCAAAAATTGGAAAATGCACTCCATGCATCGTCTGATTTTGCATGCGTCGGACGATGCACTCATCGTCTGCACGCTGAATATCCGCAATCGTGGCTGTCACACCGCGCATGTCGGACAACCCGTCAGTCTTATCTTCCGTGGTTTGTCTAGGTCTCCCAGACCCTTCCTGTCGTAGCTGCGTGACTTGTTCTATCCACTCCCGCGAACGGCGTGCTGTATATGGTATTCGCATGACTACTATTACGCGCAATACGGTGATAATACCATCCCGCTTCCCGGAGCCCCACGATGCGGCCCCTTTTGAACTCCTTCACCTGCTCGAATTGCTTCCGGACTTTTCTCCGAGGCATACTTCACTTGCAAAGGATGCAACCAACACAACAGCACGAGTCAGAATGGCAAGCACGCGCAACGGGACGACATTATGTAGCTGGTGAAGCACAGCGTTACTACCCCTCCTTGATGGCATCACATGCACGGCCGAGCGTGATACTTGAATCATTTGCAACTATTTTTTTTGACGATGAGTGTATAATGATGTTCAATTGGGGAAATAATTCACATTTCCATTTTTAGCACGTCTTTTGTGAAAAAAGATCGTGCTTATGTTACCGGTTTGTCCGTCTGTCTGTACCACGATATCTCTGCAACTGTTAGTCCGATTTGAAAAATTCTTTTGCATTGGGAAGCTTAAAATATGCGAATGATGATCCTTCATTTCGTTTTTTTTTACGGTGTACAATTTCGCTGCTAGAGGGCAGGGCGTAAAATGCAGATGATGTCGAATTCAAAAATATGTTTTATTCCACATATTTGCTTCTAAACATCCGATTGAAAAACATTCTTTTATCTTTCGATTCCATTTATGTCGAAGAGTATTTTAGATATAGTTATTTTTTCAAATCACGCATAGATTTTCCGCTAGGAGGCGTAAAACTAAATTACATTTTCCCCTATAACTCTTCTTTTAAAACTCCGATTTGAAATTTTTTTCTTCAGCGGACACAGCTCCTGATGAACAATATTTTGCATATAATTTCAAATTTTTGGTAAACAATACTTTGGCCACCAGGGGGCATAAGGGTTAATTTTTGCTTCTGATGTATTTGCCATAAAATCTGAGCTTCTAAAATATCGAATGAAAAAATTACTTCGTGGACTGATGCCACTCACATCGATATACCTTTTCTGAATATTTTCTTCTTAAAATATTCCCCAGTTTCTCCGACAGGGAGCGTAAATGTGTATCTTATGTTTGTCAATATCTCTACTTCTAGGAGTCTGATTTGAAAAATTTCTTCTTTATTAGATAGTTTTTAATATAATTTCAAAATTTTCAAGTAATTCATAGACTTCCTGCTAGAGGGCGTAGAGGTAAACTGCGTTCCCCCTATGTCTCTGCTTCTAAATCTCCGATTTGAAAAATTCTTTCTGCACCGGATATAGCTCCTGATGGGAAATCGTTTGCACATAATTTCTAATTTATGTAAAAAAAAAATGGTTTGGCCACCAGGTACGTAAATCTTAGTTTCCACTTCTGATGTATTTGCAGCAAAATATGAGCTTCTAAATTCTCGATTGAAAAAAACGTCGTTTGTAGACCGATACTACTCATGTCGACAAACCTTTTAGAAACATTTCCTTCATAAAATAATGCATGGTTTCTACACCAGGGGGCATAGATGTATATCTGATTTTTTTCAATATCTCTACTTCTAGGAGTCCGAGTTCAAAAATTCCTTCTTTGTTGGATAGTGTTTGCGATGCGAAATGTTTTTTCTATAAATTCAAAATTTTCAAGTAAATCATAGACTTTCCGCTAGGGGGCACAAAGGTAAATTGCGTTTTCTGCGTTATTTCTGCTTCTAAAACTCCGATTTGAAGAATTCTACCTGTATCGCATACAATACCTGATGTAAAATATTTTTCACATAATTTCTAATGTATGGTACAGAATGGTTTGGCCACGAGAAGGCATAAGGGTTAATTTCTGCTTCTAAAGTATTTGTAGCAAACTCTGGGCTCCTGAAAACTAGAGTAAATTTTGTTTTCTTGGACCGATACCGCTCATATGGAAAAACCTTTGGAGAAAACTTTCTTCCGAAAATAATGCATGGTTTTCCCACCAGAGGACGTAAAGTCACATCTTATTTTTGTCGATATCTCTGTTTCTAATAGTCCGATTTGAAAAATTATTTCTGTGTTGGAGAGCGTTTTCGGTGCGAAATGTTTCTCATATGAATTCATATTTTTTCTTAACGCACAAGTCTGCAACCAGATGGCGTAAGCTCACGATTCCGTTTACAGCAGTATTTGAGGGATTGAAAACCCGATTGAAAAACTTTTTTCTTCCGTCAGATACTATTGTTTTCCATACCGATTCCATTGACTTTGAATAGCTTTGATAAATTTAATTTGCGTCAGAACGGATTCAAAAGACGTGCTTATTACACCCGAAAATTCGGTGTCACCTTTCTTGTTCAATAATTTAAATGACATGAAAGTAATCGCTACTAATTTAAGAAAACTGGTTTACACTTTTCAATCAGCAGTGATGAGAAAATTTTCTGCACATATTCGCGTTCGCATACACATTCAGATTATGCCCCTAAGAATACAGCAGCAGCTTCCGGTGCCCTGAGTGGTACGAGGCGCAGGCTTCTAATCATTAGTTCGAGGTGATTTCAGGTTCTAACCAAGATGTGGCATGGATGGTCTGTTTGTATTACGTTCCTGGATATGTTTGTCCTCTGGAAACAGGAGCCCTAAAATATGGACTGCCGGCTGTTTACAGCCTATTGAAATACTCACGGTCGTCGCTCGAACAGTAAAAAGAAATAAGGTAGCAGCTTCACAATGTGGTATATAACATGCAAAGGTTAATGCCAAAGGTTAATACCTAATGTTACAACATAAACTTAATACCTAATGTTACAACATAAACTTAATACCTAATGTTACAACATAAACTTAATACCTAATGTTATGTGGTATATGACATACCACATAACATTAGATAACATATTATAACATGAAACATTAGATAGCATAACATAGCTGCATGCTGCAGCATTTACGCTTGAGGAAGCGCAAAAATGGAAGAACTTACACTTAACTCTATTATAGGAAGAACTATGATAATGTAATTAGGTCTGTACAGTAATTTTATAAGGATCATGAACTGGTCACGTTGCACGGCTTTGACCCAATTGCTTAAGCTCACATCTGGTATCATGAAGTTCATAGAATGTTATGACATCTATAGAAGAATGTTGGTTGCAAACTACGGTAAGCTAAAAACTTACAGAACGAAAAGACGTGCACATTTCGATGTAACTACAGTTATGTCTTCATCAGGTGCAAGTCTAACAATAAGCTCACTTAGCGATAAGGCAGCTTGACAAGGACGCACCGCTGGCGCGCTGGTCTAAGCGCTGACTTCTGACAATTCGTCCTAGATCGGTCCAGGTTCAAATCTTGGTGAGGCATGGCCCTCTCCCTTTTGTGGAACCGGTGATCCTAAATTAGGGACGGACGACTGCTCATAACCCATCGAGTTGTTCAAACGTTAGGAACAGACCCACATTGATGAAATTTAAATCAAGCGCTTTAACACATCCCTGTGTCTCCAGAAATTCAAAGTGTTTTCAGCAGGGCTTAAATCTCCGTTTTAAACCTTATTTTCGTTCTCGAATATTTTCAGCGACTCTCTTATGTTAAGATGAAGAAGGAAAGGAGGTTTGAAACTGAATTTCGCATCTTCCCATTTAACATCGTTTGGATCAGATGAATGTTTAGAAAGGCAGCTTCTGTGGTGTTTTAATCGGTTAGTCTACGTTTGTGTTCCTTCAAGCGGATGACGAGTTTTCTTCATGTTTGACTCATATTAATTTTATGCATTCATTAAGCATAGTGCAAATTCCAGCTTTGTAGCAACTGGAATAGGAGTTTCGGATTTTTGGGTGATGGAAGATAATTTTGTATTTTAGGGGGATTTTTAAACACAAATTTGCACTTTGTAAATTTGACGAAAACATTGTCAACCCTAGTGAAAATTAATGGATCATACTTGAAATTGGCAAAGGGTGTGGTCCTTTCATCGAACTTAGCTAATGTAGTGCTGACACTCTCTTTGGCAGGGGCTTTAAACCTTTTGATACTCCTGTCCATGATTTTTGGATTGGTTCTTTTTCACCGACATTTTTTTCTGTAGCACTATTTCATTTACATCTTCGTCATTGGAGCACAAGTTAACCTCTCTGAAGACTTAACTATGAAATGCAGAAACAGTGTACGACCATGGCATGCATGATCTGCCGTGAGGTGGTATTACAACAGAAAAAGGTTTCCGGTACCATCTATTTCTGACTTTGCCAAATTCCGTTTTAAGGATTTCAACATCAAGGAAAGGTGAAGAACAGACCGTCCCCAAACATTCTAAGTCTTCTTTCCTTCCCCATGTCAACACAACAGTGTCTAGGAGATCTTTAAGAACAAAAATCAAGTATGAAACAAGAGATTAAAGCCCTGCAGCAAACATTCCAAACTGCTGAAACCTTGTCCTTGAAACCCCTGGATGATGAACATACCTAATTAAAAGTCGGTCAGTACGACTCCATTTCCACTGTTTCCTTTCCAAACTTCCTTCTCGCTAACTGAAGGTATTATTAAACCTGCTCTTGTTGAACACATAACTGTGGTTATGTTGAAACATGTAAAACGCCTTATTATTTTGTAAGTTTCTCAGCTTACTGGTGCGTGTAAAATAAAATAAATCGTCTTTCCTTACCACCATTTTATGATACTGAAATCTTTCGAATGTACACTGCTCGACATAAAAATTTCCTCAACCAGAAAGAAGTGTGCTACAAACATGCAAATCGCAGGTCGGGTGTACCCACTTGAGATATGCAAACGACGTTAAAATAAAGCCGATGACGTCGCACGTTCGTGAGGTAAAGGTACCAACAGCAACAGGGATGGTAATGTGTGGTAGCTGGTGGAAGTGTTCCGGACGTTTTTGATTTGTTCTATGTGCTGCAAAACTGTTCAGAGGGGGCCGAAAATGCCTGGTACATGCCATCGGCAGGTTTATCGTCATTTCGATGCGTTTCAGAGAGGAACAATTGCAGGCTTGTGTGAAGCGGGCTGGTATACACGTCATATCTCTGCGCATGTGCAACGAGATGCGCGAACTGTTGGGCGCTTTGCCACCAGTGGTGGCAGGAAGGTTCTAACGTGCGTCAGAGCAGCAGTGGGGCAGTCCGACAGACGTCAGTACGTCTGGACCGGCTGATTGCTCGACACGCTCTTTCGTCACCATGAAGCTTTGCAGCCAATATTCGACATGCTGTGTCATCGGTCATGTACGTCGCCGTAACGACTCGAACTGTAAACCGAATGTTACATAAGGCAAACCAGGCAAAGGTTACGTAGACTTCCATTGATGGCCAGCCATCGCAGCGCTCGTCTGGCTTGGTGCCAACGTCATGCGAACTGGGGACACGAATGGACCACTGTGGTCTTCAGTGATGAATTCCGTATCTGTCTGGGTGCTGACGATCGACGGATCCGTGTGTGGTGAACGGACGGGTCCCGGTTTCGTTCGCGACCGCCACACCTCCCGTCAGGCAGACATCATGGTGTGGGGAGCTATTGCGTATGACAGCAGCTCACCACTTGTCCGCATCACGGGCACACTTACAGCAGCAGTATACGTGAGCGAGGTTCTGCAGCTCATTTTGATGCCGTTCCTGAATGGCCTACAGCAGCCCATTTTTCAGCAAGATAACGCCCGTGCACACAACTCTCGGGCCGACAGACAGTGTTTGCAACATGTTCAAGCACGGGCATGTCCAGCAGGATTGCTCGATTTATCCCCAGTCGAAAATTTATGGGACCTCATTGAACTTCATCTGCAATTAAATCAGCCTGCGCGCGATCGCGATGAATTGCGGGAGCAAGTCAATCTTGCTTGGTGTTCCATTCCTCAGGATGATATCCGTCGACTGTATAACATATTGCCACGCCGTATTGCTGCTTGTATTGCAGTTCGTGTGGGTGCAGCCACTTACTGAGACCTACCCATTGTGGTGCATTATCTCATCTAATAAACACTACATGGCTGAAAACAACATCAAGGTAAACTCTTATGTATTCCTACCTCCATGCTCAATTTCACCCCTGTATCCTCACTCCTTCTGCGTGAGCAATTTCTATTTCGAGCAGTGTATCTCAAAGGGAACATTGCACCAGTCAGGTAAAATATTAACCTTCGTTCCTGCTAAAACACATGAATTGAAAATAAAATCGAGAGAGCACCCTGGTACACTTATAAGTAATTTATGACATATGCGTCTTTTGCATGCAAAGATCTTTGTAGGTGTGAAATAAAACAACTGATTCGAGAGTATACATTTATTTATGTGCAGTACATTGCATTTTTTTGCGTCACTCACGACCACACCTAGCCACAGTCCGGCGCATAGTAAGTGCAATTAAATAATAACAACAAAAAATAAAGTTTACTAATTCCTGACATTGAGAGGTACTTAGGTGGAATAAAAAAATGTTCTTTTCGTGAAACCAATGAAAGAAGATATGTGATTCATAAAAGTAAATAATCCCCAACTGAAGAATAATAAAGCAAATAATCCCAATTCAGTAATAATAATAATAATAGTAATAATATCCAACATATCAAAGCAGGGTGTACTTACACAAACAGGCACAATCAAGTCTCCAAGATTGCCCATCAGAAACTGGCAAGGAAGCATCACCTCATTACAACTGAGCCTGTCCCCTACTACAAGTATGAGCCAGCAACGCTTCTACAGAACAACACCCACAAGATGTACTGGAACAGATCGATCAGAACAAGTATTACTATCACCCACAATCTGCCCTACTTCGTCCTGTTCGACAAGGAGAGAAGCTACCAAAGTATTACGACCTGCGATACGAAGTCAAGGAAATGTGGCATATAGAGAACGTCACCACCGTCCCCATAGTAATATCAGCCACAGGAGTTGTACCTAAGACCATATGGCATCTTGCTTCAAACACGTGTTATTATTACTGCTCATTGTGAATAATCTATGAATTAAAGTCAGTAAGTTCGTATTTATAGGCTAAAGTTGATTTTCCTCTTCTTAAGTGCTATTGGCAAGAAAAAAGCGTGGGCTATTGTAAGTTGTTTCAGCTGATTCATTTGCATGGCCGTTAGTGATTTCTATATTTATTTGCATATTTACAAGTTCAGAAACAAAGTTCATAGCTAAGCATTTGAGCAAACGTAAGAAAATAAGCAACGTAAAGCTTAACCTAACAGCTAAACTTTAAATCTATTAGATGTACAAATAAGTTTTAAAAGGTTTTAAGACAACGTAACATGTAATTTGAGAGAAAATAACAATACCTTTACGAATCAAAATATTCGCTGTTATTATTTATCACCTTCCGCCATCGGTCGGGCAGCTGATGGATTCCAGCCAAGAAGAATACTTCGTCGTGCGGCTCTATGAAGCACTTCGTCATATGTCCGGAACCGTACAGCAGACAAACCACGTTGCATCGATCGGAACAAATGATAGCCTTAAGAGGCTATATCGGGACTATACTCCAGGAGCTCCAAAACTTCCCAGCCAAACGTCAATAACGTTTCCTTGACCGATTTCGTGACACGCGGCCTAGCGTTGTCATGCAGTAATTTCACGGGATGCAATCCTTTGCCTGTGAATGGTGAATGGACGTTTCCGACAGGTTTCCTTGTTCAATCGTATCAATTTTTACTTGTAGCGATAAGCAGTAACAGTTTGACCCTGTTTCAATAGTTCATAATGTAGCACACCCTTCATATCCCACCAGATGCACCGCATAACTTTCTTGGAGTGAATATTGCGTTTAGTTGTCCAAGGCGTTGCTTTACCGGGTCTACCCGTGATTTTTGCGTTTGGAATTGTCGCACCATATCCACTTTCCATCACCCGTAAGTATTTTCCACAGGAAAGACTTTCTGTGTTGTTTATTCAACAAATTTAAACACTTCATGACATGCTCATCCTTTTTCCTCTGGCTCAGGTCATGTGGAACCCATTTTCTTTCCTTTTGAATCTTTTCCATTGCGCGTAAACGATTGGAAATGGTTGGATGAGTTACCCCCAGTTGTTCAGCTAGTTCCTTTTGCGTTTGAGACGAATCTTCACCCAGCAATACTTGCAGTTCCTAATGTGCAACCTTCTGCGGGACGCTGCTATGTTCTGGATCGCTAACATCAAAATAGCCTGCTTTCAACCGTCTTAACTAAACCTCACACGTGTGTTTTGATACAATATGCTCCCCCAAAACAGGACAGATCGATGCACATGCTTTTGCAGCACTTTTTACTAGATGAAATTCGTAACGAATGTAGTGTCGAATAAATGTATCATCGCTTGCCATCCTTCACCTAGCAATGTGCAAGTGCGTTTGACTGTTGGACAAACTTGTGTGTCACATTTTATACTCTGGAGCAGTTACGGTCACATGGCAACAACAGGGAGAAATGTCGGATATGTAAATTATCAGTATACGTCACAAAAAAAAACGCTTTAAGACTTATTTGCACACCTAATATTATTACAACCAGTTGAATATAATTAACATATTACATACTTTTCGTTAAACGTTTTCCCACTGAGTGCAACATTATTTTCCCGAAGAGCTGTTACAATTTGGTAACACTGGCAGTGGGTCAGAGCAGCATATAATGTCAACATTGAACGTAGAAAGTTGATTGAGTTAGTTTAGGGGAATATAGTTGATGTGGAGTTGAGATATAGTCAGTGCTGAATACAGTGTATCAGTGATCTAACTTTCCAGTGGCCGTGTCACGGTAGCCTAACAGCTAGCTTCCAATCATTCGTCCGAGATGAATCTGGGTTCGAATCACGGTGAGGCATGGATGTTGTGTTTGTCTTACGGCACTGTCTCTCTCTCACTTCCCTGGAACCAGTGACTCTAAATAAAGGACGGGGGACTGCTTATAGCCCATAGAGTTGCTCACGGTGGTCTTTAACTCCACCAACCCCCCCAAAAAACTTGCCAGTGTTGTACGAGTAATGACGTTTCGTAAGCTATCATGTTGATCCTTTACCTGGTCGTCTTGTTATAATTTTGACAAAGTGTGAATTACGTATAATGAAGTTCACTACGAACATTAGCAAGCACTTATTTAGCCACGCAAGCATTTATAGTATTTGCTATTTAAACTTAATAATCATAATCAGTAGAACTTACCGATACACGCCGCATACCATGTGACTGCATTGCACAGATATTCCCCATAGCTTCAACCATTATATGTAGTTCTAACAAAATTGTCAAAAATTGTTGATAAATATATGCCATGAGAAGTGTTGCGTAGAGATGATGTTCCTACATAGTAATGATACCATCCTTACGCAATACACGGGAGCAATGGAGGACAATTTTGCCGCAAGATGTTAATAAAGGCAACCAAAATGTTAAAAAATAAGTAGATTTAAGTTATCTAGTGGCGAATTTCCTCTCCGACAACGACATGAAAGTTCTTTCCGCTTTTAACTGTAATAATCTAAAAATAACACTCCCTGTGATGTGTAAGTTTCTCCTTCACTTTTTGTTGTTTCAGTGTTTCAATATTTATTTTAGAAAGGCATTCTTTGTCAATTTAAGATTTAAAAAGGTTTAGAGAGAGAAAGCACTATTCTTCAAAATTATCTTCTTTCTTTAACTTACAGTAAGCTATGCATTTCTTTATCTTTATTCACACATTTACCAAGTCAGTCATTCCCTGTATTTAGCACACTATGCTTGCTGTAAAAAATAAAAACAACTGAATATATGGAATTATTAGAAAATCTTTTAATTCCTTTTGCTACATTAGGTTCAGAGTTATTTTACAATTTTCAAACTGCTATTTTTCCTTCCTCATGATTTCGTTGATTTTTAATGTTGTCTGACGAGATGGTTTCGGAAAGTACCGTTTACTTCCCGTTATCTACACGGTTGAGTCATTACATTGTGAACACCTACTTAATATACCCTAGAACCCACTTTAGCCCGCAAAACAGCGTCCACTCGGCGAGGCATGATTCGATGAGGTGGCGATAGGTATCCTGGAGTATCTGGTACCATAATATCAAAAGCAGGTCTTTCAGTTCTCGTACATTTCGGGGTGGTGGTGATTTCGCTCGAACCCTCTTTTCCAAGTCGAACAACAAATGTTTAGTTGGGTTCATGTCAGGCAAATTCGGAGGCCAAGGCATTAACAGAAAGTCACCAGCATGTTTCTAGAACCACTATTCGACGATTCTGGCAGTGTGGCATGGCGCATTATCCTGTTGGTAATGGCCATCACCAGCAGGGAACAGTTGCCATGAATGCGTGAACTTGGTCAGCAACGATGTTCATATACCTGACAGCCGTCAGGGATTGTGCTTTTGGGATAATGGTGCCTAAAGTGTTCCAAGAAAACATCACCTACAGCATATCACCGCCGCCGCCGGCCTGTTTCCGCCCAACAGTGCATCCAGTGACCATAGCATTCGTTGGTAATCGGCGTGTCCGCGCTCGGCCGTCTACGTAATGCATCAGGAATCTTGATTCGTCAGACGAGGCCACTTTCTTCCAATCATCAACAGTCCAATCTTGATTATCTTTGGCCCATTTCATGCGTTGTTGACGATGACGTGCAGTGAGCATGAGTACCCAGCTGGGTTTTCGGCATCGTAGAAGACTGCGATGAACTGTGTGCTGAGGTGACACATTGCCCTAATCACCACTGTTGTAGCAGCGGGTGATTTGTCCAACTGTGGCTCTGCGGTCACCGTCAACAATGAGCGACAGTCTCCGCTCCGCTCCCCTCTCGCATCAATGAGCTGCGGAGGAAACACGGCTATACGACGGTTTGTCGTTTGGCCATATGTGCACCACCACTTTTGATACGTACTCACTACAGCGGCACGTGAACAACCCACAAGCTGCGCTGTTACTGAGATCGTAGTTCCGAGGCGCCGTGCAATCGCAACTTCTCCATTATCAAACTCCGATAAATCGGCAGTTTTCCCCATTCTGACTCCGAGCAGTTTACTAACCGAAAGCCGCTCCTCGAGTTATATATATATATATATATATATATATATATACTGCTCTGTGAACTTTACTTGCGCCACCGTTCAGTCACCAGTCGTGCTCATTTCCCTAGGCTGGTGAAATGGCGCATTGGTGCATGTTTTTTCGCTGTTGTTGCCTCAGGATTTAACGACTGCCATGAGCAACTATAAAGCTATAAGCAATCGCCCGTCCCTAGTTTAGGGTCACTAGTGTCCGGGAAGGGACAACATCAGCGTCATCAGAGAAACACATCACCATGCATCGAACCCGAACCCATCTCGGATGAATGACCAGAAGCCAACGCGTCAGACTACTCGACACAGAGGCGGCGCGCTATTTTAAAATTCAGAGTCATACTCGCTTGCTGTATCTGGAAAACAGCTTGAAGAACAGTGAAATGTCACCAGAAAGCTTCGTAAACATTCATATAATCATGTTACAATAACAGCATAGATTACTCCTCTAGGTGGAGTTAAGCTGCACTGCTGTATTTCACGTCGCCGAATGTTGCATTAGGCCCATCCTAGATAGTGCCACGTATGGAAATGTTTGACGAGAGTTTCGATTTTGAAATGCGCGGATTAGAAATACAGGAGTGTTTGTGACAAATTTTACTTCACGTTTAATGAAATACAAGGGATGGGAATTGATTAGTGGAAACGTAATAGTTACATCTCAATGTAACGTATGATCCAGCTCTAGTCGGCTACATCCCTTTGATACAATCGCCAGCATTATCAAAAACCCGCTGCTGTCTATGTGGAAGTCTCTGTATGCCGTGAGCAAGACGTGTTAATATTTGCCATGGACCGGTCTACGGCTCTTATGTCGTCGATGGTCTTGAAACAAATCTCCCGAAGCGGTGCTTTCATCTTCGGAACCAAATCAAAGTCACAGGGAATTAAGTCAGGCGAATAGGGAGGGTGGTACAATAGTCCGCAACCCCATCGACGTAACAGGTCGGTAAAAAACGCCAGTAACGAGGGTTGTCATGCAGATTTATCGGAGTACGGCTCGCATGTTCACAAAACCTGCAAAGCAACTCTTCCGAGGGTGCTCAATGTTCCGTGATTGGCTTACGCAATCACGTGACGCTCTACGTGGGAGAAACGAATGGGAAGAAAAAAGAAAAGCTGCTTCAGTAATCAGTATCAGCATGAATTACAATGTTACACTAATAACATCGAGCTCTCCCGCAAATTACGCCTATGAAATTATGCAGTCAAAAAAGTAGGAAGCTTGCTTCTTGAAAGTAAAATTACTGACAAAAGAATCACACAGTCGAGGTAAGTTTCGATGCAGATATTCAGGGCTGGAGTATATTATTTCAAGGAAGCTTTTGCTAAGCTTAAGAAAAGGCCATAATATGGATTGAAAGTTCAGAGAGAGAAATAATTTTTTTTGCGAATAGAATATTAAGGATCGCTGTAAAATAAATTCGTATTATAAATATTTCAAATTTATAGGTTTTACTAAGGAATAAAGGAGATTTTTAAATCAAAATTTCTGGTAGTACTCCTACCCTTCCTGGCTATACTTCCAAAATAGCCCGCTGTCCGTTAATTATGTTTAATTATTGTAATTACAAATCGGCCGATAGATGATAGCACGTCCGATTTTTTTTTCTTGAAATTTAAGTATGTGGTTTACACCTAAATTGTTGAATATATACAAATAGTAAGCCACAAAATAAAATTTAGTTTGCTATTTCACGATTCTGTTTAGATTGGAACAAAAATCGTAACTTCTGGTCACCGTATATTTGAGCTCCAGTCGAATTTACATTCAAAATATTACATCTACGTAAAACAACAGTCAGTTGCTGCATTTAAATTTCAAATATTAAAGCACTACCTTGTTTGGTAGCAATACTCAGTATTAACGGAAATAATAATTATATAGTAAAAAGTAATATCATTTTATATTTGAAAACCATCCAAATAAACCCTCAGTCAACAATAGCACCATTGGCAGTGCTGTCGCTGTGATCTTTGATGTTTACGACCAAGAAAGATGAAAAAGTCACGGATTTTCAGTCAATCAGTTGATATCTTAGGTTATTCGAAGATTTTGCAGGTTTTGTGAACACGCGTATGGCTCCAGCAAATGACGCCGCTTCTTCCAGAGAGCTGGACATAGGCTATGCTCAAGGATATGCATGTGTTAGTGCGACGCCATCCCAGTCACAGACGGCGGTGATCATTACCTTAGCATTACTGGGGTTCTATCATATCTTTGTTCACCGCGGCGAGCCGTAATGCCTCTATTCATTGGACTGCCTTTTGAGTTCCAGTTCACAACACTGCGCCCATGTTTCATTCAACGTAAGAATACACAGTAGAAATGTTTCCCCTTCACACTCATACCGTTCAAAATGGAATCGACCTGCCTCGTAATGCTGCCGCCTTTTTTCAATCAAGCACGCAGTGATGCGATTTTTCGCATGTTTAGCCGTGTTTTTTTTTTTTTTTTTTTTTTTGTCAAAATGCGCAGTATAATCCTATGCGAAAGGTTACTCTCGTGAGCGAGTTCATTAATTATGCACCGCCTGTCATTCTCCAACAATGCAGGCAAAGCTAGAGGTTTCACTCACCTGGACGTCCGCGTTCAGAAGCACAAGCCATTTTGTCCGTTTTTGAAGGCTGCCACCCACCTTGCTACCGTGTATCGTAAACAAGATGCTTTACAAGCTCGTCGTAGTCCTTCATAACATTCCTTTACAGTACAACCTCTAGCAACTTCTACTTTTAGCCAACAACGCTGCTCTAACTTCGTAAACATGACTTTAGACCTCTTACCAACTACGAGGAATGTTTGCGTCGCTACTGCGCATGTGATCAGATCAGATCATATGTAGAGGATTTTAGGAAGGGAGTGTCTGACCCCAGGTCTTAAACAACCCTTAGAAATAGGAAGCTAGAAGGTTTGTGCTAGGGTGCCCGATAGGAAAGGGACACGGAAGCGAGGTAAAAAGGGGGAAGAAGACGCCCTTATCTATTACCGGGGGCCCGTACCCAGGGTCCGGCGGCGTAACATACCCATCCAACGCACGGCAAGTATTCAGTGGTTCGAGGGTTCGTACCTGCCCAGGATCGAACCTGAGGTCATCTCCATGGCAGTCACAAACGTTGACCACTAGGCCACCCGCGGCCTAAATGTCCTTCGAAAGAGGATTAAACAATTCTACCAGGGTTACGTCAGGTAGGTATTACATGGGGACACCCGTTACATTATCTTGGAGGACTCCCGTGTTCTCTGCAGCAAGATTCTCACTAAATAGTTTCCAAACTCCGTATCAACAAATGCGTCAGGTTACTCTCTTACTTGCACAAGTGTAAGGATGGGTTTTCCTAATTTGAAAAAAAAATATAAAAAATGTCCACCAAAATCATAGAACCTGTTCAAAAACGTTTAAAATTTTGGCAATTTAATTTCCTTGCGGTTTCAAACAGTTTCTCTGTGAATTTTAAATTAGTTGAAAGGTATCCTTCAAAAATCATTTTACGCAGATGAACTTAGCATTCCTATGACGGTTTTTTAATAAAGTAATGAAATAAAAGTTTCCGTTAACGTTCTGGAGGTAAGATAAAAACAGCTGGTGGTACTTAAAATTGCACCCCTCTCTTGTTTCAACAAAGACTTTATCATTAAATAAGGTTTACCAGCTCCCTTTGTTCTGAACTATTTCGAACGAGATATGATGACCAATCAGGCAAGTTCTGTGACATTTGTCAACTTTTGGCTCACAGCTCGTATTTTTATACTGTATCTGCTTTACAGCGCAATATTCACGGGCTTTGCGCGCTGCCTTTCTCACTTGCATTGAAAAATGGCGTTCAGCTGAACTTCCAGATCCGGCGTTTGGTGTTTTAACAATCTATCAGCACGGGACATCCCATCTTGGGAATTGTTTTCCTTTCTGATCGAGAGAAAGCATCACCATCTCTTATTATCTGCCAGGGAACAATCCAGCATGTCTTTCATATTTTCCTATCTTTTTTGAGCGAACGGAAGACTTCTTTCCCTTGAGATACAGATCAGAGTAAAAACAGACAAGTGAGATTGAACTAAGTTAGGACATCTTTTCTTCCAACAGAAATAGTGCTAACACAAAGTGTAGCAATAATTGAACATTTACTGGCATTTTAATTAACTAAGATTTCAGGATTCTACAATAAAATGCCTGTCAATCAAAAGTCAAGATAATGTCACAAAAATAAAAATACATCTTTGAATGATACAAAAAATATTTGCAATGTAGAAAGCTATCTTACGCAAAAATTCGTTTAGTCGGTATTTCAAAAAAAAAATATTATCGCAAACAAAAACAACATTAATGTCCGTTAGGGGATAAAACTGCGTCATAAGAAGTAGAAAACCTGCATAAATATTGTGCTAATGTTCCTGGTACGTGAAGCAAAGGGATTTTTTACATCGATATTTCAAAACTAAAGCTCTGACGTTAAATGCCAAGATGAATTTCTGCCCTCTTAGGGAAGAACTGTTAAGTTATCAAAAAGCAGAATGTGCATGAAATGCTGCTTAAGAAATTTACAGACCGAACTTTTACCAGCGGATATTATAAGAGAAATAAAATGCGAATTTACCCTTCCGACGTGGAATATTATTTATTATTTTAATAAGGTGTGATGCACACTTCTAAGTTAACCATCCTTTTAGCCGCTCTGGTGGCGCCGTTTCCAAGCGTGACCAAAATAGGTCCAGGTTCGAAGCGTGATGAGACATGGATGTTCTGTTTCTCTTCCGGAACTGGATGTTTCCTTTCACTGGAGCCAGTGGCTTTAAATTAAAGACTGGAGTCTGCTTATACATAGTCCAGCCAATGAAAGAAGGCACGTGTCGTGTGCTGGCTTGGAGAGCACATAAGGTGTGCTGCAAGCATTCTGAAAAGATATCACTCAATGCTATCATGAATAAAAGGAGCGATTTATCAGTTTTGCAAAAAGGGAAGATTATCGACTTTCGGGCCAAGGGTGGCAGTATTTCTGAAACAGCGCAGTTTGTGAACTGTTCGCGTACTGCTGTGGTTAAAGTGTATCGTGATTGGAGAAATGGCACCATTGCGAATAAGCGACGTGGAAACTACGGAGCACTACGTGCTATTGATGTAAGAGGTGAACTTCGGCTGCGAAGGTACGTGAGGGCTGATCGACAAGTTACAGTAGAGCAACTCACTGGCCGAATGAATCAGGGGGCTATTGAAAGTGGGTCTAAAACGGCAGTTCAGCGAACCCTGCTGCGTATGGGGCTACGATGCAGACGGATGGTCACTGCACCTATGGTACCGAAGGTGCATCAGCAGAAAAGGAACCAGTGGCTCTAAATTAAAGACTGGCAGCTTTTGCACGGCAGTATCGGAATTGGAGCTCCGCTGATTGGCAAAAGATTGCTTTCTCCGATGAGTCACGGCTTCTTCTTCATCAAACGGATGTAGGAGGTTGGCGTATAAGGCGAGAAACATTGGGGAACAAACAATGTTCAATAATTGCTGGAAGAGCACAAGCTGGTGGGGGCAGCGCTATGGTCTGGGGAGTGTTTTCGTGGTATTCTCTGGGTCCACTCATACCTGCCGAAGGCACTATGCACCGAAGTCGTTATGAATTCATCCTTGCAGACCACGTATACCCATACATACTGATTGTCTTTCCTGGTGTGGATGGGATCTTCCAGCACGTCAATGCGACGTGTCAGACAGCTAGAATAGTCCGAGGGTGGTTGGAAGATCACGATGAAGACTTTAAAGTACTTCCCTGACTCCCTAATTCCCCAAACTTAAACTCAATTGAGCATCTGTGGGACCACCTTGATCGTGTTGTTCGCTCTATAGATCCTCCACCACGCACACTCCAGCAGCTGTCGGATGCACTGCAGTCAGCATGGCTCCACATACCTGTGAACACCTTATAGCACCTCATCGAGTCCCTCCCAGCCCGTCTAGCTGCTGTCCGCGCAGCACACGGCAGTTATTCTGGATATTAGCTGGTGGTCACCATAATGTGACTCGACCGCATATAACCCTTCGAGTTTCTCTCGATGGTCGTTAAACCCCCTCCCCAGTAAAAATAGACTTCCTTTTCAGTTTCTGTATTCTTATGTAAATTTCCTTTCTTCATATTAAACACTTTCTAACTTAACGACACATTATTTCTCCCGATGAGATTTAAAAGTTGGCGACCTGACAGTGGGTGAAAGGAAAATAAATCGGAGCGTAATTTGCAGTTTTAGATGTGCTCTGCTAGCCGTACGGTACGGAGTGCTGTGTACCATGTACTATGTATCAGGTGAAGAGAAATAAGGGCGATTAGTGTTATACGAGCAGAAAAGTATTGTAGAACTTCTCCTCACCCTCATTTTGTACACTAGCGGTTATATTTTATGTTACCGTGAGACACCTATTACTTAAATTTTTGTACAGGTGATTGTATGATATCTGCGTATCAGTCTGTGGACAGTTTAAGTCAAAAGCTATTATAGCCATCAGAAAAAAAATTTAGATTCAGGAATTTTCTGAAATAATACTATAAAGCAATATATTTCATAAAGATAATTGAAAGTCATTGTCAGTTTGGAAAAATCTCGGATGCTTCGAAAGATCACGATGAAAAAATTCGCAATTTGTAATAAGCCCTCCTACAGAAAAAATTCAATTTTTACAAACGTATACAGAAAAACAATATAATTCAACAGAAATAAAACGACTAATTCATCTACATTAATAATAGAAAACATTAATCATCGAATAATTAGAGTTCTACCTTATACGGACCTTCCACGACATTTCGTTCTGGGTCAGATGTGGCATGTGGGAATCCACTAGGGACGAATGGAAAGGATTCGTTAACTTAGCACGCAGGGAAAAAATAATCTCTGGCTTAGGGCTGTGAACGTGTCAAAGATTTTGCGAAATTTCTGTACTAATACGAAAAAACACCAAAAGAATGTTTCTAAAATAAACGGAATTACGGAAACTCCCTCAAAGTCCTGAAGTAAGATGAAACGAGATATTTTAAAACGGAAATTTCGTTAAAGGCGGACATCTGACGGCAACTTTGCTGCACGTTATTTTCAGGAATTTTCCGTGAATTCACACCATTTATCTTTTACAATGCGAAATACACTGAAGTGCCAAAAGTCACAAGATACGTACCTAGTATCGCGTAGGACCTCCACTAGACCTGCTAACTGCAGCAAGTCGACGTGGCATCGACTCCACAAGTGGCCGGAAGACTTCTGGAGAGATGCTAAGCCATGCCGTCTGAACGGCCGCCCACAGTTACCTGGTATTTGTAGGTGCAGGATTTTGGGTACGAATGGACCTTACAACCATGTCTCATAAGTCCGCTATTGGGTTCATGTCGGACGAACGAAGTGGCCATACCATCCGCCCGAACTGTCCAGAATGCTCCTCGAACCAATTTTGGACAACACTTGCCCGTCGTCCCCGTGACGCAATGGTCCAAGCGCTGGCATTTGTCCATTCGTCCTAAAAGGGTCCGGATTCAAATCCCAGTGAGACATGGATGTTGTGTTTGTCTTACGGCCCTGGTTCTCTCCCTTCCCTGGAACCAGTAGCTCAAAATTAGGGACGGGCGACTGCTTATAGCCCATCGAGTTGCTCACGGTGGTCGTTAAACCTTAAATAACAACAACAACACTTGCCCGACGAGATGGTGCATTGTCCGCGTGGAAAATCCCATCGTTGTTGTGGTACATGAAGGGCTACAAATGGTCACCCAGGATAGCTGAAAAGCGATTACAGGTTAATGACGTGTTTAGGAGGACAAGAGCACCCAATCCGTGTCACGTAAAGACACCCAACACTATTCAAGCTGGCGGAACCACCACCAGCTTGAACAGTACGCTGTTGCCAGCTTGGATCTGTTGCCCCATGGGTCTGCGCCACATCCAAACCCTACAATAGGTTCATAACAACTGGTAGCGTGACTCATCGGACCACGCCATATTTTGCCAGTCTTTCAGTGTCCAATTACCGTGTTCGCGAGCCCAGGTGAGGCGCTGTCTCCGATGCCGTGGTGTTACCAAAGGCACTCTGGTAGGTCTTCTGTCTGTGGACTCTAAATTACGCTACATCGACCCGATAGATAGGTCTCTGGCACCTCCTGCAATGAATATGTATGTTGTTTGAGCCTGTGTCGCTTGTCTGTTATCACGGACAATCCTGGCCAGATGTCGCTGGTCACAGTACCCGTGGTCGGCACCGCGCTATCCACGGTGAATGGCCTTCCATAAGGTATTCTCGGTACACACGTGACACCGTGGGACGAGGAATATTGAATGTTCTCACAACTTCGAAAATTGAATGTCCCATCCGTTTGGCTCCCACTACCATGCCACGTTCAAACTCCGATAATTCACGTCTGCCTGCCATAATCCTATTGACGGTTGTTCAACCCGACTCACGAGATTACACCTCGCAACTGATAGAAATCGTAGTGTGCGTCGATGTCTTTATACGACTTCAACGCCAGTTTGAAAATTTGCATACTGCTATCCCATGGCTTTTGGCTCGTTAGTGTAGTGAAGTAGGAAATATGTGCAAAATAGTTTTCATAGTGAGAAGTGTCTAATCAAAAAGGGCTTTTTAAATTGGAATTTGAAGAAAAGTAAAATAGTGTATAAATTAGAAATTTAGGGAAAGAGGCTTGTGTATTTACATTACCTATCGGAAGCACTGCGTGTCGACATGGAGACAAAAGAGTTGTGACGTATACTCTTATTTAACTTTCATTTTTAGTTGTCTTTCTCTATGCAAATTTTGAGGGTGTCGCCCCGGTGGCGCAGTGGTCTAAGCGATGGCCTCTGATCATTCGTCCGAACGGGGTCCGGGTTCGAATCCCGGTGAGGCATGGATGTTGTGTTTGTCTTACGGCACTGGTTCTCTCCCTTCCCTGGAACCAGTGACCCTAAATTAGGGACAGGCGACTGCTTATAGCCCATTGAGTTGCTCACGGTGGTCGTTAAACCGCCAAACAAAAAAACAAAAACAAAATTTGAGTTCCTATTTTAGCGTTTCCACCTTAACATTATATTTTCTCACTCACTGAATGTTAGGTTGGCAGCAGTCTTGAGGTTAGGCTGCGTTACGTGTGTGTATGTGGACATGATAAGAACAAGCTACACATTGTTGAAGCAAGCAGCGAAAAGTGCGGTGCGTTCGCGGTAGTCGTGGAAGTTGTTCATGCAGATAGCGTCTGTTGATCTGTGGTGTGTATGTACATTTCGTATTAGAGTGTATTAAAATTTTTATTATGTTTACTAATTCGACTAAGTTGCTATTATTGTGATTGGAAAAATTACTTAAAGGTCTTCATTAGTGAAATTCTGCTGAAATAAAAGACGAATTGTAAGTAATTATTTCTTGAACCTTATTTGAGTGACTCCTGTTTCACTTAAAGTGACTGAATAAGAAAAAACGTTATGTAATTTTTCCAAGGCTACGTATATACGTTATAAACACTGTAGCACGCTACAAAGTACGGATCATTATTCCCACAATTACATACACCGAAGAGAGAAAGAGCTTTCAAAATTCTGCTATTAGGTAAAGGTAAGCACGGAGAGACGGTCACATCAACATCTCGGTATTAATAGCACGGCTTTTTTCGTATTTTGTATGGCAAAAGAAGTGAAATAAAAGTGTACGTAGTAAGGTGAGTTAAATTAAAAGACAAAAGAACCTTCAACGCAAAAGTTAACTTTATAAAAAAAGGTAAGGCCCAAATGTTCCTAAAGTTAATTGGCAGAAGGTCGATGTAAACATTTTCACAGACAAAAACAAATGCGTAATTTACATATGCATATGTAACCAACACAGGGAAAACGCAAGTTTCGCAACACTAAGCGTAACTGGCTACATCAGGGCCTGGTTAAGGCTCTACGAGACCCGCCATCTTGTATTGCTGTCTTCTCTTGTTAACCAACGGGCAAGCGTATTTCACAAATTGCTCAGGCAATTTTGCACATTTTGGAACACCGTTTGTGGCTAACGAAAGATATATGATAAATAAAGAATTCCCTGGCTTCAGAATTTTTATTAACCTTTCCCTTCATTTTTTATCTGCAGCAAAAGTCGTACCAAGGCGTCTTCCATAGTTTTATTATTTAATAAAAAATACTTAAAGAGTCCAAAATGAAAATCTGAAACCAGGGAACTCTTTATTTATCATATATCTTACGTTAGCCACAAACAGTGTTCCAAAATGTGCAAAATTGCCCGAGCAATTTGTGAAATACGCTTGCCCGTTGGTTAACAAGAGAAGGCAGCAATATAAGATGGCGGGTCTCGTAGAGCCTTAAGACATCAGAATTGGCTAGATTACAGTTGAAGAACTTACTGCAACAACGTAGCAGAACATGTGATAACGGCGGTAATGTATGAGTGACCGCGCCATCTATTTGTCCCAGAGGTCGGGTTAGCACACTGCTATCTCTAGGTATCTATTAGAACAGTGTTTTCGAACCACTGGTCCACGAACCGCTGCCTGTCCGCGAGTACTTTTCTGCTGGTCCGCGAGAATCGAGTAAATCTACTTACTTTTCTTTTGAATCGAAATGGAGTCAAAGTAAGAGGAAACCTAGATCTAAATTTTTTTTTGAACTCCTGCCGCGGAAGATAACTTGGATCGCTAATCTCTTCACAGAACATCTGAACTCCTGTAGATTATCTCGCCAGGAAAAAGAAAGCCTTGTTGAACTTCCTTCTGATGCCAGTCTGGTATCGATATTCAGATTCAAATCTCTGACTCAGTTTTGGGGTATTCTGGAGAAAGAATATCCAAGTCGCAGCGATAAAGCTCTAAAATTAATTGGTAACTTTTTCGACCACGTATTTATTGCGAGTAAACCTTTTCCGCCGTTTTGGCAGTCATAAGAAAGCACAGGAGCATAGTAGACATTAATGGTACACTGCTCCTTGCAGAACCGACACTGGAACCACAGTTCGAGAAGATTATTGCGAAGTAGCAGCAACAGACGTCGCATTGACCCCAAAAAATGTTGTTAAGAGTAAGAAGAGTATTGTGGTACATTGATTATGGATTGCACTAAATAACCATTAAAGAATATTAGCAGATTAAATTATATTAGCTGTAAGTAGTGTGACGTATGTTCTAAATTAACTTTCCTTTTTAGTTTCTTTCCCTATGTAAATCTTGAGTTTGTTCTCAGTTATACTTCACACTTAACATGATATCTTTTCTCTCAAACGAATACTGTTAGCAACATAATTGAGGTTGAATGAACGTGACGTATGCCTGTTATTAGATAAGAACCAGAGATATAAACTACGATAAAACAGTTGCCTGGGGAGCGTTGTGGAGCGATTAATGTAGAGCGTTGTGGAACGTAGCGTTGTTGGTGTGTGGTGTGTGGAGCGTTTAATGTGAAGTGTTGATACCGATTTGTTATGTGAAGTGCTAAACTTGTGCTGGAGAAATAAAAGTCTATTTCCGTAAGTTTGATTTCTGTTTTAAATGGCCGTTAAGGTTTAATTTAGGAACTATTTCATCTTATGGCTATGTTTTTAAAATAACATAGAAGTACGAAAAGACGTTTACGTTATAGTAGGTAACAGTTAATATAAATCAATCTGTTAATATAAATGGAATAATCTGGTATATAAATTATGGATTGCACGCAGCGATCATTATAATATCGAATATTGCCCGATTAAATCCTCGAAAATAGCCTAAAGGTTTTTTTTTTCTTCTGCATCACCGGTCCGCGGAGGTTTCCCAACGTTTTGCCAGTCCGTGAATGTAGAAAGGTTGGGAACTACTATATTAGAATATACTACCATCTGGTCTATCTCTGAATGTATGTCTCCGGTGACTGCAGCAGTGTTTTTACAAAATGTGGGTAAGCCCACTATTACCGTAAGGTTTTCAATTGTAAAAGGAGAATTTGCATCTAAATCTGCATTTCATGAGAGAGAGAGAGAGAGAGAGAGAGAGAGAGATCAGGTTCTCTTCGATACAACGAATCACAGAAGAAATGTTGCCCAAACTCTGAATGAAATTGTATAGACAGCGTTTTTGATTCTTCCACCCAAACGAAGATACACTGGGGAGGAAAATATTCGAGAGAGTACTCCGGTAATCTTTGTAGATTATTTTTTATGCATCTTTCGCATGCCAAGATCTTTGTGGGTGTAAAATAAAACGAGTGATTCGAGAGTATACTTTTATTTACGTACAACACACTGCATTCATTTGCGGCACTAAAAACAACCCCCAGACACAGTCCGGTACATAATAAATGGAATTAAATCATAAGAACAAACAATAAGGTTCACTAATTTCTGATATTCAGTGGTACTTAGGTAGGTGGATTAATGAATATTATTGTCCTAAAACCAATGAAAGAGGATATATGAGCCATAAAAGTAGATGTTTACTAAATTACGGCGGTGGAAATAGTAAGTACATTTCGGCAGTTTACTGTTTCAAAAACAGTTTAATTTATATTATTATTATCGTTATTATTACTATTCTTATTACATATTATCCAGATTTAGACGAACGTAAGAAACAATCCTGATACCAATAAAATATGATGTAACTACGAAAGTCTATTTGAATATGCGCAACTAGAATCTGACGTGAAGATAGAAAGAAAAAGCTGAATCGCAAGTGTATTATTGAGGGGGATTGATAACATTTAGTCTAGGATCATTTTTTAACTCTCTTTAATAGCAGGTAACCCCCTATACGGTAGGTTCGTGCGGAAGATAAATTTTGCCACGACGCAAACTTTACCGTTTTCGGGTAAGATGTATAGCATCAAAACGCATTGTAATGGCTTCCGTCACATTTAGCATAAGGTTCTTTTAATTTACGCAGGTTGCTATAAGGTATTGTTGCATTTACGTAAAACGTGATGGAATTGTATTTGGCGATAGTTTAGCGAAATATACTATTGAATAACAATTATATTAGCTGTTGTTGCATCACTTCATATAGGACAGCATTCAGAAATCAGATTTCAACAATGCTTTTGACTACTTCCGCTACCCATTTTGGCTACATCGAAATTTTTTATTTGGGATTTACTGTACTACTGTCGGGAGAGGTGCACAGCATCAAAAGTATTAGTCACCTCCACATATGCAAATAAACATGCATTTGCAGAAGAAAATGCGCACGCGACGGATGCTGTGGGCACGGCATATATAGGGGAGCTTTGACACACCTGTCAGATGACATCCGAACTGAAATAAATGACTTTGAAAGAGCATGGTGGTTCAATGTCACCCGAGTAACCATGAGTGAGTAGCATTGCTTCTCTTCAGGGATTCCCAAAATCCACTGCCGCTGATGTTCTTAATCGATGGAAATGCAGATGTTTGCGTAACAGCAAAGCCACGCTCTGAGATGCCACATAAACTGAGCAATCGTATCAAAACAAGCTTACTACGGCACGCACGTGCTCCTCCACAATCCTGGCCAGCGACGTCGCACTAGCCATTAGAACACTTGCTTGATCCAGAACAATTCACCGGGAATTGTATGCCTACGGTTCCCATTCTATAGGTCACTGGAGTAGTTGGAGTGACTAGGTATCTATAGAGTGCGCCACAGCAATGCCAGACGACGATTTCATTGGTGCTTGGCTCACCATTCGTAGACAATAGAAGAGTGTCGTGTGGATTGACCGAGGTGTCCGAATAGTTTTGTCCACATAGTATTAAGGGTGGCTACAAATGAAGCATACAACATCAGTATGCTATTACAAATAAAAATACGATAAAAAAAAAAACCTTACTTTAAAAGTCAATACACGTGGCAAGTGTAAAAGCTTGTTAAGCCAAATGATAGATGGTGCCAGGTGCCTCATGTAATGAAAAATCTCATCAAACACGGAATACAACAGACATGGCTTCCCCAGTGGAGAAAGCGGCTTCTGGGTTTTATTTATTTATTTTACATCAGTTCAGCATAGATTTAGAATGCAGTACAAGAAACAGCCGCCGACACGAAGGAGCATCGAACAATGGGTAAATAAATTCAAAGCAGCAGGAAGTGTCTTGAAAAACAAAAACACTGGGAGACCTTCCATTTCGGGCGAAAAGGTGGAAGACGTGAGGAAGGCTTATCTAAAGCTCACGAAGTCCATCAGCGTCGCTAGTAGTGAACTCGAAATACCGCGAGCAACGGTTCACAAGCTTCTGCATAAACGTCTACGCCTATAAAGTGCAGTGAGTGCAAAAACTTCGGCGAAATGATCAAGCACGTCGAAAAGCATTTGCGGCAGATATGCTTAATCGCATTGAAGAAGACCCCTACATTCCTTCACGGATCTGTTACAGTGATGAGTCGGTATTCCATGTTTCTGGCAGAGTAAGTACCAAATCTGGGGCACAGAAAATCTCCATGTGGTCCTAGCACACAAGAGAGACAGCCCGTAGGTTAATGTCTGGGCTGGCCTAATGGAAAACAGAGTGATACTGGCATAACATGTTAGAACAATTCGCGATTCCACAACTCCAGGGTATTCAACACATCATTTTCCAGCAAGATAGAGCGCCTCCGCACTGGTCTTTGGATGTACGCAGGTCTCTAGACCACCATTTTCCAGGGTGTTTGGAATGGACGTGGGGGCCCGACGGCATGGCCACCCCGTTCTCCTGATTTTACCCCATGCGATTTTTTCTTTGGGGCTTTTTTAAGGACATTGTGCACAAAGGAAATGGTTACATCTATCACTGAGATCAAAGAACGCATCACTGCAGCTTTCCTCCTTGCTACACCTGATATTCTGCAGCGTACGTGGGTGGAACTAGACGATCGTTCAGACATCCTGGAAGCAACCAACGGAGCACACGCGGAGACCTACTGACATTAAAAAAACTTTCACGCTAATCATGTGCTTTGACATTAAAAGTAAGTTGTTATGTACTGTAGTTTTTCTTTTCAATGGCATACTGAAGTTGTATACTTCATTTATGAACACCATATCGGTTCAAAACTTGATTAAAAGCTACGTAACAAATTACATTCAAGTCCTGTTACGAAGTATTACATTGTTTAGATTGCCTTAAATACAAGAAGTGTGGTTATTTGCTTTAAGAGGATAAGCTATTTTTAAAGATTACTGTGGCATACATGTCAAAAGAATTAAAACGCAACTTTTAGGCTGCAATGGCAAGGTGGTTGAATTAAGTTGAATTGGCAAGGTGGTTGAATTGGCAAGGTGGATGAATAAAGAATGTCAGCTACCATTAGACGATAAACAAAGCTCATCTTCTGGAGCTGAAGTTTTGCTAAAAATAGCGTGTTTTATTATTTACGTAAATACGATCTGAAGATCATATGAAATCTCTCCGTAATTGCGTAGATAAACAACAAGCTATACCTCATAACTTCAGCATTATTATTTTCATGGAAAATTTGTTCTTAACACTAATTTTTGTTGTGACATTTGGCGGCAAAAAGAAGTTTGGGTCACTGGTTATCGATTTAATTACACTAATTTACGGCGAAACTTTATCTTCCTTTCAATACGGGAAGGAGGTAAGAGAGCATTAGTTAATTGGAAATATTTGTCTTTTGTATTTTTGCATTTGTTAATTGGAAATATTTGTCTTTTGTATTTTTGCATTTGTTAATTGGATATATTTTTATTTGTATATTAGAATTAATTATAATGCTATTCTAGAACACAGATAAATCCTTTTATTTAATAGTTTTGGTTCCCTTTAATTAAGTCTTGCAATTTGCTGAAAAAAGATAAAAGATTACTATTACTAAACGACAGATACACCAGATTTAAAAAAAAATACTAATATTCTGTAAATTGTTGCAGGAATACTAACGCAAGAAACTGAACAATGACAAGAAAATTTTAGAATGAAATTGCTGTTAAAAAGCACCATTGAAGTACGCATAAAATAACAACAGCAACTTGAGATATGCCAAATAATAAGGTTTCTCTTAATCAACAGCACTTCCGTTTTTATCGTCTTACGAAACTTCATCACCATGATGCATTTATATTATTAAAGAAGCAAGATTTTATTTTTTTATGTGTTGTTTCTCTCCAAGAGATCAACGTAACATTCTCGAGGGGAGAGTGTTCAAATAATTCTTCCAGAGAAACAAGAAATATAAGGACAATATTTACTATTTAGGCCTATATATTCAAGCAGAAAATATCAAAACAGTTTCAATAACGCATTCAAAATATTTCAATATTTTTGGATCAGTTGAAATACTGATTCCGTTACTATAACGGCTGAGCTTCACTACTTTGACACGGCGACATAAAGGTGTTTTCTCTGAGCAATATGCTGAGGATAATGCGTACTAAAGTTTTATAAATTCTGTGCCATTCACCGACGTGTAAGAACTGTGTACTATTTAACCCTTTAACGATCAGGACCCTAAAATATTGTGTCCCTCAGAATACCATAACGCCTGTTGTTCTCTCCAGAATTTTTCCCTTCCCCTTTACAAAAGAAGGATTAGTGCTTAAAATCCCTTAATCCTTTAACTACCAGGGCCCTGAAACTAGATCAGATCATATGTGGAGGATTTTAGGGAGGGAGTGTCTGACCCCAGGTCTTAAACAACCCTTAGAAATAGGAAGCTAGGAGATTTGGGCTAAAGTGCCCGATAGGAAACTGACACGGAAGCGAAGTAGAAAGGGGGAAGAAGACGCCCTTATTTATTACCGGGGGCAGTACCCTGGGTCCGATGGCTTAACGTGCCCATCCAACGTACTGCGGGTATTTAGTGTTCCGAACGTTCGTACCTGCCCAGGATCGAACCTGAGGTTATCTTAATAGCAGTCACGACGCTAACCACTAGGCCACCCGCCGCCCCCCTGAAATCTTGCGTGGCTCAGAATATTATAACGCCCGAAACTGTCTGTTTCTCCTTTCAGAATTTCTTCCCTCCCCTTTACAAATTAACAAAAGAAGGATTGGTGCTCAAATCCCTTAATCCTTCAAAGACCAGGGGCCTGAAATCTTGTGTGGCTCAGAAGGCCGCGGGTGGCCGAGTGGGCAACGTTCGTGACTGCCGCGGAAAGGACCTCAGGTTCGATCCCAGGCAGGTACGAACGCTGGATCCACTAAATATCCGCCGTGCGTCGGATGGGTACGTTAAGCCGTCGGAGCCCGGGTACTGGCCCCCCGGTAATAAATAAGGGCGTCTCCCTCCCTTTTCTACTTCGCTTCCGTGTCACTTTCCTATCGGGCACTCTAGACCAAATCTCCTAGTTTCCTATTTCTAAGGGTTGTTTAAGACCTGGGGTCAGACACTCCCTTCCTAAAATCCTCTACATATGATCATGTGTGGCTCAGAATACCATAGCGCCGGAAACTGTCTGTTGAACCTTTCAGAATTTCTTCTCTCCCCTTTACAAGTTAACAAAAGAAGGATTAGTGCTCAGTCACAGCACGAAGCTTTGGTCTTGATATGCATTGAATTTCAGATGTTTCCAGGCGGCGATCACTGAATTCTTCCAAGGAAAAGGAATGCGATGTCACGAGAATAAATAATATCACCCCAGACGACACCACTGCCTGCTTTCTTATTTGTTTTGCGACAACAATGATTACTGACGGTGACTTTTGCTAATCTCCTAGTGGCTGTATAAATTCAAAGAATAGGTGAGGGTAGGAAATCTCATTAACCCTAAACGGAAGTTTTTGAGCGGCCGAGGTCGTTGGATAAAAGTGATTTTCGGTTGTTATGGTCCGTTACACGGTTAAGTTGCCAAGGTGGAAGGGAACTTAGGAATTGATTGGATCATAGTCAAACTGATTTCGTAAACGATCTTATATCTTTCTAATTTTTGTCCTTGTTTTCATATAGCACTGATTTTGCATATCAGCATGTTCCACTTTATTTTCATTTAAAATAATTAAAATGCTCAAGATTTGTTTGTCCTGACCTAAATAGTTGAAATATATAAGTTTGCGCGACATTATCATCGCGTTATGGGTATTGAGCGATTCTGCTTCTTCTGGTGATATGGTGAACTGCTGAAAGTGAGAAGAGAACTGATAACATCCAAAAGAAGAGTCCACGTTAATTTCTACAAATATTAGTACACCTGCTACTTCGGGGTCTACGCGGGCTTCGCTCGGCAAGAAAATCTCAGCCCGACGCTGCTCGAGGGCTAGGCCGGACCTAGCCTGTTCTGAAAGCTTAGCATTTTGCTCCTGGATTTTTATCTCACTAAACGACGGCTGACTTATGAAATAATCAGATGACGAAGTTTACTAAGTGAAACTGAAGACCTTAACCGCCACTGGATGCATTGTTTAATTACTGCTGAAGATTTTATTTTGATTGGAGGTTTAACGACCACCGTGAGCAACTCAATGGGCTATAAGGCAGTCGCCCGTCCCTAATTTAGGGTCACTGGTTCCAGGGAAGGGAAAGAGCCAGTGCCGTAAGACAAGCACAACATCCATGTCTCACTGGGATTCGAATCCGGACCCTTTTCGGGTGAATGGACAAATGCCAGCGCTTGGACCATTGCGTCACCGGGACGACGGGCAAGTGTTGTCCAAAATTGGTTCGAGACGCATTCTGAACAGTTCGGACGAATGGTTAGAGGCCATCGCTTAGACCACTGCGCCAGCGGGGCGGGGGGGGGGGTCTCTTTCGGACGCGGACGAATGATGAGAGGCAATCGCTTAGAGCGAGCACTGCGCCCCCGGGTCGGCATGCTGAAAATGACAAGCCGGGTTGCGATATGTGAACCTGAAGAGTGATGGTTTATTTCTGTAAAAGCTGAAATCAACAGCCATTTTCATTTCGTCGTCTTTAGAGAGGACGGTTGACTTATGACACGTGCACGTGTCTTTAGTTTTGTTGTTGTTGTTTTATTCACTTTCCCGAGACATGTTTATATACACTGTAAAAAATAAGTGGTGTGAATTCACGTAAAATTTCTGAAAATAACATGCAGCAAAGTTGCCGGTAAGTGTTTGTCTTTTAACGAAATTTCCGTTTTTTAAAGTGCTCGTTTTTTTTTTCTTCCGTCTTATAAAAAATTTTCTGTAGTCAGTAATTCCGTTTATTTCAGAAAAGATCATTCAAACTTTGTCCCCATTTATACAGAAATTTCACCAAATCGAAAACGCTGAATTTTTCAGCCCTTGCGCCAGAATATCCTTTCACGCCGGCAGCGAATTCTGGTCCATTACGTTAGGTCTACACAAGTCGAGCGTCTAAACTACTTAGCCAGATATACCTAGGAATCGAACTCACGTTCAAGGTAAAACTGATCTCGTGATGATATAATTTTTTCCCATTAATGCGAGAGATTTAGTCATTTTATTTCCTTTTGGATCTTATTATTTTTTTGAATATATTTGTAATAATTTTATTTTTCCTGTAGAGGGCTTACCTAGAATTAAATATTTTTTTTTACTACGGTATATTTCGAAGCAACAGAGTGCTTTGGAATTTGAGATCTTTTTTAACTTTCATATATCTTTAAGAAATTAAGAAATGGTGAACTGCACTGTTTTACGGTAATATTTCACAAAACGTCTAAATATAAAATTTACTCTTGATAACCACAATAGCTTTTGTATTAAGCACTCCATAAACTGTTACATAGATATCGTACAATCACTTGTACAATAATTTAAATACCATGTTTCGTGGGGTGACACAATATATAATAGGTGGTGCACAAAATAGAAGGGAGGGAAAGAAATATCCTATGCCACAATAAGCAAAATTCATGAGATATGTTGTCCACAATATCCGATCTGCCTACAGAACTTCAAAATCAGTTCCTTTTACAGACGATTGAAATTTAACAGTTAATCAAACCTCAAGTATTCCCGTGAATCTCTCCTACTACCAGAATGTATTCGTCATAAGGATACGGAAAAAGTGATGACGGAGTTTTTCCGTTAACATACGAAAGGAATTGTGGAAAGGTTACTGAAAATTCAGAATTTTCCGTTGACGCATCTTAAAAGCGGAAATTTACCGTCAATATAGAAAAGAAATTGCGGAAATGTTTCTGTAAATTCAGAATTTTCCGTTAACGCATCTTAAAAACGGAAATTTACCATCATTATAAGAAAGGAATTGCGGAAATGTTTCTGAAAATTCAGAATTTTCCGTTAACGCATCTTAAAAACGGAAATTTACCATCAATATAAGAAAGGAATAGCCAAAAGGTTTTTGAAAGTTCAGAATTTTCCTGTAGTATGAAAAATCCGCGAAATTCAGATTTTTTTCCGTTATTCCACGTAAGAGGTTGTAACAGAAATATGCTTCGTAAATTCGGGAAAGGAATCACAGAAAGAGGCTCGTGAATTTCCAAAAAAGTTTTTAACAGAGTTTTCAGGTTCACGAAACCATCACTAAAACGAGCTCTAGATTGGTTCGCAGCTACAACGGAGATTAGGAAATTCGTAGCATTTTAAGATCGAAAGCTACTTCGTTTATACTTCGCCATTTTCTCTTTGTGTTCAACCATAACATTTTGTATGCCACATGGTTTTACCGAACATGTTTTGTTTGCCATTTTTTTACCTCCCCACACCGATATCTTTTGTACACTATTTTGTTCTTCCCCATCAGGAAGTTTTACGGTGTGACGTCACGGCGCTGGGGAAATTTTCTTTCCAAAGAAATTCAAATTCTCGAAGATCACGCTACGCTCGAACCGCTGTCCAGTGGTTTTCTAGGCAGATGCATTTTAGGTGTAGAAGAGGAAGAGCATTTACATAAAATTCATTTTTGTAACAAAAGTATGTAGTCAGATCTAAACCTCATCTTTAAGAGGAATTCCTACAAAAAATGACACGTCTCTCTGCCTTTCATTTATTTTACTACTAAGGTATCTAACATAAAACCTATTTAATAGCCTACGTCATTCCCTAAAACGTTGACGTCATCAGTACTTGCAGCGCCATCTGCTTTTATCCGGTGGTCGAAATCGGAACAAAGCTCACCGCTAACGCACGATACGTAAAATCAAAGAGAAATACCTGAAAATAAAATGAAGTTAGTAAGACAAACAACTATATCTGTGGCAACACGCACGTGCTCGAACACCTGTCTGCGACGTTTGTTCTGTTACGTAGGTGTTATGTCGGGTGTATTTCATTTTCTTCGCATTGCAGAGTAATTTCATAAAAATGAATCAGCGTTATTATAAATTTGAATAACCAGACCTGTTTAAAACACTGTAACCTGCAATAAAAACTGAAACTTTGAGATATCAAAGTGAGCAAAATCGTATCTAAAAATATTTTCAGCCCTTACATGAATGAGGTTTTACCATATTTCCTTACAGAAATCCCGCGTGTATTCGATATGTTTTCAGTCTGTTTCAATTAAACATTTCAATCCGTCCTAAGTCGTCCTAGGGCGGTCTACAGGTTGGTACCTATACATTTTAGTACCTTTTAAGAATTTCAATTACATAATTTACAACAGCATAACTCATAAGGGATTTTGAAATTGAAAGTCCATGTGTCCAACGTACCTGGACATTAATTTTTCCATTTGCAAAATGCATTTTTTTTAACTTTAAAATTTTATTTCTGAACATTGTCTTGCGGGCCGTTTGAAACTGCTCTACATGCCACGGACTGAAGACCCTGCTTGAAAAGAAGTCTGGCATTGCATCCAAAAAGTACGGAGATCGCGGGTCGAGTCGGGCAGCGCCCAACCGTAAACTGGAAGTTCTGTGCCGGGCCGGTTTCTACAGTTCGGGTAAGGGCCGGGCTTTCTAAACTAAGACCTTAGTGCCACTGTTCCTCCGTTGCCAAAGCCGATAAAGAGAACCTCTGAATGTGCGGATTTTAATAAGGGAAAATACTTTTTTCTAAACAGCTTCAAGAAATCCGTGGATTGCTTTGTTTGCACTGAGCTAAATGAAGATGAACAATTTTATCTGGACAAGGGAATTTGTAACTTATTTAGTTCAGAGAAAACTTATATGAAAGTTGAAAAACGGAAAAAGAAAAACCTTTACAATCTTCTTTTTTATGCTTTCCAACAGTAGGTTGATGAAGCGTATATGCTCTAGCTTTGTCTGTCTGTTCGTCGGTCCGTCCTTCCGCACGATAACTCGCGTACAAAAAGTTCGATTTCGATGAAATTCTAGTATGTGGTAGGGGACAACCTGGGGACGAAGGGTATTGAATATGGGCGGAATGGAGTCAAACGTCAGGACATAGGAGCGAGATCCATTCCATTGCCCTTATGCGTTATAACTTACGTAAGAATGCTTCGATTGCGACAAAACTTTAGTATGCTGTTCCGGAGGTATACTGAACCGGTTCTGTTGAATACCATCGAAATGGGATCAAAGGTCAGGGCACAGGAGCGATATTTACTCCACAGCCATTATCCTCATAACCTGAATAATAACTTGAGTAATGATTTCTGGGATGTTGGAAAGGGTGTCATAATCAATGCATTACATGATTTTACTAACTTGTTTTTTTATTCTTCTTGAAGATGATACAGCAAAGGAAGAAAATCTTTCCTCATGCCAAGGTATGTAAAAATGGAGGCAATGTTTAAACACAGAAGCGTTCCTTTTAAATGTTTATAACTATTACTAGGTGAAAGCCTGTCAATAATGAGTGAGAAAACAAGATATGTAGAGTAATTTTTAATAACCATGCATTCTTTTCTTTTGTAATGCCCAAATGTGAAAGTATGTTTCATGAACATTACAACCATAAAAAAAAGTATGTTCGTTGAGAGAGGAATTGGACAATTAAAAGAGTCAAACGTTCAGACAAAGAAAATCCTATTGTTTCCAATTTTCCTTGATAAAATCAATGATATACATCCTACGATCAATTTCACGATGGAGCTTGAACGCAACAACGCTTTACTTTATTTGGATGTTTTATTGAGGAAATCGCCTGACAACCGCTTCGGTACACATGTCTTCTATAAACCCACGTCCGTCCCCAATCTTATGCTTCGCAGCTCCTTCTGTCCCGCAGAATACAAAACGGCTATCTTCTGTTCTCGAATTCGAAGAGCCTTTGCCGTTTCTTCTGATACCCATTCTAGACAACACGAAATTGAAAGCGTCATCAAGTTAGCCAATGATGCAGGATATTCATTGAATCAGATACGTAGCTTTATTCAAAAAGTCAGGGCCAAACATTCCAGTCTTCCTGTGCCGCAGCTACGTTATTTAGGCTCAATTTCCTACATACCCAGTGTGTCTTACAAACTAAAAAACGCCCTCAAGAAGATGTACTACGGCGTCAGCATAAGATCCTCTGCATTTTTACATACTATATTAAAGAGAAATTGTGAAAAACCACCTGTATCCTGCGAAGCAGGCGTTTATGCGATCCCCCTACAGTATCCGAACGGCTCTAAACGTTACTACATTGGAATGACCAAGCGTTCGTTTGGAATCAGAGTCAACGAACATAAAAGGGACACAAAATACGGCAAAGTAGCCACGGCACTATCCAGAGAAGGGAAATTCAAGTCCGCTACTCCTATGTGGGATGATATAAAGAAATTAGCTACCTACTCTACCCCTAAATGTACAGCCATTCGGGAAAACTTTGAGATTATTACCAACAGTGATACTTGCAATGATTGTGTCTCGCTCGAGTTGCCACGAATTTGGAACCAATTCTTCAAGTAACGCCTTTTCTCTCCCAGAATCTCGCGTGCAACCAACGTGATGCCTCGTATCTTTAAATGAATATAACGTCGCATCTATTTATTGTCAAGTTGCCGCGTTCAAATTGTTAAGCGTTCTATTTTTCAGTTTGCAGTTTCTGTCTAACTTTCTTGAAAAAGCCATGGTTGATGTGCGAATGCTTGGAAACGCTTATGTGTTTATTTCCTACGCCAATTAATCGGATCGCTAGTATTATATTGTTTCTGATGATTACGTAGTTTTTCTAAGAAATCGTTTAAATAAACTTGTAACTCAGCTCGAAAGAATCCATTGATTGATTAGTTTGCTTGCATTAGTAGAAGTTTGCTCATGATGCAAGGAACGTGAACACGTATTCCCAAACAGACACGGTAAAATGCTGCCAATTAACATTTTTCCTTTTCTATCAATGAAAACTCTCGCTCCTATTAGTGAAACTCAGGAAGACGTTCAATGTTAAACACAATGTTTAGCGGCTAATGTGATACGCCTGGATCAGCTTGATGAATCAACTTCAAATCTTGTATATGAATGCAATGTAAAGCTTTCTTAAGTATGAAAAATGTTTTGAGTCACTTTTGTAGAAATTGGGAAATAAATATCAGGTTTCTTTACTTTTTGTGGGTACACTCCTATTGACGAGCGTTGGCTACTCCTAGTGTAATAATTTTGTTTGCACTTGCGTATGAAAGCGATGTCTCCATAGCAACAGAAGATTCGTTTTTCCCTAAACTTACATTCACCCTGGCTTATTACGTCACACGTTGAAAGCGATCTCATCCTGCATGAATAAATTTATTCTTTTACCACCTTCTTAGAAAAACGTAAAGGAAAGCGTGACGTCACGGCTCTCAGTTCTCAGTTTTCGGTCATAATGAATAATCATCAGGGGGAAAATTACTGGATTTATAAAAGCTTTAATACGATATTTTCTTTCATTTCTCATCTAGCTGTTCTCAAGCATGGGTGGAGGAATAAGTACATAAAACTGTGTCGCACTCCTGTTTTTAATTAGGTTATTTTGACTGAGCACCTGAGACAGACTAACTCACTTTGCAACTGTACTCTTAAACACGATCTGAAACATGCCAATCTAATATCTTCCTCATTTTTAGCACGTCTTTTCTAAAAAAAGGTCGTGCTTATGTTACCGGTTTGTCCGTCCGTCCGTCTGTACCCACGTAATCTCTGCAATTATTAGTGCGATTTGAAAATATCTTTTTGCATTGAGAAACTTGAAATATGCGAATGATTATCCTTTATTTCGTTTTTTTTTACGATGTACAATTTCGCCGCTAGAGGGCGTAAATGCAGATGATGTCGAATTCAAAAATTAGTTTTATTCCACATATTTGCTTCCAAGCATCCGATTGAAAAAATTATTTTTTCTTTCGATTCCATTTATGTAGAAGAGTATTTTAGATATAGATCCTTTTTTTTTTTAAATTACGCATAGATTTTCCGCTAGGGTGTGTAAAAGTAAATAACTTTTTTCCCGATAACTCTTCTTCTAAAACTCCCATTTGAAAATTTTTTTCTTCAGCGGATACACCTGCTGATGGAAAATCTTTTGCATATAATTTCAAATTTTTGGTAAAGAATACTTTGGCCACCAGCGGGCGTAAGTGTTAATTTTTCTTCTGGTGCAATTTGCCATAAAATCTGAGCTTCTAAAATATCGACTGAAAAAATTATTTCGTGGACTGATGCCACTCACATCGATAAACCTTTTCCTAATATTTTCTCCTTAAATTATTCCACAGTTTCTCCGCCAGGGGGTGTAGATATATATCTTATTTTTGTCAACATCTCTACTTCTAGGTGTCCGATTTCAAAAATTCCTTCTTTCTTGGATAGTGTTTTCATTTTGACATGTTTTTTTCATATAATTTCAAAATTTTCAAGTAATTCACAGGTTTCTGCTAGAGGGCGTAAAGGTAAATTGCGTTCCCCCTTATATCTCTGCTTCAAAATCTCCGATTTGAAAAAATTGTTCTGCACCGGATACAGCTCCTGATGGGAAATCGTTTGCACATGATTTCTAATTTTTGTAAAAAATGGTTTGGCCGCCAGGGGCGTAAGTCCTAATTACCGCTTCGGATGTATTTGCAGCAAAATGTGAGCTTCTAAAATCTCGATTGCAAAAAAAGTCGTTTGTTGACTGATACTACTCATGTCGACAAACATTTTAGGAACATTTTCTTCTTGAAATAATGCATGGTTTCTACGCCAGGGGCGTTGATGATATATTTTTGTCAATATCTCTACTTCTAGAAGTCCGATTTGAAAAATGCCTTCTTTGTTGGATAGTGTTTCCGATGCGAAATGTTTTTCCTATAAATTCTAAATTTTCAAGTAAATCATAGACTTTCCGCTAGAGAGCACAAAGGTTAATTGCGTTTTCTGCGTTATTTCTGCTTCTAGAACTCCGATTTAAAAACTTCTTCCTGTACCACATACAAGACCTGATAGAAAATATTTTTCACATAATTTCTAATATTTAGTAAAGAATGGTTTGAATACCTGGGGGCATAAGTGTTAATTTCTGCTTCTGATGTATTTGTAGCAAAATCTGGGCTCCTGAAAACTTGACTAATTTTTTTCTTGAACCGATACCGCTCATATGGTGAAACCTTTTGAGAATACTTTCTTCCAAAAATAATGCATGGTTTTCCCACCAGGGGACGTAAAGTAACGTTATATTTTTGTCGATATCTCTGTTTCTAAGAGTCCGATTTGAAAAATTCTTTCGGTGTTGGAGAGCGTTTACGGTGCGAAATGTTTCTCATATAAATTCCTGTTTTTCTTAAAGCACACGTTTTCAACCAGAGGGCGTAAGCTCATGATTCCGTTTACAGCAATACCCGAGGGATTGAAAACCCGATGGAAAAACTTCTTTCTTCCGTCCGATACTATTGTTTTCCATACCGGTTCCATTGACGTTGTATAGCTTTGATAATTTAATTCCCGTCAGAACGGATTCAAAAGACGTAAGAGAACAGTCGAAATTCCAGAGCAGAAAAACGCTTGCGTTTCATTAAATAGCTGGTGAAACCAGAAAAGACCAAGTTGAGCTCAAAGGAATAAGGTGAGTTAAGAGAAGAAGGAAAAAACGAATTTTAATTCTCAAAGTACATCGTAGTGCTGTGTTTCATATACGATGAATGTTAGCAGGGAAGCGTTATTAATTACTGATTATTGTAACTAAGTTGTCTACGTACTAACCGATTGATAGTATTTGAAAGGATAGTGCGACATGTGTCACTCCGCACTGGATGGTTCTTTTTAATCAAAAACAATCGGTCCCTTTTTACTTTCAAGCTTCTCTTCTCACCTAAAATAATCCCACTTCGCATTTCTACCCAGAACAACCATCGTCTCAGTTTGCGCTGGCAAAACGTTTCACTTTTTCACGTAATAAGTCTCGCTTTTCTATTAGTTCCTCTTTATGGAAGACAAAATAATTGGTATTTGAGTGTCTTTAAATTTTTCCTGAAATTATTTTAAAAGTTTCTCTTACCGTAAAAGAATAAATCACTGCACTCTTCATTTCATTGCATTTTGTCTCTTTTATACACTCATTGCCACAAAAATCCGCACACCAAGAAGGACGCGTTGGAGTGATATGAGATTTTAGTTGTGAGATGTTACATATCAAGGACAGAAGTGCTTAAAATATTATAGCAGCAGGACGATTTCCCGCTGACATACAGTACAGATTCCGGTCAGCGTTAGTACCGCGTCGGACCGCCTCGTGCTCGGATACATATGGTGATACCGTTCGGCATGGAGTCAAAGAGACGCCGTATGTTATCTTGGGACAGATTAGCCCAAACTTCTTTCAATTGACGCTCTAAATCCCGAACACTGGAACATGGAGAAAGCTGGCGCTCCATCTGGTCCCTCACTTGATGGGCCAGAGATCAGGCGGTCTGGCAGGCCACGGAAGCGTTGAAGCATGACGTACAGTCCTGGGAAACCTGGGCCATGTGCGGACGGGCGTTATCTTGTTGGAAACTTAAATGACTCCGGGCTGCCCCGCCAGGAAAGGCAGCACACGGGGACGTAGGATCTCCTGTACGTAGCGCTGGGCTGTCAACATCCCTCGGATCTCTGCGGGGAAGTCCGGCTGTCATACGCGATGGCTCTCCAGACCATCACGGCTGAAGTTCGGAGGTGTGCCGCTGTACAGTCTGGTTAGGACTGTAGCGTTCACCAGTGGTCCTCCACATTCTGACACGGTGGTCGTCTTTTCCCATACAGAAATGGGATTCGTCGCTGAACACTACGTCGTCAGTCCGTAGCATTCCACGTTGCTCGCTGCTGACACCACTGCAATCGACGCCGATGATGCTCAGGTGTTAATGGCAGAAAACGTAAAGAACCGTCGAGAGTGCAGATTCGCCTCTTCCAGGCGTCTGGAAATGGTTCTGGCGAACACAGAAGTCCCTTGTATAGCCGCCACATGTCTCTGGATATTGGACAAGGACGTCGTTGCATCTGTATGTGCCACTCTCACAATCCCACGGTCCTCTCTGTTGGTGGTGTGTCTGGGACATCCAGAGCCAGTCCGCCCTCACTGGGTGCCTTCCCGTGTCCATTGCTCCCAACATGATCGCACCGTACTGTACGACCGGCCTAAATGGCGGGCGATTCACCTCCCGGCCAACCTGACTCTCTTATCCCGACGATATGGCCTCGTTCAAACGCCGTCAGTTACCCGTATGCATATATATGGCGGCTTCTTGGCATGCCCATCGCTCAGGGATCTCACCTGACTTTTACCGCGAACTTCGACACGAATGTGGAGTGCTGCGCCTTAAAAGCCCTAAGGAGTGCTATTGCAGCGCCTCTCCTGGACGCGCGGACATGCGGAATCGCACCAATCTTTAATCATTTGCATGTCTGCCATCTCCATAGCTGTTCCCCGAGTTTCGCGCTAATCGCACTGTGTTTTCTTGGTGCGCGGATTTTTATGACAATGAGTATATTTCCATCAAGATATTCTACAATTGAATGTTAAACGAGAACTTTTTGGCAATATTTTTCCCATTCAGAAGTTAGTATTTATTATTTATAATTTTGCTGAATATGTGACCCACACATAAATTTATACAACATAACATACGCTAAGAAATCTCAGTTGTTTTGAGCAAATCTTACCTAAATGATTTAAACTGTGGCTAATATATTTTTTTAATTTGATTACAATTTTCGCCATCTTACAAAATTACGAAGTAGGTCTTCAGACTTACTCTCTAATTTTAAGAACAGGGTATAGCAAAAAACCTGCTGAGTGAAAGGCGCTTTTCCGTGTTCCAACACCTTTAAACCATCAGGAAATGGCGAATGAACTCATGCGTGATTTTATCAGCATGGATCAGCAATAAAAAAATGCCGTGATGAGGCTCTGTGTATGCATTCATAGCTTTAAAGTTACTTACGTGTGGTTCTCGTTTTAATTATACTAGTTTGTAGACATGGCATAGTGGCTACATAGGTTTTATCCTTTAAAGACAGCAAACGAAACCTGAGTGATACAGGGAGATGGAGATATGATGTAGCTTTAAGGACTGAGTCAGTCGGAGATATGATGGAGCTTTAAGGACTGAGTCAGTCGGAGATATGATGGAGCTTTAAGGACTGAGTCAGTCCGAGATATGGTGGAGCTTTAAGGACTTAGTCAGTCGGAGATATGATGAAGACTGAGTGATGGCAGCTGATAGAGACATAATGGGGCCTGGATGCTGGGGCTAGATGGAGACATGGTGTGGACTGTGTGATGGAGGTAGATAGAAATATTACGCAGCCTGAGTGCTGGAGGCAGATGGAGATATAATGGACCCTGAGCGATGTGTACAGATGGAGACATGATGGCGTCTCAGTCCTAGGGGCAGATGGAGACAGAATGCAGGCTAAGTGATGGAGCCTGAGTGTTGGGAGCACATGGGGAGACAGTATATACTGAGTGATAGAAGCAGATAGAGACATGATGGAGCCTGAATGCTGAAAGTACATGGAGACGTGATGGAGCCTGAGCTATGGATACAGCTGTGGACGTCGTGGAGCCTGAGTGCTAGAGGAGATGGAGATAGGATGTAGGCTAAGTGGTAATGCAGGCTAAGTAATGGAGCCTGTGTGTTGGGAGCAGATGGGGAGACAGTATATATTGAGTGGTAGAAGCAGTAGAGACATGATGAAGCTTGAGTGCTGAAAGTACATGGAGGCGTGATGGAGCTTGAGTGCTGAAAGTACATGGAGACGTGATGGAGCTTGAGTGCTGAAAGTACATGGAGACGTGATGGAGCATGAGCTATGGATACAGATGTGGACGTCGTGGAGCCTGAGTGCTAGAGGAGATTTAGATAGGATGTAGGCTAAGTGATAATGTAGGCTACGTGATGGAGCCTGAGTGTTGGGAGCAGATGGGGAGACGGTATATACTGAGTGATAGAACCAGATAGAGACATGATGGAGCTTCAGTACTGAAAGTACATGGAGACGTGATGGAGCCTGAGCTATGGATACAGATGTGGACGTCGTGGAGCCTGAGTGCTAGAGGAGATGGAGATAGGTTGTAGGCTAAGTGATGGAGCCTGAGTGCTGGGAGCAGATGGGAGACATGATTCAAACTGAGTGATGGAGGCAGATGGAGACATGATGTACACTGACTATGCTTGGCTAATTCAATTAATGTTGTAGACTGACTATGCTTGACTAATTCAAGTAATGTTCGTTATTATGATGAATTTTAGGAATAGATTTAGTTAATTTTTTTAAATATAATTTATGAATATATGGAATTCATTTAGTAGCTCAATACTTAGCTTCATCTGCATTTGCATGAACTGAAGAATTTGACAGGTCCATAGAAAAAGATAGATAGATAGATAGATAGATAGAGAGAGAGAGAGAGAGAGAGAGAGAGTGTGTGTGTTGTGTAACATAAAGAGTGATGCTGACTTAGATTAAATTGCTATAAGTTTAAGTTTAGATGCTAGCATGCTTAAATACATGATTGCCTAATGTTCCTAGTGAATTTCGTTACACATAAATCGCACTATCAAATTTATAACCAAACGGACAGGGAACGAATCAACATGATAACTTACGAGCAAGTTTACTTTGTCCACTACTAGAAATTCAGGTCATTCGTTTCTATCGTTGATCATATAAATTTCCACTGCTTTGGTAATAGTCAACTTACTGTTGTCGTTGGAAAGTCAACTTTTTAACAACAGCTCTCTTACATAAGTCTCGACACATTCCTGTAAATCGCTATATCTCTCGACAAGTTCACATCAACTGTATCGTTCAATTCTTTACTCTGCATTTAGTGTTAACATTCTTATTTATCTCTGATTCACTGCCAGTGTTGCCATATAGTAAAACTTCTTCGGGAAAGTAATGTACCATTTAGCGAGAAAACGGTTAACGAGAAGTAACTAAATTTACACGAGAGAACAAAAACTCAAAATAAAGGTTAAATATAGGTACCTGTCACAGAGTGATTAAGCAAAACAGAGTAAAAGGGTAAGAGAAAGGTAGGAAAATAGTGGCGAATTAAAACAAATAAAAAGTTCGTTTTCCATTTTATTAGTTTGCTCCACAGAATGGCTTTGCACATCAGATTTAAGTATCGCTGTCGTGTCCGAAAGTTTTTCAATGAGATTCAAGAATCGCAGGATAAAGAATATGTCAGTTCAAGACTAATACTCGCATAATTATCCTTTCTACATCAGGTAAGTAATTATTTCTGAGTATGCTCTAATCTAACATATTTAAGTTTTAATGTAGTTAAATATTAGTGCGAAATCTGCTTTTTAAATATTTGGAAGTCAGTTACCTAGTGAAATATTGGGTTTTGCATTTAGTATTTAATGTATAGTTTTTCTTATTGGCAAATAATTTTCGATAAATTCTATGGTTGGGTCTTTCCGTGAGAAATGCTGCACCTATAAAGATTTCATGGTGATGACGTGCCGAGATATGATTTTTCCGCTTTGTAACGTACCTCTCTCCTAAATAAGTAAAATATGAGATATTTTCAGATAAGGAGACTTCTGTCTTAGAATATATCAAAAACTAGTAAATATTCAAAATACAGCAACAAGGAAAAGCTTTTTGGCGTTGGAAAGTTTTTCGCTGCATCAACATAAAAATCTCATCTGATTGCAGAATAGTAGGGAAAAAATATTGCTTCAAATTTATTCTCCAGGCATGCTAATATTTCACTGAGGATGATTTATGGCTTACGATGAATTCGAGAAAGCTTTCGATTGAATAGTGATAAACACGTGAATTTTTCCAATATATTTTTGCTTGAAATGTATTAGTTTGTTTGAAAGCATATCATTTGCTTCTTCCCCCGTCGAAATTCTGACGCCATAACATATGCTTCGATAGCAGAATTTAGATAAAGCGACGAAATATGAAAAAGCGGATTTATTTTATTTGTTTTGTTTTTGTATGCGTTTCGTTTGACTAACAAGACATGTTAACGCTAAAATTTCAAATGTCGGTAATTCTTGTTAAACTTATTCTTGCAACAGCTTTTGCAATTTTTTTTTTTTCGAAATAATGTAAGATCATGAATGAAATACGGGATTACACCATATGTTACAAATTTTGAAGATGACATATAACGAAGTGAATTTCTCCGTCATTTTTATCCGCGCCAGGATTCGAACCCGGGTCCACTCATTCCGGAATAAGTTGCTCTACCACTTAAGCTACGCGGTCATTTTATTCTGATTCCTATCTGCCTTTATGTCGTGTGCGTCCTTCTGGCAGGTACGTCACATCTCCTGGTACGTTACATCATCTCCCCCTTATTTTTTTTTTCTTTCGAAGTGCTGCTCTTATTTTTCCTATCTCGCGGTGTGGAAATAACAACACACCATTGCGAGATTGTGAACGGTCGGGTCATCCGGATAGTTCGGGCGCCATTATAAAGAAGTGAATTTCTCCGTCATTTTTATCCGCGCCAGGATTCGAACCCGGGTCCACTCATTCCGGAATAAGTTGCTCTACCAATTAAGCTACGCGGACATTTTATTCTGATTCCTATATGCCTTTATGTCGTGTGCGTCCTTCTGGCAGGTACGTCACATCTCCTGGCACGTTACAGACAATCCGTTTTTTTGTGTAAATATGACAAGGATGGTAAGTCAGATAATATCAGAAAACTTGAAAATTTCGTCGTCTGGAGCGGGATCGAATCCGCGACTAATCAAATACGTGGGAATCGAATCCGCCGGAATCGAATTCTCACAATGCTGACTAATTTGTAAAATTTTGTTAAAGACAGGACAAAGGTACGAGTAGTACGATATGTAGGACTTACAGGCCACACTTATATCTCTTGAGAACGTTAAGTCTATCGTGGTATTTTTAAAAGTTGTGAAGTCAGTTGGATCGGTGGTCAACACCAATCTGAACTTGTCGTTCAGAAACTGTTTCAGACGATCGTTCGACGCCTCAATGTTAAAGTCCCCGGTGAGCAGAAGCGGTATGTTGGGATCGCAGGGCCAGTAGCTAACTATTGTTCTAACATGCTCTGTGTAGTAAAGCATTAGCTGAAAAAGAAACATCTCGATGTAGTTGAGTGATGTCTGTGGATGAATACAGACTGCCACTAGAACGAATTTGAATTGGTTGGGTATCTCAACTTCCACTATATAGTACGCCTTCGCCGACATGAATATCCTGTAGACAATTGAATCCAGAATACTTGGGTATTGGTCGTCGTGGAACGGATCTAGCGACATAAGCCCTGCACGTTTTCGAATTCTTGAAGACTGCCGTGCCACCGTAGAGTCTACTACGCTTCTTTTGCCAGCGCCATGACTCGTACTGGGTTGTTGGTCGTCGTCATCGCCGTGTCTGTCGCACTCTTTGAACTCAATGTGTTTGAAGCCGGGTAGGTCGACGGTTTTGTCTTTATCCATCCAAGTCTCCGTGAGTGCAAAGTAGTCGGAGCGTGATACGTGAAGCCGTTACTCTTACTCAAATTTGGCACGTTTCCTTGCTTTACTGATGTCCAGCAGTTTGAACACAACATAAACTATTGAACGTCTTCATCTGTGAATTCCTGTTGTAAGAATTGCAACATAGCTGCATTGGGCCGTTTTAAATCATTTTGGAACCATATGCGATCACAAACTCCACAAACAAAACCCAACTTTTTACCATAAAACGACTTTTCAAAGTGCTTTGTAGCCAGACGCCAGTGGTTTATAAACGCTAAATCTCGATTTTCAAACATCTCATCTGCTTGTAATGAATAAATGAATGTAAAAAGAAATGGAAAATTTGAAAAATATCAGGCTGAAGCTTTCAGTAAAAAATAATATTATCATTGCATTTCATCAACAATATTTTAATCTTTAGCACGTCTCAAGACACTTGTGTTTTAGAAAATAAAATTATTATTTTACGAATGTGAGACTCCAGACCTCCAATTCTGGAATTAATTTTCCTTTTTTTTTTAATTCTTTGGTGGCGGAATGTTAAACAATTCCATACTGTTCCATTTTCAATTTAAAGCTAAGCTCATTACAGTGTGGGGAAAATTTCGGAACTTAGAGCAATGCAGACATCTTTGACCCATTTAGATCTTAGAATAGAATTTTTACTGAATGAGTTGTTTTCCATTGGCTAGGAGCATGTGTGACTGAGCCCATAAACTTCCAAATTCTTATAGTTGTCTTCCTCTGGAGGTGTAAATAAATATTTATATTGATTAGGAAATCTCCGATTTTAGAGCACCGATTCAAATAGTAATTTTTGAATCGAACGTTGGTAAACATAGTCGAGATTCTCTATATCATCATCGACCATTTTCAATCCACTGCTGGATGAAGGTTTTGCTGTCTTTTCCACAACTCTCTGTCTTGAGCAATTATCTTGCACGTCGCTCAGCCATGATTTCAAGTTTTATCTACCAACTTGCCATGTGGCCTTCTGGGACTTTTTCTGCAACATGGTATCCAGTCAAGTATTTAAGTGTTCCATCGTTTGTCAGTTTTAGGGATGTAACATCTATCGATGTAAAACCTATAGTCTCTCTTAGACAAATGTCAGCCCCGTATTCCTGAGGAGCAAAATCTTCACCCTGGACAAGCTTTGACGACTGATCAGTGACAGTACGACATATACCACGTGCATTAGAGCTAATCAGCTTGAATTAATTCAAACATTTGTGAGAAACGGTAAATCAAAATACATATATATTATGGTCCTTTGAGTTTTGGGAACAAGAAGTCGCACGATTCTAAGTTCGGTGAATACGGCGGGTACGAGATTATGCAGACTTTGCTATTCAAAAGACCCGAAGGAAAGGAGACTTGTAGTTCGGTTTCTTGTCTTGCAAAAAAAACTAACCCATATCTTCTCAATACTAAAGCCACACGCGATAGATTTTATGCAAAAAACGTTTCAAAACGTTCAGATAGTAGGTACGGTAACACCAGTAACACTTTCGCCATTGGGCACGAACTCTTTATGCACAGTTATCTCGCTATCATAGGAAACGGTGAGCGTTATTTTGACTGTTGACTTTCCTTGGCGAACGTCTGTTGGCTTTGGAAGAGTTCGCCGACTTTCACTCCACACTTTAAGAGTTCGCTTACCCGTCGTATTGAAAATGCTATTACCCTTCACCTGCAACAAAGATCAAATCCAGGAAATTCTGTTTGTTTTCAGTATTCTCAGTGAGTTCTCAGCAGTGTTCATTTCGGGAATGTTAATTGTTCGTCTGTTTAAGAATATGGAACAAATGACGCGCAGAGCTTCGTTTTCTTCAAATCCGTGGTTGTTGTTTACCAGATGATTTCCTTATTAGCGCACAGATCGTCTGAAATCATTCGGGACGTTTCACCTAGGCCATTAGTAAAGATTTCCTGCACCTTTTCAATCAAGACTGGCATTCAGACCGTTTTTGCTGGGCTAAGATTTTCTTCGTTTTCACACTAATTCTCTTCTTGGCAGAAACGTTTATGGTGCTAGAACACACGTTCACGAGACAGAAAACTTTCTTCATTGATTTCTATATCATTTGAAGTGTGTTAGGGGCACTTTTGCCCATTCGAACACATAACTTGATGTTTGCTTTTTGTTTCAGTGTCCCTTCACAAAAGAAGCACTAAAAACGTGAATATTAGCCCACCCTACGTTTTCAAATGGATGGAATTTCCGCCGACCTTTGACTGCAGTTCATGGTAAACAACTGCTCATTCATAGTAGATGGCAACCCAGCACTGGTCTCATGACATTAGTTTCTTTTTCCAATTGCGGAATTACGTAAAAACTATTTTGGAGCAGCGAATGTGACTGCTGAAAGCCAACTAGTAGATAAATTAATGCTGGAAGCTTTATGAAGACATCATCTAAAAATATATTTTCTTACACTCTTAGTTCTGAGCAGAATGGTAAACATTACTTCAAGGAAATCACGATCAAAGGGGTGATTTACATGGTCGCTGAATCATGGAATGATGTAAGTGGAATGACTACAGATAAATCATGGGCTAAAATATGGCTTACAATGAAACGAAGCAATCATACAAGTCAGGCCGGACTGCCTTCCAATAAAGAGTTCGTTGATTTTCTAAAGAAAATGGATAGACATAATGACTATCATTAGCGGGCGCTGTATTCAGGAACTCTGCCTGTCAGGCTCAGCAACTGGCGGATCGTATTTAGGATAAATGCCTTTACGGGAAGTTCCTCAGAACCAAGTTAGCATGATGTCCAATCATTTATTAACGACACTTAATATATATACATTTTAATGTACATATTTGCATTTCATTAGTTGACGGGTAATCACCAATTAAACCTTCTCTTTGTCTTTAACCTATGTGTATCTTTTATCTTCCACCACCGATCTCCTGAGCTTAACCTCCTCGATCGATTTCCGACAGTTCTTTAATTAATTTCATTTGGTACCCCTTTCATTTATGTTGATGCCTGGCAGAATACACATATTCTAGTTGAAGACAGCCTTTCTTGGAAAATAGAACCCACCAGGAACTCTTCAAAAATAAAGCCTTCCAAAGATGGCGATGCTGTTTCTCACAGTGCCAGAACTGTCCTTTACGTCAATAGGTATTATAAGTGTGACATATGCACTATATCGACGAAAGTCATCGGACACCTAGAAGAGGAACACACCATATCATTTATTGACATACATTAGTACGGTATCGGTCCACCTTTTGGCCTTAATGCATGCACTGACCCTTCGAGACAGGCTTTCCACTAGGTTTTGAAACACAACGATAGATATGCGCTTCCATTCAGTACATAATACTGCCTCTAACTGTTGCTTAGTAATAGGCCTTGGTTCCAAACTTCTTTTGCGGCGCTCTACTTCATCCCATAGGTGCTCTGTGGAATTACGATCAGGGATCTATGCTGGCCAGTACACACACGATACGGAATTATCGTCAAACCACACCGTAACAGTCCTTGCGTTAGGGTTCGGTGCATTATTCTGCTGGGTTACGAACAAGGCTAGTTTCCATAGTATTCATACAGAGTTGGTAGGGCATAATGTCCAAACTATTGAGGTAGACGTGCCAGTTAACAGGTTTGTCCACGATAACCAATGGGCCGGGACGACCATACCACGAAAAACACCCCCACACCAGTACACTGTCAGCTCCAAGCTTAACAGTAGAAACAGTACACTGTGGTAAATAGCGTTCCTCCGGCTACCACTATATCCATACACTACCACCAGACTGATGGGTCGTATATCTGGATTCATCGGTCCATAGGACTCGATTCCATTGATCTACGGTCTACGATAAATGTTCTTTACACCATGCTAAATGACGAGTAGCATTCCGAGTGGTGATGAAAGGCTTATGACCAGCAGCATGAAATACTCCGGAAAATCATCTTGAAAGTATTGGAAAATCCTTCGTACTGGTGGCGTTGTTTCCAGGAGATCAAATAAAGATAGCCGGTTTTCTATTTCATGGCTGCACGGAAGAAAACAAACTATTTAAATCGCATGTAAAATTTTTTTTTATGTAATTAGGGAAAAATATTCATACTAATTATGACTTCCAGAAGAGAGTGGATTACTCAAGACTTTGTTTGCCTCTGCTGAAAATTTCATCTCCTTTCTCTCTTTCACTTACCTCCCACGGGAAAGGCGTCCTTCTCCAACCAGCTACCGACTTAAACAGTGCTTTATGGGGATAAGTTTATTTTATGATCCTCGACTCAGGTAGGTCTTTAATTGGTTATCTTTCTACGGAAGATGAGTAAGTTTTTGAACCTGCCGAAGAAGACTTTCTCATTGGGGACATTAAAGTTGTAAGTGACCGTCATTAGATATGTTTTCTCGTTCAGAGCATTGATGGTAGCTTCTCCGTACTGTATGTAGAACGGAAGGCTGTCCCTTGTCGTCGTGAGGATGCGTTTGTGGGAGCTTCCTTTTTCTGTAATGATTCGTTGGGGCTGGGGCGTATGTGAGAGGGATCTCTTACCAGTAAAGAAGTTCGCTCTCAAGTGCTTCTAATGCTCTCTGATTTTTTTAGTTGAGTGATTCAAATCGCTGTTTCAGCATGTTAAGTAATATTCAAATATACCCTTATAGCAGTATAGCCCTGATCTTGCCCATTTGGATTATCACCTTTCTGGTATACTCAGATACTTCAAACTGTCGCCGATTTGCCACAGTACAAAGTGAAGGCAGCGACACTTCCGTGGCTTGTCAGCCAACGAAATGATCTTTATTCTGACGTCATAAAAAGCTCTTACTGAGCTGAACCAAATGCAGTGAAAAAGCATGGGGACGATTTAAAAAAAATGATGTTGTTTGATGTTTTCAGTTGTTGTTTTAATGCACTTCATAAGTACAATACATTGGGAATAATTATTAACTCAAAATCATGAGTATTAATTTCGTTAGCACACAAGCAGGCGCAGAGCCAGTTGGACCATCGGTGCTCTGGGTAGTGGTACTTCAAAAATTCATTACTCATTAATTTTGCCGTTTGTCATTTGCATAGCCTTCTTAAGATTATTCACATAGTGAAACCACATCTGCTCGCTAAACATCTCGATGCCTTTTTTGAACATGTCGCTATGCTTCAAATATTAATTTTCAAGTTGACTTTTACGTAATATCACGGATGTGCAACCTTGTACAATAACTTCACTAGACTATATTTAATAAATACATTGCCTAGACTTTACCGGAACTATCTGTATGTTAGAAAGGGACATCTCTGATCGTGTAACTTTTAAAACAACTATTGTGAGTAAAAGCTAAGAATTCTGAACTGCACAATGCATCTGTTATATGTAAATCTTATTACGACAACGTTAATGCTTAAATTTATGTTAAACTAATTGCCTATTAGATATTTTATGGAAAAATACTATGCCTGTTTGTTGAAACCATCCGCATAGTATGCCTATTGAGAGAGATGATTGGCAGTGGTTTGACCATTGAAGCAATAGTTGCAAGTAAAATTTATGCTTGACATATTCTTAAACAGACAAAATCCATTATAAACAAAACGCTCGACACTTGTGTTACAGCTAAAGTATGAATGTTTACATAGATATCAGCTACACAGATTCCCTTTTTAAATTTGATTAGGTGTAGAAAGGATAGATAAATCTGTTATGATACGTGTATTTGGAAGTCAAAGGACAGAGAAGTCTATTATGAATATATTTCGAAGTCGCAGGATAGAGAAGTCAGGGCGTCCAAAAAAGGTGAAGCCAAATGAATATACAGGGCGTCCGAAAAAAGTGAAGCCAAATGAATATACAGGGTGTCCCAAAAAGGTGAAACCAATTGCAAATGATGATAACTTTGGATACAAAATTAATATCAGCATTCTGTTTGTTGAAGATGGTAAGGAATACCCTTAAATTTTCTAGAAGTATACCCAATGTACCCTGTGATGAAAGCACAGATTTTGGAGTGCTTTATTGAAACCCGATCCGAAACGCAGGCTCAGTGGAACTTCAGAACAAAATATGGGAGCAAACAGCCTACACGTAACAGCATGAGAAAGTGATAAACGTCATTCAAGGAAACTGGTGTCGTCTTTACAAAGAAAAGCCGTGGACGACCATCACTGATTCCAGAAAGGGAGGAGGTTGTGAGACAAACATTCACTCGTAGCCTTCGAAAGTCAATCAGACAAGCAGCACGACAGCTGGCCATCCCCAAGTCTTCAGTGCACAGAGTGTTATGTCAAAGTTTAGAAATACACGCGTATAAACTGCAGATAACCGTCCCATAACGCCAGATGATCATGTAAAACGTAAACAGTTTGCTGAAGAGATGTTGGAGAATACTGCAAGTGCTGAATCTTTCTTGAAACAAATCTGTTTCTCGAATGAATGCACCTTCTTGTTTCTGGAAAGGTTAGTAGACAGAATGTGAGAATTTAGAGAACTGAACACCCGCATTGCACAATGGAACATGAACATGCTAGCCAAAAAGTGAATGTTTGGTGTGACATAATGGTCGACCGTGTTATTGGACCCTTTTTCTTTCAGGAAGCGTCCGTGAGAGCTGATAATTACCTGGACATGATTGAGCATTTTATGTATCCCCATTTGGATGAACTTGTAAACCTTGTAATTTTCCAGCAAGATAGGGTGCCACCTCATTGGGCTTTGATGATGAGGAGATCTCTGGAAACCAAATTTCCCAATCGATGGATTGGGCGTGGTGGTCCTCTTGCATGGCCCTCACGTTTGCCGGACTTAACACCATGTTACTTTTTTTATGGGAATGCATTAAGGTTGAGGTTTACAGCACTCCTGTTGCAGACATTGCTGACCTAAAAAGGAGGATTACACACGCACTGCAGAAAATTAATGCCGACATTCTGGAACGATCATCATTTTAACTGGAATATCGTTTAGAAATTGCTCGGGTGACAAAATGACGCCCATGTCGAATGTTTATAAAACTTTATGATCTGTTCTGTCAATTACCACAAGTTGTATGTTGAGAGCATTTATATTAAAACTGTTATTATTTTTAGAAATTTGTTACAACTTTATGGGACGCTGTATTCAGAAGTCGAAGGATACAGAAGTCTATTTAAAAGTAAGGAAGGATAGAGAAGTCTGTTTGAAAGTCTATGTGTTCATAACAGAGAAGTCTATTATGAATGCAAGACACATGAAATCCTACCAGGACTTTTAAAAAGTATTTAAATCAGAGAGAAAATCTTGAGAAAATTGGTCTGAAGAGTTTGGGTTCCCATATACGCTTCTCGTTTTATTACAAAACTCACGCCATACTGCTGTGTTTCAGTATAGCTACTTTCTACTTGTCATCGTTCGTGAAAGCTTTATAAAGTATTTCGCTTTCAGTATTTCATTCCATAGAGATAACATAAGAGTGGTATTAATAAATTGACGCGGTAATGCAGATTCTGGAACAAAAGCATTCACGGAGGCAGTACAATCTAGAAATAAAAGCAAAGAGGACATCGTTATGTCACCTGAATGAATGAAGGATTACTTGGACATATCTCTGCGCATCATGTCACAAAAACAAGGGACAAAGTCATTTCATCGAGGCATATATTTTCTCCCGCACCGTCTCAATCGAACCTTATGGATTTCAAAAATGTGGCAAATAGTATTTAATCTTTTTGGAGACAGAGGAGGAAGAAAATCGATAAAAGACGAGTAGTGAGTGCTGCTGCTATTTTGGGAAAAGGCGAGCAATTTTTCTCTGAAAATTTCCAATCTTTTCATCTAGAACCATCACCCACAAAGCTCTTTCGAAAGATTTCTTTGAAAAGAGCATCTTCATCAAGTTTGTAAAGCAAGTGTGGAGTGGTCCCGAAATGGGGCGGGAAGGCGTATAAATCTGTCAGCAGAACAATCGGAGCTAAAGTTTGTCCTCTCTCCAAATTAGTAGCAAGTTCCAAGTATTTCGTAAACGCAACATAAGTGCTTCTCCGCAATTAGCGGAGAGCAGCCGATGCTTGGAGCTCAATTCAATTAGTTCTTTAAGGAAAATTAAACGTTTTCTTTTGAAGTACATATTTCGTAGTAAATATCTTTGCAAAAAAGTATCTTGATTTCAATATCTGAAGAAGTTATTCGAAGTTTATATAAAAGAGATCAGAAAAATCGGCATCGTAAGGTATACTTGTGATCTGATTAATTGCCAGTCTCTTCAGAAGTGAATATAATGTTCTCTTTAAGATCGCAAACAATGGCTCTGTTATTTTATTTTCACCACGTTAAGCAGATGACAACCATGGGAAGTAGTTTTGAACAATCCTCCAGAAAGTTTTGCCTCTCTTAGCTGAGTGTATCAAAGAAATGCTTGTTAGACACACTTTTCGGGGAAATTTAATTTATTGAGGAACAGAGATTCTCTCGAACCATATGCTGAGATTTAATTCTAAAGGCGAAACCTTTTAAAGGAGCTTTCCGAACGCGAGCTTCTTTTCATTGCAAGAAGTAAATCTTCTGTTTAAAGAAAGGCGCTTTCCTGAAGCAAAAATGAGTTGCGCTGAAAGCTGTTAAACATTTTTATCGAAAATAATCCCTCTCTAATTATCATATCGCTGATACAGGAAAACGATGAGAATAACACCTGCTTCAAATATAGAGGAATCTCCATTCTCCGAAGAGGCAACCGTTTTGATTAAAAAGGATAAAACAGAGTTCAGAAAACAATGAAGCACGTTGGAAGTAAACACAGAGGCATGTTCTTTCGGAAACTATGTAGTTGCACAACTCAAAAAACACATCCGTTAAAAGCCTAAGATTAGCTATTGTATTAATGTACTAAGGAAAATATTTTTTCACAATGCTCCAGTGCATTGGGAATATTTCTTCACAACGAGCTTATTTGCTCACAGGTGCACTCTTGGCATCAAAATCGATATTATTTTCGTTATTTATAGGGTGGAAAAAGTAGCTTTCTAATCAAAATTGAAAGAATAATTTCTATGGTGTGTCTTTCACGGGAGAAATGAAACAAATGCGCTCTTTTCTTACTCAGTGTTAGGGAAAATTTAGAGAAGTAATTCTGCAGGTTAAAAACGGAAAAATACAATACGATTTGCATTTTTACACCAGCAGCTCTAAAAGGGGCCGTTAAGTCTTCATATTTTAGTGGTTTAGTCATTGCTAGCAAACAGGAACATAGGCGTAGCCCAGCCAAAACATTTGGGGGACACAAATTAGTGTAAACTGTTGTTTTCCTTTCGGGGGTGTGAGAAGGTCATTCTTGGAAACCGTTTCTCCGTAAATGTCACAAATTTTGTGTCTTTTAAGTGCATAACATTTTGTTTTGTTGTGCCTTACTCTTCAATTACTGCTGATAAGGAACGATGACGCGCACAGTCCAACTACTTTTTGAAAAGATGCAAAGTTTTCTGAAAGTAAAGTTATCCCTTTTCTTAAATTCGTTGAAATATCACAATTTTTTTGTTGATACATGAATAATGTTATATAATGCGTTCTTTGCATTGATAGAATTTTACCGTGGTTTTATATCCTCACAAATCTAGAAGGTGCGCATGACAGTGTCTATGAATAAATCTCTTGGTTCTTCCACTTTGAACTTTGCATCGACTTCATTACACCTTTCATTCCTATTTGCTGCTCCATTGTAGACTTACCCTCACATTTACATTTCCTAAAGTTGGGGCTATGCCTCTCCGTGTCGTCCGACGCAACGATTATGAACAGGACAATGCATTGGTGCTTAGAAGGCTAGATGACCGCTCCTTCAGGTATTTTCTTCAGTCTGCGGCGCCTGTTTAACCTTTGTGCGAACGTCCTCTTGCGCTCATAAAATTTTGTAAGCAATTTTTAACAAAAAATTTGCCTTGAGTTTAAAGATCCATCATGTTACCTTTGGCAGAATATATCCTGTCCTGATTTTGGTTTTCAACATTTCTGTCCAAATAAACTCAATCAAGCGACAAATAACGTTTTGCGCAATACTGCTTCAATTAGACTACCGCGTTAGAAGTGAATTTCCTGTTGGATCTTTGACTGTTGATAAGCATAACATAAAAATGTCTCCTCCTACGTGTGTTTGGCGCTTGAGTTTGAATAACAAGGCCATGTGATGAGACCAGATTCAAGTGAAGATGAAGATCTGATTGAAAACAGGGTCTCGCGGTGATTAGATTGAATGATATGACGCGCGGTACCGAATGAAAAAATGCCGTTTTCAGACATCCGACGCAAAGTTACTCGTCTGTTTTCTTGCGCTATAGCCTCCACTCATTTATTGATGGTTTCCGCAATCAAATGCCTTTTCGTAATTAATAAAAGCCATACACAGTGGGAGTTCCTATGCACTCACTCTTTCAATTAGTAATCTCAGAACATGTATGCAATCTACAGGGTGAGTCAAAAGTCGAAAGGACACCCTTGTATTTAAGAAACGGGAGGGAAAATGATATATCTGAATACACCAACAAAGAATCGGTGAGAGGCCTTATCTTTAAGGCTATTTCCAGAACATGGGCGCCATCTTGAAATCCGCTATATTGGATCAAGGTCAAATTTTTCAAATGGTAAGGGGGTCATGTTCCATATCAAACAAGACCAGAATTTTCTCGGAAATTGATTGCTTTAATCAGATTTGACATACGAGTTGTGGTTCACAAGTTATTAACATAGAAAGCTGAAATAACAACATCTAAAGTACCCTGTGATGCGCAGCTATTTGATGTGTTCAATGTGTTGTCCCTGTTGATGAACACAGAGCTGAAGGCGCTTGATACAGTCGTTATGCACCCAAATGAGGATATCGGGAGAAATGTTGTCACAGGCCTCCAGGATGCATTGCTGATGATGGCGTTTGTCGAGGAATTTCTCAGCATATACCATGCGTTTAAGATGATCCCGCAAATAAAAGTCGAGTGGTGTGAGGTTGGAGGATCTGCTTGGCCATTCCACAGGACAGGGCCGGCCAATCCAATAAGCAGAGAATTGAACATCTAGCCATTGACGAACATTTGTTCCGTAGTGTGGTGGATCCCCATCGTTGATGTTGGTCTAAAGCCCAGGTGAAGAACTCGACACGTATATCAGGGTCATCCTCTGATAGTTTCTGCTGAGTCTGGATCTTGAACGGATGCCAGTGAAGGGTGTGAAGAATCCGTACAGTAGCTGATTGGCTGATACCACATTCTACTGCGGGACGTCGTGTGCTATGTTGTGGACTCTTTGCAAAGAATGCTAAGACCATTGTTGAGGTTTCCTCGTCGATAGCAGTTTTCAGCCGACCACTACGTGGCTTATCGTCCACAGTCCCAATTTCTCGGAATTGGGATATGTATGCGACAGTTCTGTGTGAAATTGATGGACTTTCTGGGTGTCACATGTTAAAGTATGCGGCTATAATACGACAGCTGTGTTCTCCAGACGTTAGGATCACCTCAATCCTCTCCTCTTTCGTCAATGTCACCTTCAGTTACTTGCAACAAATTTTGGCTATGCCAACTTTCTGTGTTGATAACTTGTAAACCACAACATATATGTCAAATCTGATTACAGCAATCAATTTATGAGAGAATTCTGTTTTTTTATATGCAACACGACTCTTTTACCATTTGAAAAAATTGACATTGATGCAATATGGCGGATTTCAAGATGGCGGCCATGCTCCGTAAATAGCCTAAAAGATAAGACCCCCTTAGCGATTATTTGCTGGGGTATTCAGATATTTCATTTCCTTCCAGTTTCTGAAATGCAAGGGTGTCCTGCGAATTTTAACTCGCCATGAGGGCTGTAGCGCTCCGGAATCCAACTTGTTCCCTTGGTTGAGCAATACCCAGTGTTCCCTTCAAGCAATGTGGCAGCATTTTTAGTGAAGATATTGTAATAACTAACAGAAATGTGTAGTCCCTGAGATGCTCGAGGTCCCATCTTTAACGAAGCAGATCACTGTGGTATTTTTCCGCCCTTTCATCCAATCATCAGGAATCTTACTTTCGTTGAAACATCGAGTTAAACCCCTAAGGAATGTATGTTCTGTTTCTTCACTCGCTTCCTGCAAAATGTCCAGGAAATCCCATTTTCCTCCCTAAGCTCTTCTCCATTTCATAATCTTAATTGCATAGACAACTTCTGCTGAGTGAACTGGAGGCACCTTAGTGCCTGTATATCTTTTTATGTAAGTCACAGATGTATCATGTATTTCATTGACTATTTTGTAGAACTCTTTGTCCCTCCTTAAAAGTTTGTTTTCGTTGCTTGTTCCAGCATCAGGAATTCAAATTCTGTTGTAATCAATGTAATATTTGTTTTGTCATCTAAATAGAAAAGATAAATCAAGTTCTAAAGACTGTATGTCACTTGTGTAGCGAATACATTGGAATAGCAAAAAGACATTACAAATATTTTACTTCAAGACCGCATTTCTTATTATTAGGGAACTCATTGAGGGATTGATTCGTATAACGTATAACTGTCCAAACACAGTGACAAAACAATAGTTCCCCTCGATATATAAAATAGGAAAATACGGGACAGCGGTCTTTATTTTTACTGAACTAAAACAAAATACTGTTGGAATTTTTTCATTTCCTCCAGAAGAATATCAATTCGAAGCTAACAAAACCATCGATAAACATATTACAATTTCTGCTGAATAATGCAGAGACTTCTAGCAGTGTATTGGATTTAAAAACACAAGACAGGACCATCATGTTTGCAAATCTAATTTTTCACTACTAGCAATAGATTTAATTAGGCGATTGTTTAAAATTTTCGTAGAAAGAGCAGTACCAGCACGTGCATCTTGGTCAACCTGATTCGGAATAACAATAGTATTACTTATTCACGTGTTTTGACTCGTACATCACCATATTTTGCTGAAATTATATTATTCCTTTATCTGGAACTTTTATGTTAACATTACTGCAACGCTGAAAAGTTAGATCTTTAAGTTTCACTGTAAAACTCTTAGAGCTTAGCTTTACGTTTAATCTCATTGCCTTAGTTTCCGTTGAACACGGATAGCTTCAATGAAACATTCAAACATTTGAGCAATGTTGATGCCCTAATGTTTAAGCAATATTCTGTGAAAAATCTATGTTAGACAACCTTCTCTAATTGTTTATTAATCTAAGCTTATTCATGACTGATTAGCGAGCAAACGGAAGTTGCATGCTCAAATTTACAAAAGAATTGGTTGCATGTTTATAATTCAATGATTAAGAGACCACAATTTGTGAGACGACGTCTTGTTGAAAATTGACGTGCATTTAGATCGAAAAAGACAGATTTTGTTCGTAAGTGCAACCTTCGTACTCATCGTGGACTAATATGGAAATACCTAATTAGAAATTTTCTGCTTAATTAAGATGTTCATCGATGTTAATTAGGAAAGGTTGTCTAACATAGATTTCTCACAGAATATTGCTTAAATATTATGGCATCAGCATTGCTCATAATGTTTGAATGCTTCTAGCACACATGGTGTGTTAGAAGCATTCAAACATCATTCTCTTATCTCTCGTACATCCACTACGTCATTGACTTTTGCGCTGATGTTAGGTTGCCAAACTCATATTCGTCGAGAGAGAGAGTTAATGTGGCGGTAAACTTACAAAAACTTTAACAAGAGTAAACAAAATTTGCATAAAAATACAGGAACTCAAAAAGAAGCTTACATTAGAGGTATACGGCTTACAATACACTATATATTAGATTCATCCTTTATTTCTGTTACTTGTAACGCTACGCTACTGGACGTGAGGTTAGTTTATTCACTTCAAAGTCACAATTGTGTTTTTTCTTCACTATAAATGTGAAACAAAAGCTTGCAATAAAATAAATCTATGAAGATAATACCTTGATATAAACAGCTAATATAGCCCCAAGAGATGAAGAAAATGCAATTTGGACTTAGAGCTGAGATTTTATTCATGAGGCAAACATCTAAAAATAAAACTATAGAGACAATGGCTAGTGGTAATTTAAAAAAAACATCAGTATGGCCTTAAAAACATAATCTGTGAATTTAAAGTTAGCATTGTCAGCATTTACTGATCTTAATATTTTGTTCCATACAAAACGTTTTCTTTAGGAATATCGATTCTAAGTGTAACTGTTTCACGCTAAGATAATCTGCATAAGTGCGAACTAAATGGGGAGCTAGTTTTGTGCGATTGCATTGAAGTGCCTAAGTTTCTTGATAATTACGTATCATATTATACAAGTTAGAGACAAAGACAATGTACTACCATGAGTTTTTTAATTTAATCAACAATTTACAGTTGGAGGAACTGCATTGCTATGTGTTTTGCAAACATTTATAGCTTTGCGTTTTCACCAAATGATTGCTTTATATCTCTTCCTGCCTCATGTAGAACTATGCTTAGATTTTTAGATCTGTAGTGTTAAAATCAGGTTCTTTTGCTGCTAAAACCCAAATTCCCTCCGCACTTTATGAATTAATTATTGATTTTATCGGTTGCGACTGTTAATTAAATCTGTTGTTTTTTAAAATTGCTGCTGCTCGATTTTCAAAGATATCTAACGCTAATTCTTTATTTTACAAGATATATAAACTATCGTTTTTACCCCCATCTGCAAGGAAATTCAATTTCTCTGAATTCATTAGAGACAGTGGAGAAATATGTACTCCATTTGTGCAGGTCGAAAGTTACCCGGCACGGAGTTGCGCTACATTTATTATAGTACATTCACTTCCACATGATTTCTTTTACGTTTTTTGCTGGGCTTTCTTTTATCTTCTCAGTAACTAATATGTTCATATAAGCTTTCTTACTTTTTTGGTAATTGAGATGTTTTCAAACAACGTAAGAAATGCATCTATGTTTATGATTTTAAAATAACGTAGAAGTCTTTTCGTACTTCTACGTTATTTTAAAAACATAAGCCATAAGATGAAATAGTTCCTAAATTAAACCTTAACGGCTAGACGAAACATGCAAATAACAGAAGTCAAACTTACGGAAAAGATGCTTTATTCAGGATGTAGCAAACACATCGTAACATAGCATAGCATATTGCACTAAACTCTCCACACACCACACAGCTCTTAACACAACGCTCAACAACACAACGTTCAACTTGCAACACTTCTCCAAGCAACGCTCTCTTTAACAACGCTCGCTTTACAACGCTCGCCAAGCAACAGTTTAGTCGTCGTTTTTATCTCTCGTTCTTATCTTATCTCAGGCATACGTACCGTTCATTCAACTTCAAATATGTTGCCAACAGTATTCGTTTGAGAGAAAAGATATCACGTTCAGAGTGAAGTATAACTGAGAATAAACTCAAGATTTACATAGGGAAAGAAACTAAAAAGGAAAGTTAATTTAGAATATACGTCACAAGACATTACTTCATCAGAAATTAAGAATTTTATAGACAGAATAAACCTTTTTTGTTTGTCAGATTGGTCCTCACAGCTACTAATATATTTAAACCTCAATAGGTCCTCACAGCTACTAATAGATTTTAATCTCAATAATGTTTCTGATAAAATATGATCTTGATATCGCAACGCAAGACAGCGATGAACAAAATGTATCATTACCGCCCGAAATATTCCTGTGTATGTGGCTCTGAAAAGATCTCTGCTGCCTCTTAGAAAGTTTCTTTTTCAATGAGTAATATATTGTTTTCCATTTTTCTTCATAAGAATATTTTTAAGAGAATATTACGCATTAAATGATGTGAATGTCACACACGTAGCTTCGATTAGTCTTCGTCTCGAGCGCATCAATGTTTTAAAAATTTCTTTAAAGGATATAATCTGTCATTCGTCTAATTGCTCAAACGTGTTAAATAACGAACTCTTGGGTAATTTCATGTAAACAGTTACACATTTTCAAGGCTTGCCATGAATATTCTTAAAGCTTCTCCCTCGTTATTTAGCTTTCCACAAAAATTTGACGCTGCAGCAAGTGGATATTTATTTTGATTAAAGACCATAAGAATTAACTTACGACGAATAAAACAGTTTCAAAGTTGGCCGTAAAAGACAGAAAAGTGCGCATGATACGGGCAACTAGTCATGTAGACATCAACTCAATTTTATTCTAATTTCTCTTTTATTAGCAAATCATTCAACAGCATTAGGAGATGGCGTCTTTATTACGCGCGCTATTCGGAAAGCCTCAGACAGTTATTCTTTTGCCCTACGAAACAGCGCTTTTCTAAAAATTTTATTAGGTTCGCTGTCAGCAGTTTTCTCAGGGAATTAATGAGCTGGCAGGAGATATTCCGGACCATCTGAAAGATATTTCGATGGTTTTACAGCACTTTCAATTGCCGCGGATGAAACGCCGATGTCAGTAACATTCCTCAATTAGCTGTTTTCATTCGCAGGGTTAATGAGGAGTTTCCAGGTGTTCAGGAACTACCGCTCGAAGCGATGCTTTTCGGAAAATTTTTAAAGAATTGGAGTCATTAATTAACAGATATGAACTATTAGCATGAAACCTGCTACAGCGTGTATAACTAATGGAGCTTCGTTGTTGTGCTGCACTCTACAGGAAAAAATGTCCACGATTCAGATGGAATTTGTGGCTCTGTTCTACTGTGTCGTATACTGTACAGTGTAATGATGGTAAAAAGTATATGAAACACATCGTGTCAGATATGTATGTGATAATTAAAATAAAACTGTCTTTCAAAAGTTTCAACTACATAAAAATGCTCAACTGCTTTGAAAACAGAAGTCCAAATAAGCAAATCAAGGTACACTGGTGAGCAAAATTTAAGGTTATTTTACAAAGTCCGATGTTACTCGCGATGGACGAAAGGAAACGCAATGAAATTTAACAAGAAGTGTAATCGGAGCATATTACAAGACTTACATATTGCAGAACTTGGCAATAAAACCATAAAAAGGAAATATGCACATGGGAACGGAAAGAACCAAATAGGAGTTCCCATTTTCGTTCTTCAGAATAATCAGGAAGACGTGTGATTGCCTCTAGCAGATATACACTGCTAGCAACGACTCCAAATACTGTTAATGAGACTGTCAATTATACCTACGGAAATTAACCTCCACTCCTCTTTAAAAAATGCTTGGAGTTCTTGAACGGTCCTATGTGGGAGCTGGTGTTCTACATATTACATCTCCAAGGCATTCTAGACACGCTCGATTCATGTTAAGCGAATATTCTGGCCAATCCGTTAGGGCATTATGCTCGGTTCCAGGCACTCATCTAACAGTTGAGCTCGATGCGGTCTAGCCTTATCATCCATCAGGCGGAAAGTTGTACCGAAAACAACCCTGAACAGCCTAACATAAGGATCCAGAACTTAATCTCTGTACCTCTGGCCGGTCGCTGATCCACTCTGAAAGATGTACAGGTGGGAAGAAGCATTTGTAACGATACCTCCCTAGACAAGAATTCCACCGCCATGAAAACTGCACTTTTCACGGATATTTGAGAGACCGACACGCGTCCATGGTTCACGCCAGATAAAAAAAACGTCTGGAATCTGTATTTATACTTTATCGTTAATCATCCGTGAAAAGTACACAAACTCAGTTGTCTGGGATCCACCGGCAATGCTGGTGATTCCATCTTAAACGTTACGTTGTGGAGAAGAGAGTTAGGGCACATTCATCACAGGTCTCCTCGTATAAAGACCTCTTCCATACAATAAGTGCCATATAGTGCTCTTCAGCAGCAGTGGTAGTACTTGGACATCCTTGTCGAAGACAAACCTCTTCTGTACTAAGGAACCCCCTCCATAGTCTCGAAATGATATGTTGTGGTATGTTTAACGCTTTGCACACTTTCAAATGGAATTAACCTGCTTGCATCTACCGATCACTCTCCACGGCTCTGACTCGTTTAAATACTTTTTTCGAGACATTTTTTAACTCAAACATGCACTGCAATACTTTGAGAAAGAATACGAAGACAACCACCAACCAACTTCAAGAAGGAAAACGAAGACAACCACCAGCCAACTTCAAGAAGGAATACGAAGACAACCACCAACCAACTTCAAGAAGGAATACGAAGACAACCACCAACCAACTTCAAGAAGGAATACGACCAACCAACTTCAAGAAGGAATACGAAGACAACCACCAGCCAACTTCAAGAAGGAATATAAAGACAACCACCAACCAACTTCAAGAAGGAATACCAAGACAACCAACAACCAACTTCAAGAAGGAATAGGAAGACAACCACTAGCCAACTTCAAGAAGGAATACGAAGACAACCACCAACCAACTTCAAGCAGGAATACGAAGACAACCACCAACCAACTTCAAGCAGGAATACGAAGACAACCACCAACCAACTTCAAGAGGCCTCTGATCATTCGTCCATAAGGGGTTCGGGTTCGAATCCCGGTCAGGCATGGATGTTGTGTTTGTCTTACGGCACTGGCTCTCTCCTCTCCTGGAACCAGTGACCCTAAATTAGGGACGGGCGACTGCTTATAGCCCATTGAGTTGCTAACGGTGGTCGTTAAACCTCCAATCAAAAAAAAAACTTCAAGAAGGAATACGAAGATAACCCCCAACTAACGTCGAAGAAGGAATGCGATGTGTGATAAATAGCGAGCCGATCTACCTCCTTTCCAACGCGGTTCAGGTTTGCATATTCTGAGCTGAAAAAGGCGCACGTGCACATGTTTTGTTCTTCAGCATCACTATGTTTTCATATACATTCGCTTTCATCGCATTGCCGTCCATGTATCACGGTTTTAGTGCCATTTTCTCTATTATGCTTTCATTTTGCACACCAGCGTTCATTTGTAACTTGGAAAAAAATTATAACACACTGCTGGGTGCATTTGAAAACAATAATCAGATGAAGTAATTTTCTTGTAAAAGCTGGCTAAAACTCAATACCGAATGTCTGATTCACTTCCCTTTTAAGTAACGTGCACACCACATCATTTGAGTGATATTGCACATGAGCTAGTGCCGATGCAGCGAAAAAACATGAAAGTAAACCCTAAGTACTTCTTGTTTGGGCTTTAGGATTTCATATCAAGTTGGTATTTATGCATTAGTCAAGAAAGAGAGGAAGCTTGGTACTTGAAGAACTGCTTTTTTATCATGGGGGAACGATGTGTTCAAAATTACTGATCTTTCTTTTTCATATAAGATCTAAGTGCATGCGATCGTTACAATCGTTTGGGACCTTCAGCTACGTAAATGTTAATATCTAGTCTCTAAGCCTGTTGGCACGTGTGCATGTAGATAATGGTAGTGTGATCCAGGATACATTAATTACTAATATAAATAGACAGTACACTATGAAACATAATAATTGACCAATAGTACAAAAACTGCATTATGAAATAATGCAAGATAAAAAAAACAAATTTCAGAATGCTAAACTATTAGAAAAATGAGGAGAATGATTCATAGTTTTCATTTGGAAAAAAGAGCTACTGATACATCTGTAAGAAGAACACTAAAATATATACATCATGACCTTACCTTACCAAAACTAACGAAGGTTAAACAGTAAGAAATTTCGGATAAACTTTGCAGGGAGCTTACGAATATGTAAGTCCATGCTCCCACGTCATTACAGTTTCCTAACTAGAGGTCATTGCTTGACAGAGGAGTTCCATTAAATAGTGAAAATGCTGGAGTGCAGCTTAAAGTGGAAATAAGGGCCTGGCTGGAAACAAGTTATCATTTGGAGGTACACTCGGCAATTAGTTTGAATTGTATTACATAATTAACCCAAAGAAACATTTGCATTTGCAGTCATCCGACCAGTTTCGAATACCATTCTGACACGATCCAGAGGGTCATGAATTTAGGACCAAAGACCTCCTATAATTGGAGATGGATTTCCGATGTACGCAGAAAAATCATAACGAGTGCCTCAGAATGTGACACAGGGGCGGATTTGGAAAACGAAATCATGCCGAAAATTTCAGTCTTGGGGTCCACTACAAAAAAACACAAACCTACAGGGGAATACTTCCTAAATTCCCTCATTGAAAACATTCTGTCGCTAGAAACAGTGGCCCTCAATTAGGGACGGGTGGCTGTTTCTCGAGTAGCCCACGGTGGTAATCATACTAACATTTCCAAGCAAAAAAAAAATTCCTGGATGAAAGGGTACTGTTAAAATATACATTGTGCAACAACACTTCAGTCTCAAACAAGTTTTAACTGTGAAAGAATTTTAAATATCCCCTCATGAATGATTGAAACATCAAACGACAAGCCAGCGTCGTTTTTCGAACGACGCTGCATTCACTCATGAGTGGATTTGAAACATTTCAGATTGTTATTTTTCTTTTAAAAATTTGTTTGGTTCTGACAGTAAAAGTATACAAGAAGTTGACACCAAATTTTCGGTGGTAATGAGCATGTCCTTTGAATACTTTCTGACGCGAATTACATTTGTCAAAGTTATTCAAAATCAATGGAACTGATTTGGGAAACAATCAACCGGGTTTTTACAATCGATAAAAAATCCACAAACACAAGCGGCTACTTACTTCCACCACCGGCTAAAAAATATATTATGAAAATTAACAGATGGCGCACAAAGAGTTTCTCATAGCATATCAGAGAAAAACAGATTTTCAAATTGAACAGTTAAAATAAGAAATATAAAAGGAAACATGATATAACTCTACGATTTCTAGCGGAAGAATTTTGCATAACGGAAAATTTGAAAATAGGCAAAAGGTATTTATTCTACGTAGAAAAAGCTATGATAAGGAAAAAGAACTTTTCAAATACGTCTCCCGGAGGAAGAGATAGCGTGAAATAGGTTTTGACCTTTACGCCACCTAGAGGAAAATCTGTGCATTATCTGAAGAGGATAATGTTCTACATCTCAATTGTAGCGAATGACATACAGTAAAGAAGAAATTTCTCAATAGGGTTTTTAGAAGCGGAGATAAAGCTGCAAAGTGAAGTACACAAACACGACCTAGCGACAGAGCTATGAACTATAAAACTCCTCATACACTAGCCTAAAGTGATAAATGGCATCTGGTGTTAAAAGTTTTTTTTAAAACGGAAATGTAGAAGCAGAGATATTGAGAAAAACAGATTAAGCATCTGCGCCACTTGGCGAAATTTTGCATTATTTTGGGAAGACTATGAACACACAGAGTTTGCATAGTTAGTAGCATCTGATCGAAAATGAAGATTTTCAATCGGAATTTTAGTCCCGCAGATATTGTTGTAAACCGAAATATTCGTCGAATTCCATACCCTTGGAAACAGATTATGAAAATTGAAATTGATAGTCAACATTAAACAAGTTAGTAAAATCATGCAATGCATTGATAATAATACGCTTTTCAACAAACCAGAAATCATTACTCAAGTTATTACTCAAGTTATTACTCAAGTTATGAGGATAATGGCTGTGGAATAAATCTCGGTCCCGTGCCCTGACCTTTGATCCCATTTCGATGATATTCAACAGAATCGGTCCAGTATACCTCTGAAATAACATGATAAAGTTTTGTCGCAATAGAAGCATTTTTACGTAAGTTATGATGCATAAGGGCAATGGAATAGATCCCGCTCCTGTATCCTAACCTTTGACCCCATTTCGCCCATTTTCAGTAGCATTCGTTCCCAGCCAAGCCCCTACAACATACTAACATTTCATCCAAATCGAAGCACTTTTACGTAAGTTATGACGCATAATGGCAATGGAAGTGATTCCGCTCTTATGTCCTGACCTTTGACCCCATTTCGCACATTTTAAACACGGTTTGTCCCCAGGTGGTCCCCTACCAGATACTAAAATTCAATCGAAATGGAACCTTTTTTACATTAGTTATGACGCATAAGAGCGGTGGAATGGATCCCGCACCTATGTCCTGACCTTTGACCCCATTTCGTTCACTTTCAATAGGGTTCCTTCCCAGGTGGTCCTCACCACATACTAAAATTTCATCGAAATCGAACGAGTGTTACGCGAGTTATCGTGCGGACGGGCATACGCTCACAACGCGTGACGTAATGAGGCAGATGGGAATCGCGACCATCTGCTCGCAAGAGTGTGACGTCATAAAACTTTAATAGGATCCACACACAACGCGTGACGTAATGAGACAGATGGCGTGACATAGCGCCAACATTCTTAAACGCGAGATTGTGACGTCATAAGATTTCTAAGCATTGAAAACATTACTGGAACGGCGCCATGACACTAAAAACGTTATAAATCGGGGTGGTTATTTAACAAACTAAACGAATTTTCCTAAAGTCGAGATCAAGCTAAATCGATTTCTAGTACCAGAAAACGGTAGGTTAACGACTTTCACCAAATCCTCAGAGCAATACAAGATGGCAGGTCTCGTAGAGACCTGCCATCTTGTATTGCTGCCTTCTCTTGTTAACCAATGGGCAAGCGTATTTCACAAATTGCTCGGGCAATTTTGCACATTTTTGAACACCGTTTGTGGCTAACGTAAGATATATGATAAATAAAGAGTTCCCTGGTTTCAAAATTTTTATTGACCTTTTCCTTCATTTTTTATGTGCTGCGAAAGTCGCACCAAGGTGTCTTCCATAGTTTTATTAATTAATAAAAAATACTTTAAGAGTCCAAAATGAAAATCTGAAACCAGGGAACTCTTTGTTTATCATATATCTTGCGTTAGCCGCAAACGGTGTTCCAAAATGTGCAAAATTGCCCGAGAATTTTGTGAAATACGCTTGCCCGTTGGTTAACAAGAAAAGGCAGCAATACAAGATGGCGGGTCTCGTAGAGCCTTAAGGTGGACGTCAAGTAATTTTGCTTCCTATACTTCCAATGGAAAAACTTCTGTACACATTTTCTTCACAATTAATGCATTCCCAAGGATGAAAATTTGAACATCGATTAAAATAGCTTCATTTCATAACTTGGAATACTTAATATTTTCTAAAACATAACAATAATTATGAAATCCAACATTTATTTGTCTACTGACGTGATCAAAGTACAGGTCGCGCCACCTTGTTTCTGGTTTCAACACCACCAAATGAAATGTTATTGTTTTTTAATATAATTATGGTCATGTTTTAGAAAATGTTATTTATTATAAGTTATAATATGAAGTTATTTTAATCGATGTTCAAATTTCCATCCTTGGGAACACACTATTTGTGAAGGAAATGTGTAGAAACCTTTTTCCATTTGAAATATAGGAAGCAAAATTACTTGACGTCCACCTTAATAGTATGAGATAAAGGCGCGGGAATGGATCTCGATCCTATGTCCTGACCTTTGACCCCATTTGTCCCATTTTCAATAGGTTTTCTCTCCAGGTGGTGCCCTACCACACTAAAATTTCATCGAAATCGAACCATTTTTACGCATGTTTTGACACATGAGGGCAATGGAATGCATCCTGCTCTTATGTCCTCACCTTTGACCCCACATCACCCATTTTCAATAGGCGTCGTCCCCAGGCGGTCTCCTACCACATATTAAAATTTCATAGAAATCGATTCATATTTACACAAGTTATGAGGCTTAAGGGCAATGGAATGGATCGCGCTCCTATGTCGTGACCTTTAACCCCATTTATCCCATTTTCAATAGCGTTTGTTCTCAGGTGGTCCCGTACCACATAATAAAGTTTCATCGAAATCGAACCATTTTTACGTGAGTTATCGTGCCGACAGACTGACGGATGGACAGACGGACGGAAAAAGCTGGAGCATATACGCTTCTTCAACCTACGGTTGGAAAGCGTAAAAAAGATGTAAATCAGGCCAGCATGGTGTTCCTTTTGATGAAATTCAGCCTCGTTTTGATGGCCTGAATCTACCAGTCGACTTGCAGCAACCTGTCGGCGAGATGTTCGGTCAGGCGAATTCAACGTGTGACCTCGAGGATGACGTAGGCAGTGGCATGGGAGCCACTGATTGGCAGTCTCCGGATATAATTACCCAATCTTCCAGCAGAGCCACCAGAACACAGCTTGGTAATGGTACGAACAAGTACCGAAATGCATAGCATGTGCCCTAACATCGCACGATGTTTGCTTAAATTTTTGTGAAGAAGCGAGGTTTCCGTCTTTTTTTCTGTTGCTAAGTGGGGAGTTAAATTTTATTCACCTTTCATTCGGTATATGGGTTTACACTAAATGTGAGTTTGGATGTGCCTTTTGAACTGTCTGCGTACTTCGACTTGCAACTGCGTCGTAACCTTTGCAAAGTGATATTCAGCACAGTGGAGCGGCATTGGATTAGTATCATACTACATACTTCGACCTGCAACCAAGTCCTAGCCTTTTTGAAGTGTTACTCCGATGTATTGGACAATGGAGCAGAGTTAATTACTATTACATCTGTGCAGAACTATGTTGCTTATCGGACTTAAGGTACCCTTTTTAAACATTATATTATTTTGTGCAAAGTGCTTCAGTTTTGCAACATTAACTTCCGTAATTTTGTATTAATTCTCGCGCTTTGCTTTTAGCCATTAAAGAATTGGACTTTGCTTCTCACATGAAGAAAAATGTGCATAGAGTTTTTTACTATTTTGAGTAATGTATGATATACATCTCAATTGATTAGCAGTTTCAGCACATTACAATTGATCATATTCATATGGTTGTAATATACGGAAATTTAAACTTACGCCCTCTGGTGGCAGACATGGGCATTAAGAAAAATTTGAAATTACATGACAAACATTTCGCGCCGGAATAGCTACCTAACAAAGAGTGAATTTTTCAATTCAGATTCTTAGAAACAGAGATATCAACAAAAGTAAATATGTATCTACGACCCTGGCGGAAAAAATATATATTATTTTAAGAAGAAAATACTCCGAAATGTTTCATCGGCATGAGCGGTATCAGTCCAGGAAAGAGTTTCTTCAAACGAGCTATTAGAAGCTCATTTTTTGCTGTAAATGAATTAGATTCAGAAATTAAGCTTTACGTCGCGTGGTAGCCAAACCATTCTTTAACAAAAATTAGAAATTATATGGAAAACATTTTTTTCTTGATTGAAGGTTTAACGACCACCAAGAGCAACTTAGTGGGCTATAAGCAGTCGCCCGTCCCTAATTAAGGGCCACTGGTTCTAGGAAAGAGAGAGAGAGAGAGAGAGAGAGAGCCAGTGCCGTACGACAAACACAACATCCATGCCTCACCGGATTTCGAGCCGAACGCATCTCAGACGAATGACCAGAAGCCAGCGCTTAGACCACTGCACAACCGTGGCGGCAGAAAATATTTCGAATCAGGAGCTGTATACCGTGCAGGGAGAATTTTTCAAGTCGGAATTTAAGGAGCAGAGATTTTGGGGAAACGCAATTTACTTTTGCGGCCCCTATCAGAAAATGTAAGCGTAACATGAAAAAGTGTCTGCACCTAGAATGGTCTTCTGTATAATGGAATCGAAGGTTAAAATATTTTTTCAATCGGATATTTAGAAGTAATTATATGGAACAAAATGTATTTTGAATTTGAAATCATCTGCATTTACGCCCCCTAGCGGCAAAATTGTGCATTGTAAAGTAAAAAATTGATCAACATTCGCACATTTTGGGCTTCTAATGGTAAGGAGAATTTTTAAAATTGGTATAGCTGCCGATATATAGTGTCCACAGACGTTGACGCACAATCTTTATTTACAAAGACGTGCTAAAAAAATAACAAATCCCGATTTTCAACTAATTCACCAGAAAGACCATTTTGAAAGTTGAAATCTGCACATTATGTCATATAGCGATTTTCTCAAACATTTTTTTTAATTCATTTAGTCACTTTTTTAAAGTCTACCCGTCATTTTCACCGACTAACCACCATCTTGACTGAACCAGTGTTGGTATATCGTTTCTTTGGAGATAAGTAGGGGTAGGATACGGATCTCGGAATTTCCCTGGGAGAGAATCGCTTTGTTTTCCATGTCATTATGTGGATAAGAGGTTGGGGATGATGGGCTATCACTAGAGCTGAGTTCGGGCTCAATTTTCGGAGCCCGAGCCCACCCAAACCGGAATTTTATATTGAAAGATAGAGCCCGGGCCCGAACGAGCCCGAAAACTGGCTAACCTGTTCAACCATTAATAAAAAAACATCTCCTTTCCCACACTTCCATTCTCTCGTCCTGCAATTAATGGGGAGTGGGGAAGGGACCTCTATCTATTTTTACAGTGTAACTGTAGGATTTTCTTTGACCATTAGTTTCCACCTAAGTGCTTCGGGCGGCAGGGAATTCAAAATGATCGGGCTGTGCTAAAATTGTATGTTGCTCATATAATGCTAAATATCAGGAAAACCGAGTATCGCTCGGTTAAAGGGGGAGGAGGATGATGGTACAAAAAAAAATATATTTTTATATGTTATTTCCAAGTATTGTAATGCTAAGTCTAAACCATCAAGAATCATAATGATAGACGAATTAGAGACAAATTAATTTAGAATAAACATCAAAACAAAGATGAATGATTATTTTTTGTATGTGTTAGAGTACGAATTTTTTTGAAAACACATGATGTTGGCGCGTGGTCACGCCATCTGCCACACTAAGTCACGCGTTGTGTGTGGATCCTATTAAAGTTTTATGACGTCACACTCGATGATTCAGCTGCGATTCGCTGTCTATTTATTCGCCGCATTTGATGAGGTTTTCTTCCGATATAGATGCATTGAGGGTTATAATAAAGTCGGACATTATTTCCATACTGCTCGCCTTAGCAGCTCGGAATGGTCTTTTTGTAGACTGACCTTTTTCCAATGGAACGTCATATGTTTCGAGACTGGAATGTGATCGGAAACCATCGACTCTTGAATATCCAAGCTGTTCCATATTTACTTCTTCCGCTTGTTCTTCTTCCAACAGTGCCGTATTCTTCTTATTCTTCTTATTAAAGTTGAAACGTCCACGTTTCGTAGGAAGTCGACCAGCCATATTTTTTATATTGTCTTACCATCCTCGTGACACTATGTTAATAGTAATTAATAAAAATGAACTAATCATATTTTAGCACAGCGGATACGTTCGTCATCAAGCGACTATTCAAAAATGTAAGAAAACATGTTGTATTAACAGTTTACCTTTTGAAGGGAAAAACACACGAAATCAGCGTTCCGCTGCTTGTACTGTACTACGCCTCAACTCCAAGCAGCTGGCACAACTCCCTTTTTGTTCTATAAGAAAGTAGAATTAATGCGTAATACGCACACAACGCGTGACGTAATGAGGCAGATGGTCGCGAGAGTGTGACGTCATAAAACTTTAATAGGATCCACACACAACGCGTGGCGTAATGAGGCAGATGACGTGACCGCGCGCCAACATCTCAATCGCGAGAGTGTGACGCCATAAGATTTCTAAGCATGGGAAACATAAATAGGACGACGCCATAACATAAACCCTGGTGACTCGGGGTGGTTATTTAACCCATTAAACGAATTTTTCTAAAGTCGAGATCAAGCTAAATCGATTTCTAGTACCAGAAAACGGAAGATTAACCACTTTCATCAAAATCCTTAGAGCCGTTTTTCAAAATAAAATTTGCATAGATACAAGAATTGCTTCTTTAATAGTATGGGATATTATCGCGCCATAATGCGCTGCAATATGTGCGTTGCTAAGTAGAATTAGCAGGGAGCTACTGCGTGGAGATAGGGGTACATTATCGTTGGCATGCTATCAACTATCTAATGTCTATAATTCTTGAAAATGCTTTTTCTTCAATGCAGAAACACACTGATGCGCGGCCTATTTCATTTTCTACCCAAGCCTGGAATAAATAGCCATCTCGAATGCCAGCTCCCCAACCAGAACCAGTTGCTGAAGAATTCCCTTTACCAACTATAAAGTGTCTCATTTGCTAAATCATATAAAATCACATTTATATATAAAAAAAAATATATCGCTGTCCCTCTCTCTAAGAGCCCGACCTTCCCCGAGCCCGAACCAGCAATAAATATTCTACAGCCTGACACCATTCGGGCTCCGGCTCAGCACGTCTCAGCTCTGGTCATCACAATGGGTACAAATGTCTCCTTCAAGATTACATATGAAAGGTAAGGCCTGCCAATAACCTTGGGCTCCAAGTCCAACGATTATTAATTTATAACAGCATACTTGTCCCGGCGGCACTTCCCTTACAAAAATACAGATCATTTCGGTACTTTATTTCAGAGCCAACGCCAAACGTAAACAGAAGTTGTTATCTTTCTAAGGAAATAAATTATTAGACAGAAAGAAAGCTCACACGAAATTAGCGATAAAAAAATTCCAAATAAAAGGAATAAGAGAAAATGAGCCATTTCTCGAGTGGTCCACCGGAAAATATCCCCTTATTCCGGTTGTCCAATCCGCAACCTGGAGCGATTAGACCATGTTTTCCGGGGGTCGTCATTTTCACTTGAATCCCTTCTCCAGATCGTTCCTTCTTTATTCAAACTGATGTGCTGAGCAACGCATTCTTGCCACGAGAGTGAAATGTTGTTGGGAGGCACTGACTATACATGTCCTTCCTCCTTCACCGAAGGTTGTCGGAAGCCTGCCATTGAACTGAAGATAACTCCGCAAAAACTGGAGACTTGACCTGAAAAAAAAAAAACCCTCTAGTAAATTGTGTATTTATGTGTGTGTGTACATATACGCTCTCGTTTAGTTTTCTCTAACGATTCAACACTTTTACCTGAATTATTATAATGGCGTATTTTATCTTAGACTTCAGTATCGTCATAGAAAACCTAAACTTATTACTTTCAGTGATTGTATTTTGATACGAAAGTAATTCTGCCGAAGATACAGTCAACTAAATTATTTACTGCTCTAAATTGTTACTTAAAGTAACTTCAGGTTATGTTTCCGAAAGAAATTTGCTAGAGAACTGATTGGTGCAACCAACATGATCTGAGATAATCTTCAAGGAACCTTTTTTTGCATTGCAACTGACATTATGTTATCATGACATCATTTCGATATTTAAAGAGTTTCTCAAAAGAAATGTATGTGCAGTTCAAGGCATAAGTGAAAAAAAAATCATTTTAAAAATTTCAAATAACGCGAGAGATAATCAGATGGCTAAAGCGTGCAAATGGGCAGACCTCTTATACATTTTTATAGGATACATGGTAAACAGGAAAGATGACACCGAATTTTCGGTTGCAGTGAGCACGTCTTTTGAATCTCTTCCGACAGGAATAAAATATTTCAAAGTTATTCACAGTCAATGCAATCCGTTACAAAAAAAAAAAAAAAAAAGAGAAAACACAAACAAAAGAAGGAAAAAATTAACCGAGTTTCTACAGTCGATGAAACATCTAGAAAGGGTAAGAGCTACCTTCTCCCACTAGCGATGAAAATTGTATTACATAAAATTAACAAATGGTGCGCACAAACCTTCTCATAGCTGAAGAAAGTATCAGAGACAAAGGGATTTTCAAATCGAACAGTTAGAAGAAGAGATATCGAGAAAAGCACGATATAACTTTACGTCCCCTAGCGGAAGAATTTTGAATAATGGAAAAGTAGAAATATATGAAAAAGTAACCTTAATGGCACCGCTGCCATAGCGCAATGGGTTTAGTCGCTATGGGCTGTGTGGGAAGGAGATATTTCTGATGGGTGTTTGAATCTCGGTCCTGCCGGCCATCTAGTCTGCGATTTTTCTGGGGTTTTTCTGCTGACTCCCAGTGTTTGGGGACGTCAATGCGTAGGTGGTTCCCTGTGAAGTCGGCACCAGCTGCACTTTGTGCCTTATTCGTACGCAGAAGAGGAATGGCAAGCCAGCTGCATTAATTTTCCAGTAACCTTCAAGGGCGAATAGTCGTCTTTGCGGGACTCAAACAGCAATGGACGGATGAGGTGGATGAATGAAATCTTCATAGCAAGAGAAAAAATAATCTTTCAAATACGTCACCTGCAAGAAGAAAAAACAAGATAAATGTTTTGACATTTATACCCCCTAGCAGGATAAAAGTGCATTATTTAAAAAGGGTGTTTCCTATCTTTGCTGCATACAGTAAAATAAAGGAATTTTTTCACAGCATCTTTAGAAACGGAGATACAGCTGCAAACAGAAGCATACAGTAACACCACCTAGCCGGAGAACTGTGAAATACAAGCAAAAGTAGTATAAAAGGGCGGGTTCTGGGGCAAGGATGCATCCTTCTAGGAGAAGGATGGGGGCGTGGCATGCTGCAAAAGGATGGGGGCGTGGCATGCTGCAAAAGGATGGGGGCGTGTCTGGTGGCAGAAGGATGGGGCGTGGCGTTTGACCGAAGGATGTGGGGGCGTGGCAGATGACGCTAGTGTGTAGGGTCGATGCTGCCCCCTAGCGGTGCTTCTTGGAACTTTCGATGGATCTTTGAGAGATGGCAACGACCGAGTCGGGGAAAGGAGATGTGCTGCCCCCTAGCGGTGCTTTTTGGAACTTTTAATGGATCTTTGAGAGATGGCAACGACCGAGTGGGGGAAAGGGGATGTGTACGTTGCCCCATCCCTAGCGGTGCTTTTTGGAACTTTTCTCGGGAGATTTATTGGACGTTGACAAATTTTAAAGAAGTCTTTCCAATATTTATTTTTTTAATTTTCTCGGGAGATTTACTGGAATTTGTCAAATTTTTGAAGGAAGTCTTTCCAGTATGTTTTTTTTTATTAAATTTATATTTTCAGGACTTCCGTGAGGTGTTATAATTTTTATAGACGTTGCATTATTTTTTTAATTCGTATATTTGTCCTCCCTCCAATTTTAATTTAGACGAGGAAAGGCTTTGTTTGAAAAGATTTCGTTCCCGTTGATTCATGTTCCGCTATCTTTTGTCCGACATGTGTTTTGGGATGAGTCACAATTTTCTCTTTGACTCAGAAAATTTTGTACGACACGTGTTTCGGGATGAGTCATTATGATGAGTGACGCATTCGTGATAGCAGACATGACATCAGCCAACGTCGTTTTCTCCTCAGCGGGATCGGCTTTATTTTTTTTTTTTTTTATTTTCTCGGGAGATTTACTGGACTTTGTCAAATTTTTGAAGGAAGTTTTTTCAATATGTTTTTAGAACTCCGTGAGGTGTTATAATTTTTATAGACGCTGCATTATTTTTTTCATTCTTATATTTTTCTTCCCTCCAATTTTAATTTAGACGAGAAAAGGCTTTGTTTGAAAAGATTTCGTTCCCGTTGATTCATGTTCCGCTATCTTTTGTCCGACATGTGTTTTGGGATGACTCACCATTTTCTCTTTGACTCAGAAAACTTTGTATGACACGTGTTTTGGGAAGAGTGACTATGATGTGTGACGCATGTCGTGATAGCAGATATGACATCAGCCAACGCCATTTCCTCCGCGGGGTCGGCGGTTGACGTCATTTGAGATTCTGTTAGACGCCTTAAGTTCCAAGACTGATTTTTTTCAATAACTTGTTCATTTTGCAACGAATTTATTCCTTATTTTTTCCTCATAATTTCCCATTTTATATTCATAATTTTTCAACGTAACGATTTTTTTAATTTTCTTTGAGGAGACTTCACGCATTTTCAACGGACGTTCCAACATAAAAACGTTTTCCAAAGTTTTGTGCTGCAGACATAATCTTAAAACACGATTGTTTATTAACGTATTTACGTGTTCATGGCATTTTTTAACGCTGTACCTTTTTCCACCGTACAAAGCCACAATTTTTTAGGCATAGTTAAAATGTTTTTTTTATTTCTTCATGATTATTCAGTGAAATGTACCCTTTAATGCATTATCTTAATCTTTTTTTACTAAATGCTTGCATACTCGTTAAATTTCTCGATGTACCAACATTATTTTATTTTCAAACTAACAACTACTTTTATCGAGGCTTTATTTTTTCTGTCTATGAAGAATCTTTTAGTTTATTCTCTCAAGATACGAAAATTAATTATAACGAAATCCTTTCACTTTTCTATCGCTAAGAATTTACCTTAAAATAAGTCCTGAGCTATAGTTCGCTTTGTCTGGTTAGAGGTGATTCATCAATAGCATGTTTGTGACCAGATAACGTCTCCTTGCAGTTACTGCCTGAAGCGATGACGCATGGGTGACGGGTACGTCGTGATGTCATCCTTGTGAACTTGGAATGTCATCATACTGCTTGAAGCGATGACGCACGGTGACGGGTTTTTCGTGATGTCATCTTTGTGAACAGATGCCAGAAGAATTTCTGAAACTCTTTCAACTTCGAACCAATGGCGTTTCTTCCATTGTCGGTGGGTCAAAAAGGCATCCTGTTTGCTATAAAACTGGCGTTGTTCATTCCTCCTCCTCAGTTTTTCTGCTGCTTTGGTTTAGTACGTACGTTTAGTTTTCAACTACGTTTAGTTATCGACTGTCTCGCTGTCTGAATATTGTGTAGTGTTTTGGAATGGAATCTAAAAACATTTTTTCATCAGTTTCTGAAATCGAAGAGGTAAGCGTTCTTTTATTAGCATGCAATGTTTTTATTTATTGTTAGGTCCCCAAAGTTGTTTGAATTAGAATGTTGTTAGAATTTCGTGAGAGGATTCCCTTAAGGAAAAAATATACTAGTGTATTAGGAACAGTATGTGAGTTCTTTAGCGTACGATTTAAGTTAGATTTTCAGGAAGGAAAATTCATGTTAGTGGAATCGTTTAAACATAGTTCTTTTTTTAAAGTATTTTAGGAATCCATGTTTTTACGATAGCTCTCATAAAAATTTATTCTCAACGTAGGAATTTTCCATTTTAATTTCCATGAAGATGCGTTGATAGGGGTTTAAAACATGTTAGCGATATGTGAATTCTTTTGCATACGATTAAAGTTAGATTTTCAGGAAGGAAAATTCACGTTAGTGGAATCGTTTAAAACATAGTTCTTTGTTTTCAAATATTTTAGGAATTCATGTTTTTACGATAGCTCCCATAAAAATGTATTCTCAACGTAGGAACTTTCCATTTTGATGTTTATTCCATGAAAATGCGTTGGTATAGGTTTAAAAACATGTTAGCGGTATGTGAGTTCTTTTGCATACGATTTAAGTTAGATTTTCAGGAAGGAAAATTCATGTTAGTGGAATCGTTTAAAACATAGTTCTTTGTTTTCAAATATTTTAGGAATTCATATTTTTACGATAGCTGTCATAAAAATGTATTCTCAACGTAGGAATATCCCTTTTAAATGTTTATTTCATGAAAAATGCTTTGATAGGGGAGAGGGTTAATTTTTTTTATTATTCTTTCACAGAAAGAATGGTGGCTGGAAGATGAACAGCTATTTTTGCAAAATTCAGAAGTGTTTCAGGCATTAGAGGAAATTCCAATGTCGCAAGATCTACTTTCCTCATTTGTGTCTGACGTACCCCCTTCCCCTTTCACTTGTAAGATCTGTCAGAAGGTCTTCAATTTGAAACAAAATTTGCAGAGACATGCCAAAATTCATTCTGGGGCACTTATTCCGTGTATGTTGTGTAGGAAGAGTTTTTCTAGAAATGAATACTTGCAGATACATATTCTTAAATGTCATTCGAGAATGCAGGTGGGGGAACTCGTTAAATGCGTCTTCGTCAGGCCCCTCCAATGCTGCAGGCCCTTCAAATACAGCAGGCCCCAGTCATGAAGTTGTTGCAGGCCCTTCAAATACGGCAGGCCCCAGTCATGAAGTTGTTGCTGGCCCCAGCCACGTTGTTGAGGACCCCAGTTCCGAAGCTCCCATTGTTCCTCCATTGAATATGGGAGCTTACACCCAAGTGCAGTCGGTGGCTCAGAACCGATTACAAACATTTAAGATTGTTCCGGAAGGGGAAACAGCGGTCTGTCTCTCCACACTTTTGAATGGCATCCAAAATTCTTCTGTAAGCATTCTAGAACATGCACTGGCAGCCCACCCATCCATTAAAGTAAATGCATTTATGCAGGCAGCTTTTGGAAAGCCTAAACCCGATGACCCGGAGGAATTTGATATATGTTCTCGGAATTTAAAAACAACTAATAAGCCAGTGTATCGGTCGACAAATCTCGGGGAATTTTTCGATATCATGTCCAGGAAACTACTCACTGAATGTTCTGAATGCGAACTGAAAGGATCAGGCTGGATGTTTTCTCACGTGGAGTGGTTCGAACTCCGGGTTAATCGGTTTAGGCCATTGAAAGGAGGTTCCTTTATTATGCTTCCCAGCCATATTCAGACGAAAAAAGCTGTTGTGAACGTTACAAATTCAGACGCCTTCTGTTTCAAATATGCCGTGTGGACCCCACGTCTTGAAAATCAAAAGTTTAATCGTCATAGGGTAGCATCCTATCTTAACGATCCTTATTTTGAAGGTGGCTACAAGTGGGATTGCGTGGACTATCCAGTCAAAATTTCTGACATTCCAAAATTTGAGAAGTCTAACAACATGAGCATCAACATTTACGGGATAGATGAAGCTGGTAAAATATTTCCCATTAAAGTATGTGAAGAAGAGCTGGCGGACCACAGAGATTTGTTGTATTTAGAAAACGGAGGTTGCAACCACTTTGCTTACATTACAAATTTTGAGCGGCTTATTTCCAGTCAATTGTCAGTCCATAAAAGTAAAGAACACATCTGCAAAAAATGTTTTAAAACTTATGATACGAGGTACAATGGAGAGCAAAAATTAAATGAGCACAAGAAATTATGCAATAAAAACAAGACTGTCCTCATCAAGATGCCAGAAGACAAAGAATTAACTTTTAAAGATTTCAAATTCAGTCAGCGGGTTCCTTTCGTTGTGTACGCTGATTTTGAGAGCGTCTTAAAACCAGTTCAAGGTCCGATCCCGAATCCAAGCGAGTCCTTCACCACGCCAACCCAATCTCATGAAGTTATATCATATGCTTATTTCATAAAAGATGTGGAAGGTCATTATGATGTTTTCCGAACTCATAGAGCAGAGCAGGGAGTTGTGAGTCATTTCCTTCACACTCTCAAAGAAGATGTGGAAGTTATTGAAAAAAATTATAAAATAAATATCCCTATGATTGCATTGACGGAGGCTGAAAAAGATGTCTATCGGAAAGCAAGCATATGTCATATTTGTGGTGAAGGTGGATATAATTCATGCAGCAAATCCAAAAGAAAGTGGCGGACCACGATCATCGTACTGGGAAATTCAGAGGACCCGCACATGCTTCCTGCAATATCAATTTCAAAAATCCTTCCTTTGTTCCAGTTCTGATGCATAACCTTTCGGGATACGAATCACATTTTATCATCAAGGAATTCGATTGCCTTCCAGGAGAAATTAGCGTGATCCCCGAGTCGACCGAGAAATTTATTTCTTTTTCTAAAAAGATGGGTGGGCTTGAAGTTCGTTTCCTGGACAGTTTTCGATTCATGCCAAGCAGTTTATCGAAATTAGCAAATAATCTTCCGAGAACGCATTTTAAAATTACACGACAGCTTATTCCTCATGATGAAGAATTCAATCTCCTCACGCAGAAAGGCATCTTTCCCTATGACTACATTTCGTCCTATAACAAGTTAGAAGAAACTTCTTTACCTCCCCAAAAGGATTTCTTCAACAAATTAACGAATTGTCATATAACAGATGAAGAATATGAGCATGCCAAAAATGTATGGGCGGTCATGAAGATTCAGAATTTAGGTCAGTATGCAGATGTGTACTTAAAAACAGATGTGCTCATTTTGGCCGACGTGTTTGAAAATTTCCGAAATATTTGTCAGGACACTTATACTTTAGATCCTGCCTGGTTTTTCAGTTGTCCTGGCTTAAGTTGGTCCGCCATGCTGAAATGTACTAAAGTTTCTCTCCAGCTTTTAAGTGACTACGATATGCTACTTTTTCTGGAGAGCGGAAAGCGGGGTGGCTTGTGTATGTGTGTGAAGCGGCATGCTCAGGCCAATAATAAGTATCTGAAAAATTTTGATGCCTCCAAAGAAACCAGCTTCATCTCTTATCTCGATTGCACGAACCTTTATGGGTTTGGAATGAATGAGTCACTTCCGGTGAATAACTTCCGGTGGCTTTCCGATGAAGAACTGAAGCAGTTGGATGTCACGTGTATAGCGGACGATGCCAGCACGGGATGCTTTCTCGATGTTGACATCAGCTATCCTGACTCCCTTCACGATCTTCATTCGGATTTGCCTTTCTGTCCGGAAACGGAAGTAGTACCTGGAACCAGGCAGGTCAAATTATTAACTACTTTAAATAAAAAATCCAGGTACGTGGCTCATTATCGTCTTCTCAAACAGGCAGTCAAAGCGGGTCTCGTCATAACAAAAGTGCATCGAGGAATAAGCTTTGATCAAAGCAAGTGGTTGCAACCTTATATTCAGCTTAATACTGAAATGAGAAAGAGGGCAAAAAATGAGTTTGAGAAAGATTTTTTCAAATTGATGAACAATTCCGTTTTTGGCAAAACAATGGAAAATATTCGCAACCGAACCAAAGTTGAGCTGGTGTGCGAAGACAATCGAATGGAAAAGCTGCTCAGTAAGCCCAATTTTAAAGACCGCTCCATACTAAAAGATGAAGCTGATGGAAATTTTCTTGTGTCCATGCATTTTAATGTCACTCACCTCACCTTCAACAAACCCATTTATTTGGGAGTCGCCATTTTAGACATCTCTAAAACTAGAATGTACGACTTCCATTATGAAGTGATGAGGCCTTTATATCGTGACAACATTTCCATTCTTTATATGGATACTGATAGTTTCTTCTATCACATCAAGACAGAAGATCTATATAAAGATATGGAAAACATTAAAAATGAATTAGACACGAGTGATTTTTGCACAAGCCACCCGCTCTATTGTCTAAAAAATAAAAAAGTAATTGGGAAATTTAAAGACGAGACCCAAGGAAGAGCCATAAAAGAATTTGTTGGTCTTAGACCGAAGATGTATGCTTTTGCTACAGAAGAAGAAGAAGTCAAAAAAGCTAAAGGCGTGAGCAAAACAGTAGTTTCCCAACAGCTTCGTTTGAATGATTTCAAGTCTTCACTCATTCATATGCAAGAAAAGAAGAACATGAGCTATTGCATTCGAAGCATGAAACATTCGGTTTTCACTGTTGCCACAAACAAAACATCTCTTAGCCCATATGACAACAAGCGAGTCGTATCCCAGGACAATATTCATTCTCTTCCTTATGGGCATTATTCGTTAGAATCGGAAGAGCCTCCCCGGAAGAAATTAAAAACAAAATAGCTGCCTGTATTCGAACCACTCCATGTCGATAAACTGCTTGGCATGGGGGTCCACACGGCACACTTTGCCCAGGAAGAGAATGAATAATTCAAGTCTTCACTCATTATTCGAGAAAATTTCCCTCAAGAAAAACAAATTCTCTGCTCTATGAAATGCCTCCGTCATTTTTGGTGCTGCTGCTCGCTTGGATTCATAGAAAAAAATTTCGTCTCAAAATGTTTGTTTTGCTCACGTGAAGATATTTCATCTCAGTTGCTTATATATTTCGTCTCAAAATTTTTACTGTGCTCATGCGATGATATTTCGTCTCAAAATTTTTACTCTGCTCATGCGAAGATATTTCGTCACAATTTTCTCATGCGAAGATATTTCGTCTCAATTTTCTCATGCGAAGATATTTCGTCTCAAAATTTTTACTCTGCTCATGCGAAGATATTTCGTCACAATTTTCTCATGCGAAGATATTTCATCTCGATTTGCTCACGCAAAGACTCAAAATTTTTATACTCTGCTCGCATACATTCTTTTCCTGTTGGAAGAAATTTGTCATGAAAAACCTCCTCTCAAATGACGTCATTTTAAAAATGTGTGGAGACAGTCCAATGTTTTTCTTTTTTTTCAAATTTGTTGCTGATCATAGTTTTAACTGTCTGTACAGAAATAACGAGTGATCACGTTGCTTTGAATCTGCATTCCTCAGGGAGTGAAATCCTTTCGGAACAAATCATTTTGAAAAGAACAGAAGTTCAGCTTTCGAGGTTGTCAAAGATGCATTTAGCGAGAAAAAATTACAAGAGAAAGAACTTTAAAACCAGTAGAGGTTTTTTAAATATAAATTGAGGAATGTTGTTACTTTAATATTGTGTCTTCATGTACGCATTTCTAGAAAATTTCTTTGTCAACGTAATTGGGGGAATAATTTTTCCCCAACATTTCAAAAGGGTAGGACCTTCTGACAGAACAAGCAGGTGGGGAAAGGGGGAAAGCTGCTTACTCATCTCTCGGAAACCTGACGTCATACGCCTTATCGCAAGCCTGCCTGCCTGCCTGCCTGCCTGCCTGCCTGACTCATTATCGCTTCGGTGTTTGGTGTGAGTGTGTTGACCTGAAAAAAAAATGTCTCTTCGTCATAACAAGAAAAATCTGAATTTTCGTTACTTTCAGCTCTTCTCCCCTGCTCAAGCGATTCATTACTATTCTCGTTTGGAAGATGAAGTGGAATATTTGAGTGGTGAATTCTCAGAAATAAAAATTTTCGTAAAGTGTTATAACATTCCTAGACAGCATGTTGCCTTCGGGGACCCCAATCTGAAATACACTTTTAGCGGTTTGAGCTTGGACCCCATTGCTTCAAGAAATCAAGCTCGCTGTTGAGAAAGAATGACTTTCAACTTTGTTTTAATAAACAAATACCGAACTGGAAAAGATCGCATCGGATATGGACAATGAATCAGATTTAGAACCTTTGTCGTGCATTGCTCTCGGGCAAGAAAGAGATTTTGTTTTTAAGAGAAACTGATTTAAACCAGTTTCATTAACTCTGAGATCAGGATCTGTACTCCAGATGCTTCCGCCAACAAATTCTTATTGGAGTCATCGTCTACCGTGGCAAAAGAACGCTCAGCCCACTGTTTCAATGTCCGGAATGCCTCTTGCCCTATCGTGCATTGCCTAACAACATCATGGAGCATGATTCCACGAATATTAAGTTTAGCACTCACTGCGCCGTTGCTATGCTGCAGCCTGTGGTTGTAGCGCAATCTTTCGTTGCTGCTTCGAAGGAACTCATCTCCAAAGAATTTTTAGAATCTCTGGACATTACGAACTTGTTGAAAACGGTTCACGACATGCATGTAGCCCAATACGACTTGTATTGAGTTGGAGGAAACAGCAGCTGTTGAAAAAAGTCCTTTTTAGGGCTCCTAAAAATTTGGGTAAGGGAAGGGGGTGGGAGGTAGGTAAATTACTGAAAAAAAAAGTGAGAATTCAAGTTTTTTAAAAAAAAGTAAATAATTTTTGTGGAAATGTTTAAAGCAATTTTTTCTATTTCCAGAGCCTAAATTTAAGTGTAAGTATTTTATTCATTCTAAGATATAAATTTTGTGAAATTATTTTTTATTAACCTAAATTTAAGTGAAATTATGTTTTTTTATTGAAATGAGTCAAAATAATAAGCTTTCAAGAATTTTAAAAGTAAAAGAAATTTCTTTTTTAAAATAGTAACAGAATGAATTGATTTAAGGGGAACTAGTATTTTTTTGCTAAAGACTTTTCTTAAGGATATTTGGGTATTTATTAAGGGAAATGGGCCTGATGTTTTCCATCAGGCGGCCAATCGGGGGGATTTCCGACTGGTCTGAGAGCAATGCTTTACAGTATTGAGCCGAAACCAGAGTACACGGCTTATTTTCGGGGAGTTTGAAATGTTTCAAACTGACTCGCTTTATTCTTTTAGTTGAAAAAGAAGAAGCGCTCTCACTGAAGACCCCTCTAGCCTGGGAAAACTAAAGCAGTTGTGTTTTATATAAAATTCTTTCCTTAGACATTTTTAGTACATACAATTTTCAACTTTCAGGAACTTGCTGTGATTGTTTTTAGTATATTCTATTTCCAACTTTTTCGAAAACGAACTTCAACAGATTTTTACTCGTTTCGAAACAGTCTTTTTATGTATACTAGTTTTCCCATGTTATTCTATGAGAATTTCCCTGCTTTTAATGAAATGTGTTTTCTCAAAGCTGTCCATTAAGAAAAAAATGAAGTGTTCCATTTTTAACCCTAAGAAAGAATGAACTGTTCCGAAAGTGCATACATTTAAAAAAGAGAAAAAAATGACACTTTTGTTCAACTAAATTTTTTTAATATGGAATCCATTGAACATTTTTACATATTTTCTTAGAATTTGTATTTTTTCGTTTAGAAGTTACAACAGAATTTCCTTCTTGTACAGGAACTTTCAACATTTGTTTATTTTTAATGTACTTTTTGGGCAAATTAATGTCTTTTAATGCTTTTACAAATTCAGGAGGTATGTACAGCTTAGATCCCTTGCTTCGAAACATAGAGTCTATGAGGTCTACTATATTCGTGTTTTTTACAATGCGTCCATTATATTTAAATTCGGCCTTGGGACTCCAGTCAATAACATCAGAGTTCGTTTTAAAGACGTCCAGCACATTTCTTGCATTTCGTTTCAAGTTAGAAGGAACGGACTGAACGATAAGGTCTTCCACAACATCTTTTACTTTCTCGTCTTTGACATGTTCTTCTTTCACTGGTTCTTTAGTTCTCGATGGGGTTTCGTGAGATGCAACTGGAGGATTAAAACTGGAAACATGAATGCGCTTATTCAAGACTTGATTATATAATTTCACTTTTACTTCGTCAGACTCTTTGCTTAGGAGAATTTTTTCATTTCTTTGTCCAAGTCCGTTAGCGTTTCGTCTGTGGGCATATGACGGGAAAATCCGTTCTTCGGGAATCAGAACCATTTTCTTGGCAAATTCCATTATTTCGTAAGCAGAGTCGTTAATACACTGAGAGCAGCGGGAATCAACACACCTAAAAATCCCCCTTTTTGAATAAGGAGTTTTCCTCTTTTTATACAGAGGTATCTTTTTTCGAGAGAGAGCTCGCAAGGTGTGCTTATGCCGTTGCAATGAATGTTTCTGGGTGGGAGTAAGCGGAACATTTCCTTTTAACGTATTCATACAAACTTCACATAGTGCTTTAATTCCACTTTTTCTACACTTCGATATTAGGTCTTTTAATACTTTTTTTGGACAGTGTTGAATCATACATAAAAGTTGGACCTGCTGCTTAGACAGCGTCATGATGAAAACTGAGACTTATTTCATTTCACCGAGGTTGATATATTACTTGAATGTCTTCCGGAAGTATCTGGGAGCGTAATCTTAATTCTTCCTTTGTCTCAGGTTTTAGATCAATCAATAAATAGCTGTAAGGGGATTTTGTGGCATCCATATACACTTCTTGAAAAAATTTAAGTTTGCTAGGGTACAACTGCCTCCCTAAATGAGTGATTTGATTCACATCTCTTCGTGATTTAAACAGAAACAAGTAATGAGCATTCAGGGAAATTTCTCGCATTTCCTTACCTTTATGAAAAATATTTTGAGTAATGAATATCACGGACACATTGAAATGATGACTCCCTCTAGTGAACAAGTGAGTTAGTTTTTTATCACTTCCACATTCAGTCATGAGATCGTCAATGACAAACAGCGTTCTTCCTTTCACATAGTCACGGAAATTAGAGGGGATGCCTTCCACAAATGTCACGTTTTCTATTTCATCATACAATGTTTGGTGAACCCCATAGAACCACACCACGTCTTCGGGAGGGGGAGAGATGACTTCCCATTGATGCTGAAGTAAGCGCTTTACAAACTGGGTCTTTCCACTTCCCGTAGGACCCGCTATCAGAGCTGTGAAAGGATGTTGTAGTCTGGGCACTTCCATGTTGTCAACTGAGGTCAATCAAGAACTTACAAAATAATTTAAAGACACATAAATTAGAGTTGAAATCAATTTTTATTTAAAATTCTAAATTTTGTTACAATTCCAAATTTATTTCGAACAAAATAATAGACACGCACGTCGTTTGTTTCAGATTTCCATCGAAAATTTCTTACAATGGAGTACAAGCTTTTTCCGCGACATCTAGAATAAAGGAAGAAAATACAAAATTGACCACATACGGCCGTAAACAAACTTTGAAGAGGTTCATCATTAAAATTCATAGTTTCAAACTTGGAGACAAATTGAGCAATAGGTCCTTGAAAATATTCTGGAGAATGTCCGAAAGAATCAAAAAATTCCATTGTTTTTGGGTTTGACATATACATAGCCAACCAGTGTTTTCCAGGATTTCCATGTCGGTCTGTATTCACAACAAGGCATGCTGGGAACTTGACAATTCTCTTGGGAAGGCGGTCACAGGCAAACACTCCGAGGAAGGAACGTCGAGTCACGTGATCTTGCTTTAAGGACTTGGTTATTTGTATACTGTTCATTTCTTCAATTGGAGAAATCACGAAGAATATTTCTGGACTTGGAAATTTCAATAATGTTCTGGAACTCTGCGTAGATTAGCACAGAAATGGTTTTTACCAAATCTTTTCCAAATTTGATTTCCACTCTTAAATTTCCTTGATGGATCAGGTTCAAATGTCCTCCATCGCATAGGTCCGGACTGAGATCGAATGCATAAAGAGTGTATCCCTCGGAAAATTCCGCACGATCGATAAATATTCCACGGTCCTGACCCAGTTTCTCGGTGCCTTGAAATAGACTGTGGAAGGAACGAATTGTGCTTCCCTTTTCAAAATTGGGTTCTGGAGGTTTATGAGGAACTGGCTGTCCGTCAACGTACGCGGCGATAAAGTTGACATCATAATGCTTAAATTCAAATGGGTTGGATTTATATGTACCATTAAAAGCGTCGTTGTCTACACATCCAAAAACCAGTCTTTTGGGTCATTTGTCCGAGGAATACGTTGTCTTGCACGAAGGACACACTTCCTTGAGAGACGGAATACACTTTGCATAAAACTCGATCAATGGGATACTTGGCAGGAGATTTTTCTAATGCTTTTGCATGACCGATGGCAACTCCAGGGTTGACTTTCACTTTTCTCACAAAAATGGATGCGTGTTCGATGAGAACTCTGTAACTGGGGATCTCGGAGGAGGAAACAAGGCAGAAATCAGGTTTACTTCGAACCAGTTTGATTTTCATATCCACTAAATTGAGCAGCAGTCTGTTTTGATAAAATAAATCGCAGTGCAAGGTTCCAATCATATCCAGCGTCTTGCTTTCTTTTATGAGTTCGTAGCGTTGATGTAATCCCTTGTTTGTTGCATCATTCGTGGGATTAATTTCGTGTAGATGTCCGGCTGTATCCTTGTAAAAACCTTCACATGATAAATAGGATTTCTTTGCTTCTTCTCCGTAATTCAGTAGAGTTTCGATATAAGCTCTGTAGGGATACGTGTTGCTTGATGAAGAAATCACTCTTTCGTTTAAACTGATGTCGACTTGAGAAAACAGAGAATGAAGAAAACAGTTAATGGGACCCACGGGCTCTTTTTCAGGTAGGGAAGAATTGTCAGCTTTCACAATTTTAATTTTCACATAGAGTTGGCTGGAAGACAAATCCATGTATTCTTCTCCACTCCCAGAAATATTAAATTCCAGAGGTCCTCCATCTCGAATGTTGGCCAAGGGGTGATATTCGATCCATTGTCCTTTTTCTATGCTCGTTTGGGTAGGCGGTAAAGCAAATAAATCCAATTCCGACTTGAGACATACGGAAGAATGACTGTGAATCATAGCCATGGTTTACGGATCAAAAATATCGCGTGCGGTCCTCTTGACTTTCTTTGAACGAATGATACGTTTCTTCGTTTTTCTCTTTCTTTTAACGCTTCCCCCAACATTTTCTTCACTTTAGAAGCTGCTTTATCAGTGAGAATTTGTTCTGCTTCTTTAGCTCGTTGTTTGGCTGCCGTTTTCACATCTTTACCGAGAATGACGTCATTGGCGAGATCCATACCCGTTCGTAAGACTTGTTTTCCGAGCGTTTTAGCACCTTGTTTAAATGACGGTACCGCCGCTCTAAATAATGAACGAAAAAGTCCTCCAAGTCCATAACCTTTTTGTAGTGGTACTCCTTGATAGTAAACTATTCCTTTTCCCGTTTGACTGACGTAATAATCTTCGAAGGATTTCGTACAGCAGCGGTATGGTTCGTACATGATTAGAGATGCTTGAGACGAAAATGAAGTTTCACGATCGCTGTTCCACGTTCAAATGGCACTAATTGGCCTGTGTGATTCCTTAAAACGATTTCAATGGTTTGAAAATTTTTTCTTGCAAGAGACAAATAATGAGGTCGATCGAACAAAGCGCTCACCATCTCTCCATCCACACCACTCACTTTAACGATGCGAAGGAGAGGAGCAACCATGTCTCCTACCGGTTGCGGTTCCACAATATCACTGTACACATACAACAGAGAAAACCGACCGTTTAGATCTGCGATAAATTCACCATTTACCGAGACAGCTCCACTCACGGCTGAAAGTTGCATGGGTTGGTATCCTAAGATTTCCGAAATCCCTGGGGGGAAAACCAAGCGCGTACCTTTCAGAAGAGTTGACTTGACCTTTTGAGTCGCTTTATTATAATTCAAAAAGATTTTATTGGCAAAATGATTGCTCATGGATTTAACAATGTCTGCTATAGACTCGTAATGACCTGGAGATATTCTTCCCGTCTTAAACTGACCTGTTCCCAAATCGTATTCGAAATGGTTGGAATTTTCCGTGATATTATACCACGAATGGGAGTAGATGAACTCGACGAGTCCCACTTCCCAGTCTCCATTCAGTTCGATTGGGGAAGGAAGACGTGTTATAAAATGGGATATTTTGTTGTCCAAAAAGTATCCGAGAGAGCTGTCGCTCGGTAGTGTCAGATAGAAACTCATCTTGACGAATGACGTTTCATTTAAAAATAAGGCCGGTTTTATAGCGAGGTCAAGTCTTCCGCGGGGATCCATGCGTTGAATTTATCGGAGTAGCCTTTAAATTTGACAAAGTATTCCATTTTTCCTTTTCTTTTGCGTTTCTTTAGAACACGTTCCACAGAAAATGTCTCGGAAAGTGTCACTTTTTGAAGCTCTTCGGCGTAGAATGTCCCTTCCAGCTCTTCGTTCAATAAATCTTTTACTTTGTACACGGGAGGGGATCTTGGAATGAGGTCACTCACCACAAACACTTCTTCCGTCCAATTTGATTCGTATCCTTTTTCAAACGTTAATTTGGTTTTAGAAATCCTTACGTGATCGCCGACTTGGAATTTATAGGAGGGTTTTTCCCTCTTGAAACCACTATATAGATTGTCAAACACTTGCTTTTCATTGTTTTCGTTCACTTCCACAGGCTTCATTTTTATACTTCGATGGGGAGAATGATTGTAACTGTGGACTAAATCGTCGAGCACGTCGATGAATCTGAAGGTGTTTTGACTTGTAAAGTAGCGCCACATTCTAGTTTTCAACGTGCGATTGAATCTTTCCACAACACTTGCTTTTGTCTCGTTGTTCGTCGTAAAGAAATGCACCTCGTGCTGTTTTAAAAACTTTTGGAATTCTTTGTTCTTAAATTCAGTTCCTTTATCAGTTTGCAGTTTTAAAGGTTTTCTCTGTTCGAAAATCTTGGAAAACGCTTGAACGATATGGAACCCCGACTTTTGATTTAGGGGAATCACCCAAGCATATTTGGAAAATATATCAATACACGTCAACAAGTAACGAAATCCATTATTATGTCGACTCAAACTGGGAAGGTCAACCAGGTCTGCTTGAAACTGTTGATCTATTTTATTCACCAACACTCTGTTTCTCGGAAAATGACGTCTCGTCGGTTTGTGGAGGGTGTACGTTTTCTCCCCATTCAGCCATTTTTCCCACGTCTTTTTTCTTGACGCCTTCTTTCTTGACAACACGGAATAAAGCATTCACCCCACCGAGACTTCCTTCTTTTACGGTTGTAAGATACGTCTGTTTCATTACATCCTTCATTACAACAATTCAACGAGAGATGTTCCAGCGTAACAGAAAAATTCATGTTCACACCAACTCGTTCATAACTCAAATAACGGTCCACTCCCCCTCACACTGCATTTTTAAATAAAATTCCAAGAATTTTATTAAAAATGCTTCCCCTTTCAAACATACTTTCTCAATGGTCTCGCTGGGACCACCAGATCATTTTTTATGAACCTGAGGGGAAAAAAATACTGCAACGTCTATAAAAATTTATAACACCTCAGGGAATTCCTGAAAATATAAATTTAATAAAAAAAAACATATTGGAAAGACTTCCTTCAAAAATTTGACAAAGTCCAGTAAATCTCCCGAGAAAATTAAAAAAATAAATATTGGAAAGACTTCTTTAAAATTTGTCAACGTCCAATAAATCTCCCGAGAAAAGTTCCAAAAAGCACCGCTAGGGGGCAACGTACACATCCCCTTTCCCCCACTCGGTCGTTGCCATCTCTCAAAGATCCATTAAAAGTTCCAAAAAGCACCGCTAGAGGGCAGCATCTCCTTTCCCCGACTCGGTCGTTGCCATCTCTCAAAGATCCATCGAAAGTTCCAAGAAGCACCGCTAGGGGCAGCATCGACCCTACACACTAGCGTCATCTGCCACGCCCCATCCTTCTGCAGCATGCCACGCCCCCATCCTTCTCCTAGAAGGATGCATCCTTGCCCCAGAACCCGCCCTTTTATACTACTAGCAAAACATGAATGCAGGCAAAGTGTTCCACAGAGTAAACGGCAACCGGGCTTACGCCAGTTTTGCGAATCGGGATTTTAGGAGCTGTGATGTCAACAAAAACTGATTAAACATTTGCGCCTCTTAGCAGAGACTATTGTGTATTAATTTTGGCAAGAATGCACGCAAAATATTTTGGTAGCGAGTAATTTATGGCAAAAAATAATTTTTTCAATCGATAACGGACACGTGAATTATGTTATCTAGTGGCGTACTTGGTCATTAAGAAGTATTTGAACATATATGCAACACATTTCGGGATAGAAACGTTATCTGACAAACAAAGAATTTTTCAAAACGGGCGGTTAAAAGCAGGGAATTCCGACAGAAAAAAATTTATACGACACTTGCGGAAAATCTGTGCAATATTTTTAGTACAAGATACTTCCAAAACGTTTATCGAAATGAGTGGTATTTGACCCCGAAAGATACTTTTAAATGTAACTTTCAGAAGCGCATATATAAAAAAAATTCAGAAGTGCAGATATAAAAAAAAAGAAATTCAGAAGCGTAGATAAAACAAATTCAGCAGCGCAGATAAAAAGAAATTCAGAAACGCAGATATAGAAAAAGAAATTCAGAAGCGCAGATAAAAATAAAAATTCAGAAGCGCAGATAAAAAAAAATTCAGAAGCGCAGATAAAAAAAAGATTCAGAAGCGCAGATACATCAGAAAAATAAATATACACGCACGAACCACCCTACTGACCAAACAATTATTTACCAAAAATTAGGATTTATATGCAGAGCATCTACGATCTCTATCCGTTGTAAAATGTATGTTTCGAAATCGGACTTTAAAAATGAGTGATATCGAGAAAATCACGATTCAACTTTATGCCTCCTTGCAGAAAAACTATGCATTACTTGAAAAAAAAAACTGTACCCAAAATAGTCATCATTATAAATGGTACAGAATGGAAGAAGGAATTTTTCCAACTGGCAATTAGGAGACATTTTGTGGAATAAAACATATTTTGAATTCGATTTCATCTCCATTAACCCTCTCCTGCGGAAAAGTCACCTCCGTTAAAAAACCGGAAATAAAGGATCATCGTTTTTACAGATGCAAGAAGATTTTACGCAACGATAATTTTTCAAAGCGGAATAATAGTTGCCGTGATATGGTGTCCACAGACGGACGGACAAAGTGATACCATAAGCATCTGCTTTTTAGAAAAGACTCGCTAAAAATGGGTGCTGCATATGTTCAGATCTTAGGGAACTGCAGTAAACCTATTCATGTACGAAGTTCAAGTACTTCTGCGACCACTTATCAAACAAACATGAAGCAAGAAATAATATGACCAAAATATATTTTTAAACGGTTTGGTGTTATCACATATTGATGAGGAACAAAATACGCCGTTTTTCGGAATAGACTTGAAATTTGCTTTTCCAGTAGTTACTTAAAAGTACTGGGAAAAAATTGCGGAAAAGAGAACATCGAATTGCTCAGTAGTAATCGAGAGAAAAAAGTTAACGACTTTATTCCGAAGTTCGTTTATTTCACTGGACATTACTTATGAAAATTAGTCACTGGAGTTGTCCAGTGCTCCAGCTGTCAAGGCCGTGGGTCTCCCAGATTTATCGGGCATGGATTAGAATTCTGGGTTAGACACGTACTTATTGGGTTGATTCATAAGTTCATGCCGTTTTAGTTCACGACTGTTTCCCAGGTCAGTAGTGACTGTGCAGATGGCCAGTTGTATATCGTATTGTAGCCAGTAATACCGCGTATCTAAATCATATTGCGTTGTGTGATTGTGGCCAACGGTTTCCTAGTTTTCAGGACCGGAAGTATGGGGTGTCAAGTAATGAGGAATGGACATTTCCAACATCTGCTGCTCTACGAGTTTAACAAGGAATACACAGCTGCCGAAGTTACTCGACAAGTTTGTGTTGTGTATGCGGAGGATGCCATTGCTCCAAGGACAGCCCGCAAATGGTCTGAGTTGTTCCGAGAGAGAAATTTTGACCTCAACGACTCCCCACGCTCTGGTCGTCCATCTCACTTTCATGAGGATCGTTTGAGCCATTTCATCCACTTGGATCCGCGTCAAACCACACGCGAATCGATCACCGCGTGGCATCGTTTTCTGAACATAGGGAGTTGTGCTACACGATATTTGGTGAGCATGTGCATGTCCTGTCGAAAATTTTCATGTTCGTAAATCTTGGGGAAATTGATCACTTCGCTGGGATTTACGAAAACTAAAAAATAGTAGAAAATAAATAAATAAAATACATAGAATGAAAATTCTCTACAGTCCACGTTTCAAAATTGTGTTTGGGAGAGGCAGTGAGGTGAGGGAATAAATGGCCCTATTCATTTACTTCACAGCCCTGACCAGACAAGCAGAATTTCTTAAAAGAAAGGGGAAAAATAGGCATTAAACTTTTTTCTTTTGGCTTCATTTATTTTTACTTTAGTGAGTTAAGTAAAAAAAAAGGCGAGCGAAAAGAAGACAGCATCAACCCCTTTTAGAAAACAAAATTATTCGCAGTTAATCACGGAATGAGGAAAAAGCGTTTCTGAAAAAAATGTGCGAACGAAAAGCAAGCAAAATCTTTCTTTTTGAATCGGCCATTTTTAGGAATCTTTAGCTGTCACCCAAAATGTGTTCGCAGACAGCTCTCTCGGGTTAGCGTTGTTCCATTTCGGGAACAAAGTCACAACAGCATGTGAAAGGCTACAAAGTTTTCCCCTTCCCTGTGAAGGTCAGAGTGTCACCCCTGGCTTGCGTGGCAGAGAAATTCCGTTGGGTGGGCCGTTGGTTACTAGGCAGAAGTTTCGACCAATGAGGTGTTAACGGATTTTCGGGCACCCCGTTTTGAACAGAGAGAAGCGTCACTCAGACTCAGGCACTCGACTCGACTCGACTCGAGACTTTTTTTCTTGACGCTCGTCGAGCTGACCACAATGTAAGGGGAAAAAATTACGTTAGTCGGGGCCTTCGGCCTGGTCGGCAGTGGGAATGACTGGCAGCTAGCTGTGTTCCCGTATTCTGATTCGAATCTCAATTCGGTCAGAAATGATTGTTTTCAAGGATCTCAATGGCCACTGACGTATCAAGTAGCGGACGACTGCCGTGTTGGTTTTTGAATGCCAGCAAGTAAGCCTCAAGATGGCGGAGAAGGATGACCCACCGATGCCCTCCTAAGCATTCTGGTGAGAGCTGGGGCAAAGAATATTCTTTGGCTGGGGACCGCGCCTGCAAACCGCCTGGCAGATGATGGAAACTTCTCAAGACGATGCCGTCCGCCCTCAAGTACAGCCGACCACCAGGACGACGTAGTATCAGAACCTGACCTTTTTCTTCAGTGAGTTATTTTGAAACCACCCGTGATTCTAAGAGGAAAAATTGCAGTTGGTTGCTAAACTCCTTTACACTGCCCTAAGGACTGGGGGTAAGTTTTGTTTCATTTTCCACTTCAGAGGCAAGATATATCAGGTCGTCAAAATTCGCCTAGAAGTGTCATCAGGAACTCGAAAATATTTCTTTTTTTCTCCAAAATTTAGAACACCTTCGAATTTTCACCCTCGTCTATGTGAGCGGTGTGTTTAACATATTCAATCTGCTAAAATAATTATTCTTAAATAATATATTTTTTTGTAACGATGAAGTTTGAATCGAAATAGTTCTTTTTTAATTTTGGCATTTTAAATATTATGTGTGGTTCCTTTGAAATTGTTGAATGAGTGGGCTTTGTAGTGGAGCAGTACATGTTAAGTATCATCATCATCATCATTGTCAAACATTATCAATCCACTGCTGGACGAAGGTCTCCCCAAGTTTCCTCCACAACGGTCTGTCCCGTGCCAGTCTCCTCCATGTCACTCCCACATACTTTCGAATTTCATCCACCCATCTCCCATGTGGCCCTTCCCCTGGGTCACCCCCTGTCCCCCGGAATCCAATCCAAAATTTCGGCTGTCCATCGGTGGTCTGTTCTTCTGCCAGCACGTTCAGCCCATCGCCACCCCAGGGATTCAACTCTGATCATGATGTCTTCCACTCTTGTCATTTTTCGGATCCACGTGTTCCTCCTCCCATCTCTCCCGGCCACACCAAGCACGCACCCCTCCACGCCTCCCCGAGTTGTCTGCAGCCTTTGCATGTCTCTTTTAGCCAAGGTCCACGTCTCCGCAACACACGTAAGCACCGGAAGGACGCATCGACCAAACACCTTTCCCCCAAGACACAATGGCACACCGCTCTTGAAAACCATGCTGCCCCCCCCCAAAGCTCTCCAGGCAAGTCTTGCACGCCGACCAATTTCATCACAAACGTGACCCCCACCCGACATCCGCTGTCCAAGATAAACGTACGCGTCTCTTATCTCCAGCCCCTCCCCATCAATCGACAAATCTTCATTTCCCGTAAAAGCACCAAACATCACCCCCGTCATCTGAAAGTTCATCCCCAATCCCACCTCTCCACTCCCGTCAGCAAGCTCCCGCATCACACTCTGCAGCTCTGATGGGGCAGCCGCAAAAATGACTATGTCATCAGCAAAACGAAGGTGGGTTAGATAATCTCCATTAATCTTTATACCTTTGTTTTCCCAGTTCAGTGATTGAAAGACATTTTCCAATGTGGCATTAAAGAGCCTCGGAGATATGGTGTCACCCTGTCTCACTCCCCCTCCAATCCCCATGTGTGCCGCACTCTCAAATAGCAAAATCTTTGCACCCGCATTTCCATAGATTTCGCTAATAATATCAATGCATGCATCTTCAATACCGCAGGACCTCAGAGCCACCGCAACTGCCGACGGTCCCACCGAATCAAAGGCCTTCTCACAATCGACAAAAGCCATGCACAATGGAAGCCCATACTCCCTCGCCCTTTCAACCGGTTCTCTCAGCACGTGGACACGATCCATTGCGCCGCAGCCACTCCCGAATCCAGCCCACTCTCCCGGCCGAGCCATGTCCAGTGTCACCCCCAAGCGGCGTGAAAGAACTCCAGTGAAGACCCTATAAACCACCGATAGGAGGCCGATAGGTCCGTAGCTCCCGAGATCCCCAATGTCACCCTTCCCATGTAGCAAGATCACTGCAGCGCTGCCCCAATCCACAGGAACCCTCCCTTCACCAAGGCATCGAGTGAAAACCCTTGGGCGAGCACTGTCTCGTCTTCCCCACCCGCTTCCTGCATGATGTCTACAGCAATTCCATCCCCTCCCGGAGCTCTTCCCCGCCTCATGTTCTCGACCGCATGTGCAACTTCCGCTGGAAGGACTGAAAGAACTCTGGTACCTTTCATGATGCCTGGAGTACATGTATCATCCCTTTCATATAATTTGGAGTAGAAATCTTTCACTCTTGTCAAAATTTCGCCTCTATTTCTTGTTACAGAACCATCTTCTTTTCTCAGTGCCATAATCTGTTTTTTTCCCTTACTGAGATGTCCCTTTGCTATCTTTAGGCTTTGGTTGTTTTCAATTGCTCTCCTTACAAGTTCACAGTTGAATTTCCTTACGTCTTCAGTGATACTTTTTCGTACTGTCTTGCATAGCTCTATATATTCCACTTTGGAAGTCACATCTTCTTTAGTTGTCCTCATCTCTCTTCTTTTTTGCATCAACATTTTGGTTTTTCCTGATAATTTGTTCACATGCAATTTGTTCTTAGATCCAGCTAATTTTGTTGCTGTTTCCATAAGAGCTTTGGTTACTTTTCTGTTAACTTCCGAAATATCCACTTCTTCCGATGTTAGGCCTTCTAAAGCAGAGAATATGTTTTTCAGTTCCAATTTGAAGGTATTATGGTGTTTTTTAAGGTTGGTTATGTCAATACATTTTGTTTGTCTTATGAACTTGCTACGTTCGAGTTTAGTGTTGAGGTGCATCTTACATCTCACCAATCTATGGTCACTGCCTGTGTTGAACTTGTTTAGCACACTGCAGTCTTCTATGACGAATTTTTTGTTACACATAATAAAATCAGTTTCACTTGTCGTCCCATTTGGATGTCTCCATGTCCATTTCCTGTATGGCTTTTTCTTGAAAAAGGAGTTCAAGATGAAAAACCCTTCTGCCTCTGCAAACTCTACGAGAGTATTTCCACGCTGGTTTCTGTTGCCGTGACCGAATTTACCTACTGAAGTTTCATTCTGTTGCCGTTGCCCTATTTTTGCATTGAAATCTCCCATTATTATCTTCAAGTGCTGCTTACCTTTATTATTTAGATCACGAATTTCCTCATAAAATTCTTCAATTTCTTCTTCAGCATGACTTGTGGTGGGTGCATAAGTTTGAATAATCTGAGCTTGGTATCTTCTCGAGAGTTGGATAACGAGTCGTGCAGCTCTGTCAGAGGAACTTGCAACTTCTACAACTTTATCCTTCAGTTTCTTGTTTATTATAAATCCAACACCACTAGTTCTGCCAGTATCTGTCCCACGATAGTAGAAGAGATGTCCACTTTTCAGTTCAATGAGATCTTCTCCTTTTCTCCTTACCTCACTTAGCCCGACGATGTCCCACTTGATCCTTTGTAGTTCCTCTTCCAATTCAAGAAGCCTTGAATCAGAAGATAGGGAGCGTCCGTTATACGTAGCCAAGGTCAGCATCAGATGGCAGCCTTGTCCGGTCCTCCGGGGATTCTTAGCACCCTCTGCCTTCATGTCGCACTGGCCGCTGCCTTGGCCAGGTACATTCCAGCTGCCGGAGACTGAGGGCCAAGATTTAAGTTGTGGAGTCATTTTGGAGGGGTTTGGCCATAACTCACCACGCTGGCCATGTATATATATATATATATATATATATTTCTATGATTTTCTTTTGAGGATAGCTGGGTGTGGAAAAGTTGTCAATATCATTTTGTCAGGTCGTGTATGTGTGGTCAAGTAATAGCTGGCCTGGAAACTTCCTGTCAGTATTTTCTTTGAGTTAAATTATAAAGAAGTGTAATTTTACATAAGTTAAGCCAGCAGTACTTTGGTATGTCTTGTATTTTTTTTTTTTGGGGGGGGGCTTTTGTGTGGAATGTTACGAAGTACAGTGATTAAGTTTTTTTTTTCGTGAAAAGAAAACGAAAAGCAAAACAAAAAAAGCTTCCTACTAAATTTTTACTCAGAGGGGGCAGATAGAAAAAAAGGAGATTTTATAAATGTAGCAGCAGTAGGGGTTATAGAATTTCATAATTGTGTTGTAAGCTATTTTGATGAACAACCTCTCGGACCAGTATTTCCGTTAAGTGAAATTTAACTCATTTTGTGCTCAGTGATTTTTTGTATTTGTGGAATAGAATTTGTATTTATGAGCTTAGTATAGGTGCCATGTAGTTGAGAATTTTCTTGTAGGCTGGTTATTATTATGATTTGGTGTTTTGGTAAATTTAAGTGCAAAATTACTTTTTTAAAATTTTTGTAGTAGTGAGGGCTAGTTTCAGCCCGTGGATTGAAAAAACAGATTTTTATGGGGGAAAGAATATAGAAATGGGCATACAGGCAGAGTAAAGGTGCATATGTATGGTGTGACTGAGACAACCCGAATAGCTGTTGTGTTTCTTCAAGAAGTGATGATTTTTCCAGAAATAGGTGATTTCGAAATATGGTGTTTTATAGAATTTTCTGGAAATAAAGTAAGGTTTGGTACAGTTTGTCAAGTATGGTGTCATTGAGCTTTCTGGGAAATGAGTAGTACAGTGATTTTCTGGGAAATAAAGATATACAGTGAGTTTTCTGGAAATAAAAGATGTGAAGTGATTTTCTGGAAATATATGAAGTGATTTTCTGGGAAAAAAGGTGAGGTATTGAATTTTCTTTAAATAAAGATGGTGAGTTAGCTTTCTGGAAAAATAGGGAATGAGATATTTTGGGGGCAAGAGAACTCTTGTGGGATACTTTACCCTACGTAGACATGCCTCCGGTCTGAAAGGGTGCATGAAACAAATTGGGGGATTTGCTTTCTCCCCGAGTAAGCTAGTTGGCCCATAGGAGGTGGTTCCTACCGGGGAGTGGGTGTGAGTTGCCCCAAAATCAGAGTGAAGAAACAGTGCAGGGTTAGGTCGCACTTTGCTCCACTACACTGTATAGGCTGGGAATGGATTCACGACCCATTCTCGCCTTCAGACACAAACTTTGTTGTTCTCCCAGGGGAATCGTGTTTTTTTCTAGGAAGTGGGACTCATTGGTTGAGATGTTTGTTTCGCTTTATGCCCGAGTTGGTTACTACATGGGTGCCAGTAGATTGGAAAACTTATGGTATGGAATGTTAAAAAGTTGGATTTGCATGATGATAGTGTGAATTGAGATTATTTTGTCAGTGTAGCAATTTAATGATAACTTTTGAGTAAATTGAATAAGGTATCTAGTGTATTAGGTTTTGTATGGTGTATAGAATTGGTTCAGTATCAGGTAGTGCTAAAGTGTTATGTTATGTTGATTTTAAGACAAATTTTCCTGGAAGTGTAGAATCTTGTAGTAAAGTAACTTTACATTATACGTAAAATTTTGGCTCAGTTGTTATGGTAGTTTAAAATTAAAGGTGGATTCAGAAGACTGGTCTGAGAAGGTTGGTTCGAAGGAGTAAGTTAGAGCAACATAGTGTACACATACGCTTATAACTTTTTTTAAATTTGCACTTCATCCACTTAATTTACATACCTTGTAAATTGCCTTTATGTGATGTTGATTATAATCTGTAGTGAGTGTGCCTGGTGCTATATTTTCCTTAAAAGCAAATAAGATGTCAGCTAATTATTTTTATTGGGCCCAGTGGCCAGGTTAAAAGTTTGTGTCCAAAAGAAATAAGCTTGTTAAGTTTTTCAAATAAATATAGGCCAAGTGGCCTTTCAAAAACCCAAAGCTCAATGCAGTGAAGTAATAAGTATTTCAGTTTGAATTTTCATCACATGGTTCAAATGTATCCCCCTCAGCAGTGACTGAGGTGAGGAAAGAAATCTTAGGTAATTGTGGTATAAAATCAGTGTTTTGTCCTAACCATTATATTTGACTTCACCGCCTCCAAAAGTTATTTACACGTGTACATTGTATACCATTAAATTTTAATGTTTACAAATTTGGCACACATGTAAACAATAGTTACCTTTCTTCCACTTTCTGGTGTATCTACTCATCTGACGCAAACAACGCAAACAATACAATAGTAACTTTTGGGAGTTTTCAAATTCAGTGGTGCATTTTATTTTCCTATTTATGTTTCATGGCCTTAATCAAAATTTCAGTTTTGTTTCGAAATGCATCCACCCATCTACCAAATTTCAATTTTCTGTAATTTACATATAAATTGCAATAGTAGCATAAGTCTATTTTTAATACCCCAAATCTTCTGTATAACATGCAGAACACAGTTGCGATTTCTCATTCATGACTGGCCACCACGGTGTTATGAAAAACTAACACACCACTCATGCCTCATTCATGACTCGCCACCCCGGTGTTATAAAGAACTAACACACCACTCATGTCTCATTCATGACTCGCCGCCCCGGTGTTATGAAGAACTAACACACTACTCATGACTCGCCGCCCCGGTGTTATGAAGAACTAACACACCACCATGCTTCATTCATGACACGCCACCCCGGTGTTATGAAAAACTAACACACCACTCATGCCTCATTCATGACTCGCCGCCCCGGTGTTATGAAGAACTAACACACCACTGATGCCTCATTCACGACTCGCCGCCCCGGTGTTATGAGGAACCGTGGTATAAGCGCAGGTTTCTGATATTTCGTTCACGATGTGTCTGAGTTTGAATCCCGGTGAGACTTCGATGTTGTGTATGCCTTATGGCACTGGCCCTCTCCCTTTACTGGAAACTATGTGCTTAAATTAGGGACGGGCGACAGCTTATAGCCGATTGAGTTGCCCACGGTGATCGTTAAACTTCCAAAGGAAAAAACAAATTCAAGATTCGGCCTTAGCGTAAATTTGATGATTATCAAGACACCTCAGACCATTCTGTCACGTGCGCAGGTATATTGTCAATAATGAAGAGAAATTCCGTGCCTATTAAGCAATTAAGTGAAAAAAGTCCACATGTAGAAACACCGTCTTCGACACGATTTAAAAACACACAATGCTGTATTAAAGCACTCATATCTTGTTGAAGATTTGATACCAAAATACATTCAATATGTTAAAAGCAATATATGTAGTGCGATCGAAAAGTTTCAAGAGTAGGTACGTAACGCGCCAACAGATGGTAGTACGCGAATGAGCGAGCAGCGGTCTAAGAAAATGACGTTCATGAGTCATTGTGCCGAGTGGTGTCGTTCTCTGAACATAGGGAGCTGTGCTACACGATATTTGGAGACCACGTGCGGAACACAGTTGCGATGTCGGTATGGACTGCAAACTAGAGCAGCGAGCGAACATCAAATTCTACGTCAAACTCGGCAAATCGGGAACGGAGACGCATGAAATGTTCCTGTCGCAGGTCATCACTGGGACGAGACTTGGGTCTACGGCTATGACTCGGAGACCAAACAACAGTCGTCGCAGTGGAAGATCACGGCATCTCCACGACCGCAGAAGGCCCGACAGGTCCGGAGCGCAACCAAAAGCATGCTCATCCTGCTCTTCGACATTCGTGGGGTTGTGCACCGTGAATTCGTCCCCCAGGGCCAGACCGTCACCACCCTTTTTTAATACGATATTCTGCGGCGTCTTGGGGAGGACATTCGCCTCGAACGACCTGAAATGTGGCGCAGGGACCATTTCCTGCTCCATCACGACAATGCAGCAGCTTACAGAACGTTAGCGACATACCAGTTTTGCAAGCGCAGCAGCATGACTACCCTTCCTCACCCGCCTTACTCACTGGATTTGGCACCCCTGCGACTTCTTTTTGTTCCCGAAGATGAAGCTGAAGCTCAAGGTTCGCCGTTTTGAAACCGTGGACGAAATCCAGCGTGAATCGCAGACGGTGCTTGACACAGTTCGCAAACAGGACTTCCAGGGAGCGTTCCAACAGTGACAATAACGCTGGCAGCGGTGTACCGCTGCGCAGGGAGATAACTTTGAGGGAGATCATAGCCAGACTTAAGTAACGTAAGTACTTTGTTGTATATCGGCCTAGTCTCGGAACTTTTTGATCGGACCTCGTATACAAGCTAAAATAAGATCTTTCGAGCATATTCCATACTCATCCTCAGAACTAAACATCTGTTCATTTTAATCTGAGGATGAGTATCGAACATACTCGAAAGATCTTATTTTAACTTGTATATATTGCTTTTCACATAAAATGTATTTTAGTACTAAATCTTGAACAAGATATGAATGCTTCAATACTGGATTGTGTGTTTTTAAATCGTGTGAAAAATGGTGTTTCTACATGTGGATTTTTTCACTTTACTGCAGCAATATTGGCTTAGCAATAAATAGGTGCACTGAAGAAACAGCCTTTAATAAACATAACATAACGTGCAATCTTGAGGACTGGAAACGACACAAAAACAGCGAGACCTCAAATAAAGTATTCAGTAGTTGAAATTCGTTAATTGGTAGTAGCAGAATAAAAAAGTTACATAATCCCCTCTACTGATTTTTTTTTTTGTTATTTTCTCTAAAATGCATGAGAGAATAACTTATTCTACTACCCTGTAAGGACTGCACAAACGGTATTAGTCTAAAGCACCGAAATGTTTAAAAGGTATTTTGCATATTTAGTCCTTCGGAATAAAAGAGAGGAAATCGATCTTACTCTAACTCAATGATAAAGGCGCCCCCCCCCCCATATGCTTCCGAAGCTTCTAGCCCTTAAACGACGTCTAGGATCTTGTATTTGATCTTCAAGTGGCTCTCCAGCAGCCTTTCCGCAATGCAAAATGAAATGGCATAAACGCAACAAATGGAAGTCAACATCTTTCACAGAACGACAAAGTTGAAATCTCAGGAGCAGAAAATACTCACAAATGGCTACTTGAAAACTGCACTCCCGTTTTAAAGTCGCTAAAGTTTTACAGATGCCTTCTCGTTCCACACATAACGCAAGGCGCGTTGTTAGGAAAACTTCACAGTTAAGTGGAACTCCAAACCACTCGTGTTTCTGAATTCGTGTACGCCAAATGAGAGCCATATTTGGTTTAGATTCGTTAAAAATGAAATGAAAACAGCCGTAACGACACGCAATAGCACTACGAGAACGGGCGTAATACATGCAATGTTACTCTTTTCCTAGAAAACAGGCAGAACATAATTCAAAATTTTATGACGACCTCTTCAAAGTCGAGAGATTTTTAATAGTTATCAGCCTTTATCAGTTGGAAATAATTACGAGATGCAGAAATTTGATGTAACTGATGGCGAATTTTAGAGTGCTGTTAAGTAATGTCGAACAAGAAACTATTATTTATTTCGGCTAGCACTGTGAAGGTCAGCAGCACAGAGATGTGTGAGACAGTATTTAAAAACAGCTGAACTACATATTTTCAGAACTTTAGATTTCCAATTGAAATTTTCCGAAATGTATGTGACGTGTATCTCTATTTATCCCGTCGTTGGTGGTTACACGTTGAACAATGCCAGTTGTCGCACGATTGAGTTTTTCTTACCCTGCATTTTCTCCGCTGTTTTAAGTAAGCTGCCCAATATTAACACTTCAGAATTATTTCTTTGCAAGAAATATAGTTAATATACACTCAGTAGATGGAAACTAAAGATAGGGGTAATGGGCAGTTGGCATGGGCATTCGCCGTGCGTAGTGAAACAAACCCAAACAGAACGCAGGCGATAAATAAGCGGAAAGCAGGGCTTTCCAACAGTCTACCTTGGGCCGCGGGTGGCCTAGTGGTCAGCGTTCGTGACTGCCATGGATATAACCTCAGGTTCGATTCTGGGCAGGTACGAACGTTCGAACCACTAAACACCCGCCGTGCGTCGGATTTGGCACGATAAGCCGTCGGACCCCGGGTACTTTTTCCCCGGTAATAAATAAGGGCGCCATGCGGGAATCTAGAGAGTCCCGCATGGCTGTGTATGAAAGTGTAATTGTTCTTACTCTGATGTATGGCAGTGAAACTTTGGTACTGCAAAAGAAACATAGGAGTCGTTTGTATGCTGGAGAAATGCGTTACTTACGGGGAGTTTGTGGCAAGACACTGTCTGATTGTGTGAGAAATGAAGATGTGTTGCAGTTGTGTGATGTGAAGCAAAATGTTGTTAGCAAGGTGGAGACCAATATGCTTCGGAGGTTTGGCCATATTGAAAGAATGAGTGATGAGATGCTTACTAAGAAAATCTTTTTAGCCGAAGTGGCAGGAAGGAAAGGCAGAGGAAGGCCAATGAAGACATGGGTAGATCAGATTCAGGAATGTCTGCATGAGAAAAAGATTATGAGTGTGAAGTATAAAAGATCTTGTGTACGGCGTGTAATGGATATCAGTGAAGCCGGAGTTGTATGTTAAGATCGCTGTAAATGGAGAAGTTTGTTACGACAAGAGTAAGTAAAAATATCTGGTAGTTTGTATTTCTTTTTGGAGCTAACCTCTGAATCTCAGAAAACAGCTTAGTGATATATGATGAATGTCTTTCTCCCCCTTTCTACCTCGCTTCCGTTTCACTTTCCTATTGGGCACACTAACCCAAATCTCCTAGTTTCCTATTTCTAAGGGTTGTTTAAGACCTGGGGTCAAAAACTTATTTCCTAAAATCCTCTACATATGATATATGATCTCTTTCTAACAGTGTATCACAATCGACGAACATAGGTAAACCTGGTGATTTGAACGACTTTGATTGTTATAACGTAACCGTTTTTACGTTATGTAAGATTTCCGGCTGAATAGATGTTAAACGAAGAGTAAAAGCGACGCAACAAATTTTTCAGGATAGCTCAAATTAAAGTTTTACGGACAGAAGAAACATATACAGATGCCCAACTTACGTTAACATTTTATTGGTCCAGCAACATTAGACGAAATCTAAAATATAGCACGGACAGCTATATGTGCACTTCACATACCTTAATTATCTGTCGTATAACCTAGCCCAACATCGATCGAACATATCCATACACCAAAGCAACTGTTGCATCGTCTTTTCATCTGACTTTTTTATCACATACATACGACACTCTAGTTCTGACCTCAGACTGTTGCCAACATTACTCTCGTTTGAGGGAAAAGACATAGAGTTAAGGTTTGAAAATGTGCAAGAGAACGAACTCAAATTTTCATAGAAAAAGAAACTCAAAAGGAAAGTTAAAATAAAATATACGTTACACCGTGAAAGTGCTGTCGGCGCAAGAAAGATGGGCCGTTCTATTACCTAAGCAGTAAGAACCCTATAGGTTTCCCGAGGTCAACCGTATTGAGGGTGTACCACGAGTATACTATCGACGGACGTAACAGCGCCCGTCACCGAGGTCAACATAGACTATCCAGGCTCGTACAGACCAACCGTTTAGTAACGGCGGCTCAAATCTCATCCAGGTTAAATATCTGATGCCGAAGCAGCGTCAACAAGCAAACGGTACGGTGCACGATGCATACTCTGGGCTACGGGACCCGACACCATACACTTGCGCCACTTTTGACTTCTCGTCATCGGACATTACGTCTCGCTTGGTGCCGAGAACATCAAAACTGGAACAATGCAGAGCAACGCCGCGTTGTGTGGTCAGATGAATCCCGCTTTCAGATGTACTAAGCGGACGGGAAATTACGGGCGTGTCGTAGACAACATGAAGTTGCAGCCGCGTCTTTCCAGGCCGTCTCTGTTCAAGCCGGTGGCTCTGCGATGGTGTGGGGAGCTTTCTCATAAGGCACATTCGGTCCCTTCGTGTGCCCGGAGAGGTTCTTAACTGCTGCGCGCTATCAGCATGTGCCGGCTGATCACCTACACGCTTTCAAGGCTTTCGCGCATGCTGCGGATGATGGTCTGTTTCAGCAGAACAATGCACCATCCCACTGGGCAGTAACCACCCAGGCTCGCAGAAATCTCATCTAAATTTGGAACCATCCCAAGGTCCCCGGATTTAAACCCTATAGAAACTTTATGAAATGCCATGGAGCGGATGAACTTCAGATCCATGGATCCTGGACGACGTGTCGGCCGGAATGTTTGACAATGCTGCAAAGGCATGACTGACATTACCTCCGGAAACCCTCCGGCACCTGGTTGAGTCGATGCCTCGAAGTGTAGAGGCTGTTATTTGCGCTAGAAGATAACCAACACGCTATTAGGTAGGTATCTCTAATATTTTGTCCATTGAGTGTATATATTTACAAAAAAAATTCGGCAAAAAACTCTGGTATCATTGCGTTATCTGTAAAAATACAAAACACAAACGCCAGCAGGTGCTTGATGAGAAAAGCTCTCACGTGATGCAAACGCCCTTTTGATGAAAGAAATGTTCACAGGAAGCACACAGGAGCAAAGCGCAAACTCTTTTATGGTCAAAGACGCACCAATGATTATCGAAACTGATAAACAGATTCTTAAGAAGATTCTAAAACACAGCTAGAGTCCTCCAGTGTAATTTGCAAATAAATGGAGGTCTTTATATCCGAAGCGTGAGAGAAATGCTCATAGCGCGACCGACGACTGGTTAATCTTAGATTTAGGTTTCGTTTTTTTTTTTCTCTTCTTTATGTGAATTTCGTTACTTTTAAATATTTTCTTACTGAACGGCACGTTACTTTCCCGAATCGTTTGTACATTTTGGCATCGTTGACAGTGACTGACAAGTTTTTTATTGTTTGGGAATTTAATTCCATAGGCTGCAAGTAATCATCCGTCTCCAATTTTGGATCACTGGTTCCAGGGAAGGGAGAAAGTCAGCTCCGCAAAACAAACACAATATCCATACGAGTATCTCACCAGAATTAGAGTTCGGACCCATCTCGGACGAATGGTGAGAAGCCAGCACTTCGACCACTGCGCCACAGGGACAGCCCAGTTGAGAAGTCCTTATTTCAAAAGAAAAATTCCCACAAGTATACTTGTGGGAAAAATTCTCACAAGTATACTTGTGGGAATTCAATAGGAACATTCTCACAAGTATACTTGTGGGAATTCAATAGGAACAAATCTGACGACGTCTAGAAATGGCCAGCTCGCAACGGGTGTTGCTTCCGGAACACAAAATTTCAGAACCATAGAATGTTCTCCGTGCGTACCAGAAGCCTGCTAGTTTCAAGATTCTGAAGCATTATGTACATTTTACGCTAACGGACTGTATATAGCGAAGTGGAAACAGAAGCATGCGGAAGTGTTGGTGGAGAGGAAATCGCAATTAATCTTTTTGGAGAAAAAATGGAATCAAGAAAATAACAGCATAGAGAAAAAACTGAAGATCAGCAAACATTTCTGCCAGTAGAGATCGGGTAATATGTAATATTGTTTTCCTTTTCTTCAGCGAACCTCTGGCCTTGGCCAATTTACCAATTATTTATTACTTGCATATCACTTCTTTATACATTGCGGGCTATAGTGAGCACCGGTCTTAATTCAGGCTTTGTTTTCGAGAGCCACAACTGTATTAAGAATGTCAGCGAAGGGTATGAACGCCTCCATAACAATAGCTCATATATTGGTAATTTCCTCTACACAAATGACTAAATATCAATGGAAGAAAAGAAATTTCAGATTATGAAAAAATTGTGAGGTCGTCCCACTGCGCAAAGACCAAAATGTCGTGCTCAACACCGGTCTTGAATATGTTATATTGATATCATCTACGCTGAAAACAATCTTTACAACGAGTGACGAAACCATGGTCGAATAGAAATCAGGGAGATGTCAAGAATATACAAGATTCGCAAATTATTATGGAAATCAGTATCAAAAAGTAGAGCCAAATATAGCATGGACTACCATTGCACATATCTTCCTTCTGGACAAGCATGAGTCATAATTGTATAAGCAATTTAATTCATGTTTTTTAAACTGAAGATGTAAAGAGTCAATATTTCTGCTGATAATATTTTGTAAAAGCATTGTGCATTAATTTGGTTGTCTGAAAGCTCATTTTTAATCCCACTTCTTTACTCTTGTTAGCAAGTTCCTGGATCATAGTCTACAGCTCTGAAGGGGTAAAATACTGAGAGATACATAATTGAGGGTAAATACCTCTCAGTATTTTGACAAGGTGACCTAATGAAATTGAACATTCTTGCGACAGAAAATATGGCGAAGCACGTAACCAGGATATTTAAATTGTGTAGTATAGTATGAAGTTGATATCTGTGCATTCTTGTCATAAGATACCAGATTGTACTTATTATTTTCACGTACTAAAACGACAAAGATTAGTATCACACTCATTAATACTGCTGTAGTGAAGAGGAAAGCTTTAACTGAATTGTAACGGACCACTTGATATACACTATTACGATTTAGCCAAAATTTGATTTTTCAGTAACGCTGTGACTTTGAAGACTGCGTGGAAATTGTTTTTGTAAGTTTTATCACCTGGCTAACGGGAGAGGGGGTGAGAGGCTTTCCTCGCCCTGTCTCTCCCGAATATACGACTCTCATTCACAGCACTTGACGTCGCAGCTTTAGGTGGTGTGGAATTTCGAAGGAAAGTAAAGGCTATTCATTCACATTAAAGGCCCCGTTGCAATATCTCCCGTCGTGTAGTTCAAGTAAAGCGCACGTCAATACTGGAAAATATTGTTAACTTCGTCAGTTCTACATGAAATCCAGCGCACTCAATTACAGATCATTACAATAAACTGAGAAGATTTTAGAAGTCTGCACAAAACATTACTTCTTTATTCGAAACTAAGATTGTTATCACGAGATAAAATTCTATCGATTTTAATGAATTGAGGAATCAAATCAAAATCTTCCTGTTTGAAAGGATACATCAACTAGAAGGAGAATTAAATTTTAAAGTTTTGATGAATGTTACATGATATTTTGCAACCCGTCAAGAAATTCGAGTTTAAAACATAACGAAATGAATTAATTCAAGGACTGCTTAAAAACTATTGCTTTGGCGAATATGTGTTTTATATATACGTCATCACCATTGCGCGAGATATTGAGAGATTAATATTTATGACATCACGCTTAAGCTTTTGGTGCTTACGAGCAGCTTTTCAGTGACTAGAAACTGGTTTTCAATTGAAATCAAGTTATCATCTGACGTAACGGCTGTATGAGGTAAGTTAGTAAGCTAACACTTTTCGTGTGTTATTATCAGTGTTTATAATTAAATTAAACAAATCTCTTATGCTATATGCTTAAATTAACAGTTAATGTATCACAGTGAAATATTGCAACACTAAATAAACAAATATAGGGAGACATAGGTTGGCATTAATTTTAGGATGTTATAATTAAATAAAATAAGGCTTTCATGTACGTATGAACCATGAATTAATACACGCAGAGATAGACAGACAGCGAAAAGCATTGGTTGTCCTTGTGTTGAATCATATTTAAATATTCAGTTTCGCAGTGAATGAGTGAACTGTAGTTAAAAAATAACGTAATTAAAAACATTAAAAAAAATAAATACGCTAAATTATTATCTTAATTTAGCGTATTTATTGACCCTCTCCCACTTCAGCGTGCAGCTACCAGAGAAGTAAAAAGATTTACGTGCTTTAATTATTTCTAAATCTATGCATTTTTATGTCTAACCGCGTCCTTAAGAAAGCTTTCCAGTGAAGAGTGAAAGCTTGGCGACATGTATGTTGGTGTACAACACTGAATAAATGAATTTATACTATGATAAAAGCTTTTTGATATGCATAGTTGATGTACTGTTAAATGATATGGTTTTCAAAGGTCGTTTATGAGCGACAAAATATAACGAATATACATAAATTAAGAGTACACCAAGGTATGCAAGTTCAAAACCCCTCATAACGCAATACAAATTGGTTTATCTAGTGATGTACCTCGGCTTTAAGAAAGCCTCCCAATATAAACTAAATCATTTGCAATGTGTATATTCCACATTACACCGCTAAATAAACAGATTTACACTCCCTCCTAAGCGTTTTGGAATTAGAACAAATATTCCTGACGTAACACATCTCTGACGTAACGTCAGATTACTTTGGTTGAGATGGTGTCACAACACAATTTTACCCAGATGTTTTAAAACCAGTTTTTGTTGCTATGTGAACAAAGCACAACATTTAGGTATGGAATCATTTAAAGTGATTTCATTTAAGTGCTCCGCTTCGAAAACTCAAAAGGCATATTTTAGAATTTCCTGACCAAATTATTCAAAACATTTTTATCTTGATGCATGAGGGAAATATGACACAAGAGATGATGTTGAGTGTTTTGAAAGAAGGACTGATTATTTTTCTTGTTAAATGGGTTTCCGATGAAAATGTTAAAATGATACCGATATTATATACAGCTGGAGGGGTAGGAAACCCTTTAAAAGATTATATTCCTTTGGCTAAGAAGGCATATTTATTGATTTCTAAACCAGTATCTTTAATCTGCAGGTAAATTCGATTGCCTCTGACAAAAACTGACTGATATTAAAATTAAGTAAAAACAATAAAATATACTAAATATGGTTGTAACTTTTAAAGAGCATTCCGCAGTTGTTTATCGTGTTTAAAATGTTCCATAATATTTATCATCATGGTGTTCAGTAGAGAATTATTCTCTTTATACACTGAGTGGCCACTTTATTATGACCACCCCCTCAGTACTTCGTTGGGCCACCTTTTGCCTTTAATACTGCGTCGATTCTTCGTGGCATGAACTCTACGAGATGTTGATAGGTGGTTTGTGTATTCTGAGACCATGCTTGATGAACAGCCCTTTCCAGGAGTGTGAGATTGCAGGGTTGTGGATTCAGCTGTCTGATGGCTCGTTCAACTTCATCCCACAAATTCTCAATGGGGTTGAGATCTGGAGATCGTGGGGGCCACCTAAGCAAAGTAAACTCACTGGCATGTTCCCGAAACCAATCCTGTACAACACGAGCACTATGGCAGGACGTATTATCTTGTTGAAAGTAGCCATCGCTATTGGGATAAACCATCCACATGACAGGATGCACTTGGTCCACAACGATATTTAGAAATGATGTGCCAGTCAGACGTTGATCAACACGAATTAAAGGGCCCAAAGTATGCCAGGAAAACATTCCCCAAACCATAACGTTGCCTCCACCAGCTTGAAGGGTTGTAGCAATGCATTTGGTATCCATGCTTTCGTGCTGTTTCAGCCAAATTCTCACTCGGCCATCGGCATGGTGTAACTGAAAACGTGATTCATCGGACCACATAATTTGTTTCCAATTATCGACTGTCCAATCCTTTTGCTCCTGTGCGAACTGGAGACGTTTTCACTTGTTAACTGCAAACAGCAAAGGTGTTAGAACAGGCCTTCGACTGCCATATCCCATCCGATGCAGTGTACGACGAACAGTGCGTAGAGAGATCATTAGAGGTGATCCTTGATTATGATGGTCTGTAATTTGCTGCACTGTTGCCCTTCTGTTACCAGTCTGGACACTTTCCGCTCCACCTGAGCAGTCACTAGTCGATGACGACCACACGATGCACTTAGAGACCCAGTTTTATGGCTGACAGTCCAGTCTTTAAACACTTTAACAACAGCTGCTCTGGAACATTTCACGAATGCGGCGGTTTCGGTGATACTCGCTCCATGGCTCCGAGCTGCTACAATCATCCCACGTTGAAAGTCCGTCAAATCGCATTTTTTACCCATCGCGTCACCCCAAAATCACTGCTACTACTGTCGCAAGCACTAAGCTTCCCTTTTTGTACTAGCCTCGCCCTCTGGCGGCAACAGCGTGCAGCCATAGCTCATTTGTTTAAAGTTGTTAGGTGGTCATAATAAAGTGGCCATTCAGTGTATAACAGATACATAGATAGATAGAGCAATAAATTAAAACAACCCCAATATAGCAATAAATTAAACACGAAATGCAGTTTCAAGAAATTAAATTTACTTTAGATTTCGCCATTTTTGTGCAGATGAACGAAATGGCCTCAGGCACTGAAGTACTATGTTTAAATTAATATAAACTCTTTCACATATATTTCTAAACGTACAAGTATTTTGCTTTAAAATTTAATGTAAGTTTGCATTTTAATTAAATATGCCCACAAGCACTTGAGAAAAAGCTTTGTTTTCCTCAAGAGCTTGTGCAAATATTGTAAATTTATAAATTTGTGGTTTCGTTTAATTTCTTCATCTAAAAGGAGAACTGTCCTATAAAAGGTTTCCGCTTAATTAGATTTAGTTGCTAGTGTAAACAGATGTACGTATTTCGTATACCACTGCATAGACGAATGTATGAGACACACGGAAATTGGTTTAATCCGATTTTCACTTTGTAACGGCCATCGAAAAAGCCTCCTCCTTGTTTGAATACTAATTGCCATTTTGTTTTTGTTTCTGGTATTAGGGACACTCGTGAGCAATTATAAGGGGTGGTCGGTCCCTTAATTTGGGCCACTGGTTCTAGGATGGGAGTGGGCCAGCACTGTAACTCAAGTACATTTATCATGTCTCATTTGGGACTTAAACTCGGACCTGTACCGGAAGACTAGCTAGAAAACAGCGCCACTAACCACTCGGACTGCACGACAGCTTTACAGTGGAAGAAATGCACTATCGCTGTCACTATTTATACACTGAGATGATAAAATAACTAGTAAGGGCGCAACCATTTCCATTACATGCCACTACACCCATGTGGTAAATGGTATTGTCAGCAAACGACGTGTATACACTGAAGAGCAATTGCATTAGAGACAGCTGGCGTTATGCAAATGCGACGTTGTGGGCGGCCCTGTAAACGGAAACGACATGATGTATGCAGCGATTTGACAGTATAAGGTGTGATGCGACGGGAATCAGTAAGAGTCGGGCGCAGTATGGGTAAGACGAAGGATCTAAGCGCATTTGATCGTGGGAAAATTGTCGGGGCCTGACGAATGGGTCACTCCATCACGGAAGTCGTGCAGCCACTGGGATTTTCACGAGCCACTGTGTCACGGGTGCACCGTGAGTACATCGAATCCGGTAAAACCATCCCTGCAAGGGCCAACTCCCGTGGACAACAGCGTGTGGATGAGCGGGGTCATCGTCGGCTAGCTCGCATTGTAACAGCGGATAGACGGGCCACAGTGCAAGAAATCACGCGGCAATTTAACGCTGGTGCACAAAAACGTGTAAGCAGCCACACCATCCAGAACCATCTCCTCGCTATAGGTTACAGAAGCCATCGTCCCACGAGAGTACCGCTGCTGACCGCACATCACAGGGTGCAAATATTAGCATGGCCGCGGGAACATCGCCACTGGACCCTAGTCATGTGAAAAAATGTTGCCTGGACTATTGAGTCGAGATTCACGTTGGTACATGCGGATGGCAGGATACGAGTACAGCGCAAACCACATGAAGCGGTGGAATTCTCTTGCCAGCAGGGTACTCTTCAAGCTGGTGGGGGTGGCATTCTCCTCTGGGGACTGTTTACGTGGACTGAAATGCGACCCCTGGTACGTGCAACATCGTCCCTCACAGGTCAACGTTACCGGGATATCCTGGACGACCCTTTGCTCCTGTTTGTGCTTCTTCAACATCCCACTGGGGACCTCATCCTGCAACAAGGCAATGCAGCTCCCGAATTGTATCGGAATGGTTGGATGAACACTTCACCGACGTGACCTCGCTACCTTGGCCAGCTAGATCACCTGACCTCAATCCCATCGAGCACATCTAGGATGCAATCGAGAGAGATGTTCGAGGCTCTGACCTGCTCAATCAAATCTTCATGAACTGTTTGGAGCTTGTTCAGGGGTCGTGGATCCGTATGGCTTCCCAACGCTTCCGGTGTCTTGTCGAGTCCATGCCGAGACGGATCTCCACCGCCATCAGGGCGAAAGGTGGTGCTACACGTTACTAGACAGGTATCTCTAATTCAGTTGCTCTTCAGTGTATATAGAGGCTTCGCAAGCCCAGGTAGTAGCATTCGTAGTAAAGATGGTAGCTTATAAGGATTTAAGCGATTTTCGGCGCCCGGGAGGTGGGTCACTCCATCTTGGAAATTTCCACGAAATTTAGATTTACACACATAACAATTTGAAGGGTACCTGGGCTACGCTAACTCAGCACGGAAAACATCCAGAGTGCGAGATCAGTGTGGCCGTAGAAAAGTCCTGGACGGTCGTGGACAGCGGCGCCTGGCACACATCGTAACATCCACCCGACGAGCGACACAGCCGCAAATCCCAGGCAATTCAATTCTGGTGCCAGTAGTACCATCAGCGATTGGTGAGTGCAATGTTCCCTGCGTTCTATGGAGTTCCGGAGCCGACATCCCACCTGGGTGCAATTTCTGACCCGACGACACAAGGCTGTGCTCTTCATCTGGGCTAGGAAGCTGTGCCATTTGACGCAAGATGACTCAAAACGCGTAGCCTGGTCCGACTAGTCGTTGTGCCTAATGTTTCAGGCTGTTGGCCGACTCCAGGTGTAGGGACCACCCCACGAGGCAATGGATCCTGCATACCTATAAGGCAGCCCGGTTGTGCCTCTGTTATGTTACAGGGTGTTTTCATCTGGAACGCATTAGGATCCCTCGTACGTCTGCAGACCGTTCTGACCTGTGGAGGCTTCGTAACCATCCTTGAAGATCAGTTGTACCAGTTTATGTCATGAAACTACTCCGACGGATGCAACCGCTTTCAACACGACGATGCGCTACCTCACACGTACGTACATAGTCACCCGATTATGGCTGGAGGCATATTCCACGGAGATTGACATCCTGACTTGGACCACTCTTTCGTCGGATTTCATCATCATCGAACACATTTGGGATGCTGTTTAACGTGCCGTCAATGCCAAGAATCCTCCTCTGGCGAATATTGCGGAATTGTGGCACACTCTTCAGGAAGCATGTTTGTGCACTGTCTCCACAGTACCAGAGAAAACTCGCGAAGTCCATGGCCCCTTGCGTTGCAGCCGTTATCCAATCTCGAGGAGGACCAACGTGGTATTAGGCTATCCAGTTTTTTCTGCATTTCAGTGTAACTGTGAAAGCAGCGTAATAAAAATTACTTTAAAATTTATAGTAATTAAACAGTTAAGTTTGTTATTAGCCCTTTAAGCGGCCGATAAATCTGAACCAAAATTTTCTGTGGTCCCCAAGCGGAAAAATTCATATATTTGCCAGATTTTAGAAAAGCTACAGCAAAACAATTCCTTTTCTCTTCATATCTAAGCAGTACCAACCATAAGCTTGTCAATAGTGATAAGAGCTCTGTTCTAGTACACTGGCGTGCAAACATTAAGGACGACACGGTTTCTCGAATGTAACGTCGTGCAGAAGTGCTCCACATCGACTCAAATCATGCCATAAGATCCCCAAGATGTAAGAATATGGGACAAGTGAGCAAAACCGTCCAAACAAGTAATCTGAAGGATACAAAGGCACTTTATTGAAAAGGTTGCTTCGAGCACAACTGGACAGAAGACAGAAACGTCCATGTGACAGGCGGCTGCCAAGAAATATCCAGTATTTAGTAGGGGATATGATCCCCCCTGACTGCGTTGCAGGATTTACAACGTCTGTCCATGCTGAGGACGAGGTTGTCAAGGAGCTGTTGAGGCATCGCGGCCCATTCCTCTTGTAGCGCCAATGGCAGCTGCGGAATCGTTGCTAGCGGCTGCTGACGTGTTGCCAAGCGTCTCCCGAGAAGGTCCCACACGTGTTCGATTGGATGTAAGTCCGGGGACCTTGCGGGCCAATCAATGCGTTGAATATCTTCACTCTCCAACAGCTCTGCGACAGCCACTGTACGATGACGTGTAGCGTTGTCGTCCATGAAGAGGAACTCAGGAACCACAGCACCTCTAAACAGACGCACGTGAGGCAGGATAACCTCGGTACAATAGCGGACACCAGTGACTGAACCTCCTTGGAAGATGTGGAGGTCAGTACGGCTACCAAGCATGATACCGCCCCAAACGAGAACTCCGCCACCTCCAAACCGGTTCCTTTCGATGATGTTGGAGGTGTGATTGCGTGTTCCCTGCTCTCTCCAGATGTGTATACATCCAGAATCGCTCGTTAGACTAAATCGGCTCTCATCCGTAAAGAGAACTCGACCCCATTGCTAATGGGCCCAGTTCTTGTGTTCCTGACACCACAGAAACCGCCGTCTGGCGTTAGTGGCACACACCGTACTGGTCGTCGTGCAAACAGACCACCTTTGTGTAGCCTCCTGGCCACGGTAAAACGCGATAACAGACGTCCAGTTGTCTGTTGCATGTGACTTGCGATTTCTCCCGCTGTCTGCCGTCTGTCTTTTCTCGCCTGTAGGATAATATACCGGTCGTCCGCCGCCGTGGTTTCTCGTGGACGACCACTGCTAAACTCTCAGACAGCTGTTCCTGTCGTTTGAAATGCTCTCCAAGCTCGTGAAACGATGCTGTGAGCGATCCCGAACTCCTCGGCCGGACTAGTCATACTTCGACCTACTTCCATCTTCCCAATGACGCGACCTGACCCTAGTCTATCTCCTGAGTGGTCTTTCGGTCCGTTCTGCCTGCTCGTTCCGCTGTTATGCTAATTCCTTCTCTTCGTCCTTAATTTTTGCACACCGGTGTATTTTATTTTCTGCTCCATGACTCAAGGCACGATGGGACAAGGATAGTACTACCTGACACGGTCATCGTACCACTGGATACAATCAATCCATTCAAACATCTTGTCTCTCCTTTCTTAGGTACATCGCCATTTGATACTGGCCTTTTAGCACGTAATCAGTCAGAAAGGTGTAGTGTCGATCATTCCCTTAAATCAGCACTTTGAATGGCAAAGCTATGGAAAAAGCAATGCTTTATGATGCACAGGTGCTTTTATTTCAGTTGTTTCGGCCCACTTTTTAGACAGCAAATATTCTCGTTCGAGTTGATTTCAGTCCATTTTTCTATCGCCGAGTTAATTCGTTCAACCCGGTTACTTAAAAGCTTAAGAAAGTGTATTTGTACGGAATGCCTAGTCTTTTCGAAATCCCAGAGCACATCTTGATCAGTTGCCCGACAACTGGGAAAACAAGAGCGAAAATTCGCATATCTTATATTTCACGCTATGCAGTTCAGTGAAAATTGTATGTAGAACACCAAATATCTAATTTGAGGCTGTAGTGTTCGTAACTGCTCAGATGCTTAAATATTAATACATTTCAACCAGAGCAGCAGGGACATCTCTAGACTTCAAGATCAAGATGGGCGACGGGTGGGCGAGCATAATTTTTGGTGGGGCAAGCTAGTTAGAAACTTTTTTTTTTTTTTTACGAAACACTGAAAGAACGAATTTTTAACCTTTTTTTTTTTTGATTGGAGGTTGGAGATTTATAACGACCATCGTGAGTGCCTTAATGGGCTGCAAAGCAGTCGCATGTCTCTAATTTAAGGTTACTGGCTCCAGGGAAGGGAGAGATCCAGTTCCATAAGACAAACACAACATCCATGCCTTACCGGGATTTGAACCTGGACCCTTCTCGGACGAATGGTCATAGGTCATAAGCCAGCGCTTAGACCACTACGACACCGGTACAGCTTTAATGCTTTTCACTACCGGCTGCAAAGAAATTCGTGCAATCTCCACCTCTCCACTTGGACACACACTTATATACATGCACGGATCTGACTAGTTACGCCACTGGTGTAAGATATAAGTGTTGGTAGAATGTCGTCTTCAATTTTGTGCTTGCTTTAAATGCGTTGTCGTAAATTGCTTTCAAAATTTTGCATTTTTGCTTTCAAAAATAGTAAAGTATCTGGACAATCTATTTAAGAGAAAATGTCGTTTCATTTTATCTTAATAAAATTTTAAACGTCATGCCAGGCGGACACTATACCTTCTCCGTCCTTAACTCCCTTCGTTCAAGGCAGCGACTTTGCTCAGCACTCTTCTCCTACAAAGTAATCGTAATCCACGTTCTGCACTTTTACTGACCCGGGGCTGTTTTAGGAGCACTAGTATAGCTTTAGGTTCCACTTTCCGTGTTGTAATCCCTTATTCTATTTTGTAAAGGAAACAAACAGAGCAATTAGTAGTGACCTCCTCAGTGAAATCCTATACACCCTTCTCATTAGCACCCTTGGCCAAACAAACATGAGAAAGAGGCTTAAACTAATGAATTGGTAGAGTAAAGAACAATTTAATTTTCTTGGCCATGCGGATGCTATTTTGATAACCTTTTTTTGGAGACGTGAACAACGCACTTTTTAGGGGAAATACGCACAGGGCTACATGAAATAAAACACAAAACTTATTACTTGTCAAAGTGCGGATTATATTTTAAAGTTAAATATAATGAAAAATGACACATTTTGAACGGGCGGCAGGGTGGACAAGACAAATTTCTGGGTGTCCTCAAGCCCACCCTAGCATTAACTTGACGACGTCACTGCAGGCTTTCCCTCATTTGGTCAACTAGTGTGGGTAATGTATTATTACTCTCTGAAGGTGTCTCTTCGAGTCAGAATTCCGCACGGAAAACTCTGTGAAAAGTTACAACATTACTTACTTCCGTACCTTGAACTCTGAAGACTTCTTTTTTTAGCACGTCTTTTGTAAAAAAAGATCGTGCTTCTGTTTCCGGTTTGTCCGTCCATCCGTCTGTACCCACGCTATCTCTGCAACTATTAGTCCGATATGAAAAATTATTTTTGCATTGGGAAGCTTAAATTATGCGAATGATGATCCTTTAATTCATTTTTTTACGATGCACAATTTTGCCGCTAGAAGGCGTAAATGCAGATGATGTCGAATTCAAAAATACGTTTCATTCCACATATTTGCTTCTAAACATCCGATTGAAAAAATTATTTTATCTTTCGATTCCATTTATATCGAAGAATATGTTAGATATAGTTACTTTTACAAATTACATATAGTTTTTCCGCTAGAGGGCGTAAAATTAAATAACATTTTTCCCGATAACTCTTCTTCTAAAACTCCGATTTGAAATTTTTTTGCTTCAGCGTATACACCTCCTGATGGAAAATCTTTTGCATATAATTTCAAATTTTTGGTAAAGATTAAGTTAGCCACCAAGGGGCGTAAGTGTTAATTTTTGCTTCTGATGTATTTACCATAAAATCTGAGCTTCTAAAATATCGAATGAAAAAATTATTTCGTGGACTGATGCCACTCACATCGATAAACCTTTTTGGAATATTTTCTTCTTAAACTATTCTACAGTTTCTCCGCCAGGGGGCGTAGATATATATTTTATTTTTGTCAATATCTCTGCTTCTAGGAGTCCGATTTAAAAAAATTCTCCATTGTTGGATAGTCTTTTCAGTGTGACACGTTTTTCATATAATTTCAAAACTTTCAAGTAATTCATAGACTTTCCGCTAGGGGGCGTAGTGGTAAATTGCGTTTCCCCTATATTTCTGCTTCTAAATCTCCGATTTGACAATTTTTTTCTGCACCGGATACAGCTCCTGTGGTAAATCGTTTGCACATAGTTTCTAATTTTTGTAAGAAACAAATAGTTTGGCCGCCAGGGGACGTAAACCTTAATTTCCGCTTCAGATGAGTTTGCACCAAAATATGAGCTTTTAAATTCTCGATTGTAAAAAACGTCGTTTGTAGACCGATGGTACTCATGTCGACAAACCTTTTACAAACATTTTCTTCTAAAAATAACGCATGGTTTCTCCGCCAGGGCTCGTACATATATATATCTAATTTTTGTCAATATCTCTACTTCTAGGACACCGATTTGAAAAATTCCTTCTTTGTTGGATAGTGGTTTCAGTGTGACACGTGTTTCATATAATTTCAAAATTTTCAAGTAATTCGTAGACTTTCCGCTAGGGAGCGTAAAGGTAAATTGCTTTCCCACTACATCTCTGCTTCTAAATCTCCTATTTGAAAAATTCTTTCTGCACCGGATACAGCTACTGATGGGAAAATCTTTGCACATGATTTATAGTTTTTCTAAAAAATGGTTTGGCCACCAGGTGGCGTAAGTCTTAATTTCCGCTTCTGATGCATTTGCAGCAAAATATGATCTTCCAAAATCTCGATTGCAAAAAAAGTCGTTTGTTGGCCGATACTACTCATGTCGGCAAACGTTTTAGGAGCATTTCTTCTTGAAATAATGCATGGTTTCTACGCCAGGGTGCGTAGATGTATATCTTAATCTTACTTTTGTCTATATCTCTACTTCTAGGAGACCGATTTGAAAAATTACTTCTTTGTTGGATGGTGTTTCCAATGCGAAATGTTTTTTCCTATAAATTCAAAATTTTCAAGTAAATCATAGACTTTCCGCTAGGGGGCACAAAGGTAAATTGCGTTTTCTGCGTTATTTCTGCTTGTAAAACTCCGATTTGAAAACTTCTTCCTGTATCGCATACAAGACCTGATGGAAAATATTTTTCACATAATTTCTGATGTTTGATAAAGAATGGTTTGGCCATCAGGGGCATAAGTGTTAATTTCTGCTTGTGATGTATTTGTAGCAAAATCTGGGCTCTTAAAAACTCGACTAAATTTTTTTTCTTGGACCGATACCGCTCATATGGAAAAACCTTTTGGAATACTTTCTTCCTAAAATAATGCATGGTTTTCCCACCAGGGGACGTAAAGTCACATCTTATTTTTGTCGATATCTCTGTTTCTAAGAGTCCGATTTGAAAATTCCTTTCTATGTTGGAGAACGTTTCCGGTGTGAAATGTTTCGCATATAAATTCATGTTTTTCTTAACGCACAAGTCTGCAACCATAGGGCGTAAGCTCACGATTCCGTTTACAGCAATATCTGAGGGATTTAAAACCCGATTTAAAAACTTCTTTCTTCCGTCAGATACTATTGTTTTCCATACCGGTTCCATTGACTTTGAATAGCTTTGATAAATTTAATCTGCGCCAGAACGCATTCAAAAGACGTGCTGATTACACCCAAAAATTCGGTGTCATCTTTCTTGTTTTGTGTGGGTGTTTAACGACCTCCATGAGAAACAAAATGGGCTATAAGCAGTCGATCGTCCTTAATTTAGGGCCATTGGTTCCAGGGAAGGGACAGAGAGGCAATGCTTTAAGACAAACACAACATCCATTCTTAACCGAGATTCGAATCCGGACCCATCTCACAAGCCAGCGCTTAGCTACGCCACCGGCGGCTCCGAAGACTTCACTTAAACGATCATGAAAATTATCACTCAGTGAAATGAGATATTCCGATCGCTTACTGCTTCGGAAGGCAAGCAGTTTCTTGTAATTTAAATTTTTTGGCTCGTTTATGTCAGGTCGTTTTTCTATTTGTTTTAATTGAACGATGTAATCATTTAAATAAAACGTGACAATTCTTACCTAATTATAGTATATCGGGAAAATTTAAATAATTGCGAGCGAGTGATGTTAAATCTTTCGAAAGTTTTTTCGAGAGGTTCTGTGTTATTCATGTGCACGTAAACAGACGGCTGTGAACCTGTGTGACACTTAAATTATTCTTGGAAGCACTCAAACGTACTTAGTTGAATTTATGTCTTAGCTGAGAGAAACTCAAATTTTGTCGCCCTTCCCCTGTAATCTAATACTTGTGAGCATTTGTCATGTGCAAGCAGCATAAAATATGTCCGCTTCCCACTCAGTCAAGGAAAATGTTCCTAGAGAGAGCAGAATGCATTAGATGTTAAAGTGCCGCAGGAACCTCTGAGGGAGAGAGAGAGACCAAGGTCATTTGCATTATGCGCCATCAACCTCTGGTATAAGAGAACAGATATTTGCTCGTCAGGAGGAATCTTCCATCTGCGGAGTTTTCTGCCATGTTCGGTTTCAGATAAGTCGATTAAAAGACTGTTGCAGATTACTCTAATCGATTTCGAGAGACGAATTCCGAAGCTGGAAGCAGCTTTAGTGGAAAGGACAACAGAAGTCTTTGTCGTCCGCGAGTTTTCTAAAGTCATTTCCTTTTTGTTCTTTTTTATTCGCGGAATGTCTCAATGGATTTAAGCAAAGAAACACTGTAACCTACAGTCGACAAAAAAGAAAAGGGGAAAAAAAGAGCGTTCAGAAGAAAATTCAGGCTTATCACATAGTAAACATACTTTTCTGACTTGAAGCACTTCTAAAGCACTATTTTCTTTTCCACTGCCTTATTGATATGCGAAGAAATGAAAGCAGGGCACTTTTTTTTGAAGAAATAATTAATTTTCACGCTATCAGTTTCAAAGTCAACTTCCAAAAAGTTACGATTTTGGGAAACATAAAACAGAAATGTAGTATGGGAGAAATATTCTTCACACAATACGTGGAAATACATCTAAATTATTAACACAGCAATCAGACAACTCTGAGTTTCGTGTATTATGCTATTTCTCATGTAACATTAATCACATCAGAAAACTTGAAAATTACACCACCCTGGGGCGGGAATCGAACCAGCATCTCCCGACTTCCGTTCAAATATGCTAACCGTTAAACCATCCAGGACGATAAAGTTTAAAGTACCTGAGTGTTAAGAACCAGAATAGTCTCTGATTTTCGCTAGTCAAAGCAAAGTAATCGTGTGGCTAAGTAAATTTAGCTGAGCAACTGGAGATTTACTTAGCCACGCCACGATGAAGCGGACTTAGCTTTCACTGGTGAAAATCAGAGACTATTCTGGTTCTTAATACTCACCTACTTGAGACTATCGTCCTGGTGGTGTAACGTTTAGCATGCTCGAACGGAAATCGGGAGATGCTGGTTCGATTCCCGCTCTGGCCGATGTAATTTTTCAAGTTTTCTGATGTGAGTAATGTTACGTGTGAAATAGTATAATACCTGAAACTCAGAGTTGTCTGGTTGCTGTGTTAATGATTCATAAAATAGAAATTCCTTGGTTTTCATTCCTGTTTAAGGATGTGAGATTTTTTTGTAGGACGATTTTTAAATATTTCCGCAATTTTGTCTACATTCGGAAACGTTAATTTCAAACAATAAGATTTCCTAATTTCTTATGCTTTTCTGTTGATGTCAGTATGGCCATCCGGGTGACCGATTAGTCAGTAGCACTGACTTCTAGTTATTGTCACCACCCTGCCTCATCAGGAACCGCGCCTTGACTCAAGCTGTTGATGAGGCAGGATGATACTCTTGTCCTAGGACACTGGAGAGTTCCCCTTCATGAAACCAGGAGCCTTAAATTAGGTGTCGTGACGTTAGCGGACGTGCATTGGCGGACGGGTATGAAATCGTGGCATTAGCGGACGGAAATGCAATGAAAAAGAAATATCCACCCCTTCCCAGAGACAGGACGAATACCGGCGTAGAGGGTTGAATTTGAAAATTAATTATGATTGTAAACCAAAATCAACCAACTGTGCAGTTGCTAGTATACATTTTAAAGTAAGAAGCCACGAATGTTTCACAGAGTTTGAAAGTTATAGATTTGGGACAACTAGGAGAAAAAAAGGGGGGGGGGAAAGCTGGACAGAAGAATCGAAAATATTATTACGGAATTCGAACGCTAAAATGACCTGGAAAAAGGCATGACAGCCTTAAGCTACGTTACCAAAATGCATTAGAAGTATGATATTTATTTATTTATTTTTAATCTGCAAATTAGTTGCATATACGTATAAAACATTTTAAAATGAAAAAAAAAATGAAAAAAAAATACAACAAAAAATAAAAAATACGAAAAAATAAAAAATGGAAATGAAACAAAAGAAAGAAAAGATTTGAAGAAAAGTACAAAAAAAAGTTGAAAAAAATAATAAAAAATAGGAAAAAACATGCAAGAATAGCAAAAAAAAAAAAAGAAAAAAGGAAGGGGTGGGTGTTTCTTATTCATCGCATAACCAATACTCCCAGAACTTGATTGTGATGACATCGGCGGTTCAAAAAAAAAATTCTTTGCACTTCTTGCATTTTTTTTTCATTTTTTTTTTTGTATTTTTTTTCATTTCTTTTATATTTTTTTTTGTATTTTCTTCATATTTTTTATTTTTTTTTTAAACGGTGAGAAGAACGTAGGCTTATCAAACGAAGGAACCACGTGATTGGAATTTTCTCATTTCCTACTGGTCAAGTGGGGAATCTACAGATGTGAACGGTGAGAAGGGAAAACAATTCTGGGAAGGGGTGGGTGTTTCTTACTCATTGCATTTCCGTCCGCTAATGCCACGTCCGCTAACGCCACGGAACCTTAAATTATACTCAAAAACCCTAACACACACACACATATCGAGGTACCACTCGGGTACTGTTTGTAATAATTTATGCTATGTATCTTTTGCAAGCCAAGATCTTTATGGGTGTGAAATAAAACGAGTGATTCGAGAGTATACATTTATTTAAGTACAACACATTGCATTTATTCGCGTCACTCACGACCACACCGGACACAGTCTGGGACATACTAAAGTGGAATTAAATCATAGCAACACATAATAAGGTTTAGTAATTCCTCAAATTGAGCGGTACTTAAGTACAAGTAGATGGATTAATGAATGTTATTGTCCTAAAATCAATAATAGAAGGTATATGAGTCATAAAAGTAAACAGCCAAACTGTAGCGGCGGCAAGAGTATTTTTCGACAGTCTAGTTTTTCAAAAATAATATTTATTATTATTATATGTTTTCAGATTTAGGCAAACGTAAGAAATAATCTGACACTGATGAAATGAGGTGTGGCCACAGAAGTGCATCTGCGCATACGCAAATTAAAATCTCTCTTCAATAAGAGATAACGTGGCGGTCGGGAGGGGGGGGGGTGTTAACCAAAACGGGGCGTCATCGTGCTGGATAATAACCGAAACCTATTGTTTTACCCTTGGCGCTGCTACAATGATTATAAGAATGGTAATCCGATTTTGTTTTGTTTCGTTTGAGGGTTAACGATCACCGTGTTACCTCTTAGGACTATTGGCACTAACCTGTCCCTAATTTAGGGCCACTGATTTCAACAAACCATCCATGCTTCTCCCGGTATTCGGGCTCTGATCTGACGAATGGTCAGAAGCCAGCGCTAAGACCACTGCGCTAGAGGGGCCCCAGGTAGCAATATTATGTTGTATAACGAAGTGAATTTCTCCGTCATTTGTATCCGCTCCGGGGTTCGAACCCGGGTCCCCTCATTCCGGAATAAGTTGCTCTACCAATTGAGCTACGCGGACGTTTTATTCTGATTCCTATCTGCCTTTATGTCGTGTGCGTCCTTCGGGCAGGTACGTCACATCTCCTGGTACGTTACAGTTGGACCAACCGTGGGCTTTCAACGGTTGGCCCGGCGACTCGGCGGCCAACAATTGGATATGTGTTGGTTCAACGGTTGGACCCACATTGGAAAACTGTTGCAAACAGTTTTCCAATGTGATCATGTGTTGTTGGACAACCATGGTGGACCATGTGTTGTTGGACAAACATCGGACAACCTTTGGACAACCGTTAAGTGGTCATTTGTTGATAAATGGTTGGTCATGTGTGGTTGGAAAAACCGTTGGCCAATCTTCGATAAACAACCAACCTTCACCCAACGCTGCCGACGCAAAAATATCATTGGGCCAACCGTTGGGCAATGTCAGTGTGCTATTTGGACGGCAACCGACACTTTGTAAACCTCTTTTGTGACAAAAATTCCCCATTTGTGATTCTGTGTGTGTGTGTCTATATTTCGTTACTTACCCAATAACTTGTAAATATTCCTCCAAAAGAGTTAAAATGTTAAACACTAACGACTGTGTTTTAGATGCAGCATTTTATCGTCCATACGTGTGTTCAATTTTAAATAAGTGGTTTGGTCTTTTCAAATTTCATATAATTAAGTTCAACTTATGTTATCCCTTCCTGTCTTTATTTCACGTAACTCTGTGTTGCAGAACCTGTGGGCATACAACTCTCTGACTTTCACACGTCTGAATACTTCATTTCAAATATATTATTAGCTATATTTCAACTCATGTTATCCCTTCCTGGCTTTATTTCAAGCAACTCTGTGTTGCAGAACCTGTGGGCATACAACTCTCTGACTTTCACACGTCTGAATACTTCATTTCAAATATATTATTAGCTATATTTCAACTTGGTTATGGTTTGAGCACACAGTACATTACTAAATTTACAGGGGCAGTTTTTGGGGAAGTTTCCTTTAAGTTATAAAGAAATTTACCATTGCATGTTTTTGTAGCAGTTCTTTTGAAAGAAAACGATGTGCATCGCTATATCCATCCGTCCTCTTTTGGAAAACATATCCCTGTACCTATTAGTCGCAATAAAAAAAATAGTTTTTGCATTGGGAGACTTTAAATGTCAGAAAGAATAATGTTCTTTGCCAATTGGTCTTTTTCCGATGCATAAATTTGCTACTTTGGGGAGCAAATACAATTTCTATCGAATTGAAAAATTTATTTATTTCATATCATTGCTTCTAAACACCAGACTGAAACAATTCCATTTTATATCGATTCCTTTTATAACAAAGGCCAGGGGGAGTAAAAATGCTTTATAGTTTCTTCAATATCTCTGTTGCTTCCGATTTGAAAAATTCTTTTTAAGTCTTATAAAGTTCCAGGAGAATGTTTTCCATGTAATTTCTGTTACGTTGACGTTTCTACTCCATCTCAACGCACATAGACAATGGGCGTTATTATTCAATAGGGAACTAAAGAATAGAGTTGGTGTAAAATGCTACAGTAGTTTGTTAATTTCCTCACTCTCCCGGAAGGTACGCGCGCAAGGCTGATATATCAAAATTACAGACACACTCGGGACTCACTAACCTAAAGATACTTAAACCGTTGGAGTGAATTCTGTTTAATATAAAGGTACAGGGTACAAGGGGAGAAATACTTAGCTTAGGAGCCTAACCCATACTTCCGTGACGTCACTCAGGCTTTCGTACCACCCTAACGCCTCTCGGTCACGTAATGTAGCTCATTGAGTACAACGACGCTAATCCTCGTTCAAAGATTGGACATGGGCTTATAAACATACTAGAAAACCCGTAATAGTACTAGATATCACGTAATATGACCCATTGAGCGCAACGACGCAAATCCTCGTTCAAAGATTGGACATGGGCTGATAAACATACTAGAAATAACGTAATGTGACTCATTGAGTGCAGCGACGCCAATCCTCGTTCAAAGATTGGACATGAGAAATCACGTAACAGTACTAAAATCACGCAATGTGACTCATTGAGTGCAACGACGCTAATCCTCGTTCAAAGATTGGACATGGGCTTATAAACATACCAAAAATCACGTAATAGTACTAGAAATAACGTAACGTGACTCATTGAGTGCAGCGACGTTAAACCTCGTTCAAAGATTGGACATGAGCTTATAAACATACTAGAACTCACGTAATAGTACTAGAAATCACAGAATGTGACTCATTGAGTGCAACAACGCTAATTCGCATTCAAAGATTGGACATGGGCTTATAAACATACTAGAAATCACGTAATAGTACTAGAAATCACTTAATGTGACTCATTGAGTGCAACGACGCTAATCCTTGTTCAAAGATTGGGCATGGGCTTATAAACAAACTAGAAATCACGTAATTATACATATCCCTTGCTCCTGACCATTTTTGGTCCTGCAGTAACAGCGCGTAACGTTTTATGTAATATGACATAAATGACGTACTAATGAGGTGACACATGAGTGAAATTGACAAAGTGGCAGCTATAAGCCTTCCGGCACAGTTCTGTTGGTAGAACAACCGCTCTGGAGCAGAGAGAAGTGGGTTCGAATTCCACCACAGGCAAAAGGCTATGTGCTACATTCGTACCCGAATTAAAGTTAATATCCTGGCCGTTAGATTTGAAAAAATTGCGTGATAATCCTTCCACACAACGCATGGAATTAATTGATTCTTTTACAATGAGGTAATCATTCGAGAACGGTTGTCGGCTGACCCTAAACCTACGATTTCGTGCTCTCCGCTTCTCAAGACGCCATGATGTAACGTAGTACCTGACATGATTAGATGATGTGCTACTCAGGTGACGCATAAGCGAAATCGACAATGACGTAGTGATAAGTGTGCTGACATAGTTTTGTTGGGAAGACAGCAGCTCAGAATTAGTTTGACGTGGGTTCGAAATGCATCACTGGCAAATGCTACATTTATTATAAGCGCCAGTTGCAGATGTTTCTGGCAGGTTTGAAAATTGAACTGCATAAATAAAAGGTGGTTAGGAAAGGCGCAACTTACAAATAAATCGGAGGGAATCTTTGCTTCCTTTCTATGTTTTTAAACTAAGGCTCAGAGTCGGAGGGAAAGACCTTTTCTCATGACATTTCTAACTTTTCGTAATGAAAAGATTTCCGTAACTGCGTGTTTCTGTTTCCTATATTTTCGCAGATGAATTTGCTCCCAATGATGAAAATTTGAACATCGATTAAAATATCCCATTGCAAAAATCATTTTCTTCTTAGATACCGTTCAGGCATTAAAACGTTTTGCACATATTTTCTGCTCATAAAAATTCACATTGCTTCCGCCAGATGGCGTACTCTTATATCCTGTTCTCGAAATTTCAAGTTTTAACGATGTGATTTGAAAAAGTAAAAAAAAAAAAGAAAGAAATTATCCGACAGCTTTTCTGCTGAGAAATACTTTGCATATAATTTCTAACTTTTCTTGGCACACAATTTTTCCACTAGAGGGCGCAAATACATATTTTCATTTTCAACATATTTGCAGCTGCAACTACGATTATAAAAACCCGACTGGAATTTTTTTTTCTGTCATATTCCTGCGAAAAGAATTATGAAGCATTTCCTGTCCGTAACAATACACAATGTGACCCCTAGGGACATTATCTTTCTTAAATAGCGCACACATTTCCCGCTAGAGATCGCATACGTAATCTTTTCTTGCTATCTCTTCATCTATCAGTCGTATCTGAAAATTTTATTTTCTATCGAATTTATTTTGGAATAAAAAAATATTTTGTGCCTACTCTCAACCTTTTCATAATTCGCAATTTTGAGGCGAAGTGGCAGCTGAAAATGTTTTTATTTAAAACAACTAGGGGCTGCACCTCTCGGCTCGCTATACGCTCGTGTCCAGAGTAGCGCTCGGGCGCTGCAGCCTGATCTCCAAGTACATAACATGAAATAAAAACTGGAAAATTCATATAAATTTCAATTTTTGTTGCATGTCTAAGCAAATAAGGCTTGTGATTCCGAAATTTCAGAGTTTTTTTACTGTCGTTAATTTTTGGAAGGTCGGACTTTTGTCGTTTGAACTTATAGCACTTACTAAATTTACCACTAAGGAAAACAGAAGCGGACCAAAAAGCATTTTCGTAAATCGTAAACCGTTATGCTAAACCGTTAAGGTGGACGTCAAGTAATTTTGCTTCCTGTACTTCCAATGAAAAAACTTTTGTACACATTTCCTTCACAATTATTGTGTTCCCAAGGATTGAAATTTGAAAATCGATTAAATTAGCATCATTTTATAACTTGGAATACTTAATATTTTCTAAAACATAACCATAATTATATAAAAAATCAATAACTTTTCTTTTGGTGGTGTTGGAACCAGAAAAACGATGGCGCGACCTATACTTTCATGACGTCAGTAGATAGTTATGTTTTAGAAAATATTAAGTATTCCATGTTATAAAATTTAATCTATTTTAATCGATGTTCAAATTTTCATCTATGGGAACGCATTAATTACCTAGAAAGAAGACGACGCGACCTGTACTTTGATGACGTCAGTAGACAAACAAATGTTGGATTGCATAATTATGGTTATGTTTTAGGAAATATTAAGTATACCAAGTTATAAAATGAAGCTATTTTAATCGATGTTCAAATTTTCATCCTTGAGAACGCATTATTTGTGAAGAAAATGTGTACAGAAGTTTTTCCATTGGAAGTATGGAAAGCAAAATTACATGACGTCCACCTTAAACAATTGGGATAGCTTTACCAAAAAACCATATGCATAACAAATTCTCTGTGTCACCATGGCAGCAGGTCACGAGACCAGAACGTTCCTCTGTGGTTATCGCGAAGACAGGCAAGCCGTTCGATTCTTTCCTTTGTGTCTTTAAAAAATGCCTAAAAAGCACAAAATGACTTTTTCTTAAATTTCTTTTTTATAAAAAAGGGACGATAGTTGTAAGTTTATGCTGTCAAAATTGCAATGCGTTATAATTTATAGTTTGCCATATATCGTGTTTTTTAAACGGATCCCATCACGAAATAGAGGATTTTGTGAAATTTAGAAATTTAATTTCTCGTAAACTAAATCGAAATTCAAAACAAGTTTGTAAAATCATGCAATGCATTGATTATAATACGCTTTCCAACATACCAGAAATCATTACTCAAGTTATCACTCAAGTTATGAGAACAATGGCTGTGGAATAAATCTCGGTCCTGTACCCTGACCCTTGATCCCATATCGATGATATTCAACAGAACCGGTTCGGTATGCCTACGAAATTACATGATAAAGGTTTGTCGCAATCGAAGCATTTTTACGTAAGTTATGATGCATAAGGGCTATGGAATAGATTCCGCTCCTGTGTCCTAACCTTTGACCCCATTTCGGCCATTTTCAACAGAATTTGTCCCCAGGGAGGCCCCTACAACATACTAACATTTCATCCAAATCGAAGCATTTTTATGTAAGTCATGACGCATAATGGCGATGGAAGTGATTCCGCTCCTATGTCCTGACCTGTGACCCCATTTCGTCCATTTTCAATAGGGTTTGTGGCCAGGTGGTCCCCTACCACATACTAAAATGTAATCGAAATCGAACCTTTTGTACGTTAGTTATGACGCATAACAGCAGTGAAATGGATCCCGCCCCAATATACCGACCTTTCACCGCATTTCGTTTACTTTAAAGAAGGTTCCTTCCCAGGTGATACCCTACCAGATACTAAAATTTCATCGAAATTGAACGATTGTTACGCGAGTTATCGTGCGGACGGACATACGCACACAACGCGTGACGTAATGAATCAGATGGGAATCGCGACCATCTGCTTGCAAGAGTATGACGTCATAAAACTTTAATAGGAACCACACACAACGCGTGACGTAATGAGACAGATGGCGTGACAGCGCGCCAACATTCTCAAACGCGAGATTGTGACGTCATAAGATTTCTAAGCATTGGAAACATTAATGGAACGGCGCCATGACACTAAAAACGTTATAATTCGGGGTGGTTATTTTAACCCACTAAACGAATTCTCCTAAAATCGAGATCAAGATAAATCGATTTCTAGTAACAGGAAACGGTAGGTTAACGACTTTCATCAAAATTCTTAGAGTCGTTTTCAAAATAAAATTTACATACATATATACATACAAGAATTGCTACTTTAAGGTGGACGTTGCCGCCCCTGTGGCGCAGTGGTCTAAGGCGTTGGCCTCTGATCATTCATCCGTAAGGGGTCCGGGTTCGAATCCCGGTCAGGCATGGATGTTGTGTTTGTCTTACGGCACTGGCTCTCTCCCTTCCCTGGAACCAGTGACCCTAAATTAGGGACGGGCGACTGCTTATAGCCCATTGAGTTGCTCACGGTGGTCGTTAAACCTCAAAAAAAAAAAAAAAAAAAAGGTGGACGTCAGGTAATTTTGCTTCCTATACTTCCAAAGGAAAAACTTCTGTACACATTTTCTTCACAATTAATGCATTCCCAAGAATGAAAATTTGAACATAGATTAAAATAGCTTCATTTCATAACTTGGAATACTTAATATTTTCTAAACCATAACCGTAATAGTATTTTATAAACCATAACCGTAGTAATATTTTCTAAACCATAACCGTAATTATGCAATCCAACCACAGATATCATATAAGGAACTAGATTGGCTGCCCGCTATTTGTGTAATACTCTTACGACGTGGCATCAACGAGCCACATTGAGCGGGTCAGTTTGAGAGAGTGTTCTGTGATCTCTATGTGTGTTACGAGATATCGAATATGGTGAAAGCATGTTCTGCAATAAATTGCAGTGCCCGAGACAATCAAAACAACAAAGAAAGTGGGATTTCATTTCACAGGTGAGTGTTTGTAGTCAGTTTTACGAATTTAAAGATTTCTGTTAAGTATTAAGTTGACCCAATGGTAGTGTGTAAGATTCATCTGAGTGGAATATACCACCTGTTAATTTGTAATAGCGTTAAAGTCTAGTTAATATTAATTACAGTTTGTAATGAATATTGCAATAGTTCGAACAAAATATTGACAGTTATTTTATTAAATGCAAGATATATGCCACTTCACACAAGTAAAACATCTTTCCATCACGATGAATGCTCAAAACAATTTGCTCATAAAAGTGGTCTTTCAATACATATGCTTCTTCACACAAGTGAAAAACTTCAGGAATGTGATGGATGCTCAAAACAATTTGCTCAGAAAGGTCATCTTTCATGTATATGCTTCTTCACCCAAGTGAAAAGCATCACCAATGTGCTCTATGCTCCAAGCAGCTCACTTTTTTGGTGAGTTGTGCTGCTGTGATAAAACCTATCTGCTCACTATGGGAAATATTCATTGGTGAAATATTTTGCTGGTACTTGTGGATGCTAATGTCCAGTTGATAAGTATAACAACATAAGTATAAAGTATAACAACATGGTGTAGTGGATTATGGAGCTGGAACTGTTGATAGTGATTCCGTTCCTGTTGCACCAGAGGCTTTGGTTGTTATGTTTCCTACAGTGAATTGTGACAAATACAGATTTTTAAAAATTATCATTCAGAATTTTTTAAAAGTAAGATGCAATTTTATAGCAAAGTCATTTAACTTGACTCTACACAAATCACGCGTACGTCAATCACTCACTCGTACTATAATTTTTTAAAAATCAGTAATAAGGATTTTCAAATTTTCAGTTATTCTTATGTGCTGTAATTGCACATATTTGCTAACTTTTAAACACACAGGAATTTAAGATTTTCCTACAAGTTTTTAATCTCTTGCCAGAACTTATGCTTTTCTCAAAATTCTTCCCTTTTTTTATTTCGTTATATTAACAAATAAAGTAATTTTGAAGAAAATAACAAAAACCAGGGTTGGCTAGTTTTTGATGGTTTTAACCATGATTTAAACAGTCATCAAAAACTCTGGTGTCAAAAACCTCAAATATCCCATTTTAATTTAAAAATAGCCTTTTAAGATACATAGCATGAACATGTGTAACATTTAATTATTAACAGGTGAATAATATAATGCCTGTAGTAAGGTTCTTTAAGTAGTGTAACTTTATATTATGCAACATATTCTAGATAGATACATCCACAACTGTTGGTGCATGCTATGTTTGGCTTAGTCTCTTAAAAGTTCCCTTATATCACATATTGAAAAGGTGAAAAAATGAATAGAGCAAATTCTGAACCCATTTTATTATTTGACTTACATTTTGCATGCTAAACATATGGACGAAGGATTAATCAACACACAAAAATGATCAGTCCGCATATGGGTGGAGGAAAGAGTTAGTGGGTGCTTTCCTCCAATAATTTCTTACGAAGTTGAGAAAACACCAGTCCCTCCATCCTATTTTAAAAGAAGTGAAAAGATGACCAATCCTGTGATCTGGTGGAAAGGAATTTCCAAATGTGAAAATTGTAAGACTGGTCTTGTTTCCGAACTTGTTAAAATAGAATGATTTTGCTGTTGTCCTGCCTCAATAGAGAGAATATTTTCTAACTTTGGCATTATGCACTCTAACCTACAAATTCATTTAGGTGTTAATAAATGTGCAAAATTAGTGATGTGATATATGCTACAAGGAAAAAATCAGCCAGACTTGTAATTAGTATTAACTCTGCAGAGTGTTATGTTAAAGTAATTATTTTGTGCATATGAAAAAAAAAATGAAAATGTTAACAAAAATAACACTTTTATTCCTCGGTGTTAAGAAATTTGCAAAAGGAAAAAAATAAATACCTACAAGGCGAGTTCGAACTTTTAATAAATGTATTTAATGCTAATAATTTGTTTAAAAACAGTAGGTAAGGCTTTATTTTTCGGTCTAGTAGTTTTTGATGATTTAAACCAGTTTTATACCCTTGTCAGGTCAAAAATTGTTTTTGACATCAAAAAACTAATGTAATTAATACTATGGGCATTAATTTACATACCCCAAATTGATGCACATGGTAAACCAGGGGATAATTTAAGTTAAGCAACACTTTTTTTTTATGTAGGAATATTGGGGGTTTTGGCATATTTTTGAGGTTTGGCATTTTTCTGTGGATGTTTTTACTGTAGGAATTTCTTCAGTGATACCCAAAAAGTTTGGCAAGGAACTGGTCAACAGATATTTGTTTTTAACCAGAATCAATATTCCCTCTAAATTTTGCAGCTTGAGTGCAGTTGAAAATTTTCCGTCTTTTAAAATCAAGCTAATTTAAGATTGCTTTATGCAGGTGAAGAGGGAGCAAGGGTGATTGGCATTTATTGTAGAGGTTCCCATTTTCTTTCATGGGAATAGTTTTTGATCTGTGATGATAAATGTGCAAAAATGTCTTAGTGTTATTACAGTGTAGCGGAACCATAATTACATAATTTTTCCCAGTTAAATGACTTTGCTACAGTACTTTTTCTTTTATTGCACACAACATGTTTTTCACAATAGAAGCTATTGTCATCCCAATAGAGGGGTGAAGGCCTGCTCACATTTGTATACTGGGGCTCGTAATGTTATGATTGGGGTTTGAATTTTACTTGATTGCCACAATCTGACCAGTAATTGAAAGTACAGTGGAACCTCAGTTATATGTTTATCTCTTTTACATGCCATTCTGCATTAGTCCCGATATTTCACTATAGTTTCTATCACTTTTAACTCTGTTATACATAATTCATTTATACACGTTTTGTGTTTATAAGTTAAAATTTGAATTTCAGATTATCAACTGAAATTCAAATTCTTTGTTTCTTGGTCCTTTGTTTCTTTTATATGTAACTCAATGTGTTACAACTTTGAGAGAATTGAGACAGTGCTGACGAGTTGGTGTAGCCAAAGTTAAACAATGTCGTATCAGAGAAGAGTATGTTGTTTACATTCAACATAGCGAAACATTCGGTTTTGATGAAAAATAGGTTTCATGACACACGCACATATGCTGGATTTAAAAAAAATGTTAAATCCCAGAGACGAAACCTTGTGGCTCCACTATTCTGTGGCATAATAGAATAGAATCTTGAATGTGTCTTCAATTTTCAACATTCTGGTTTTAAAAGGGATGCACTTAGGATCCACAGAAGAAGAAAGCTGTTAATTAATGAGTTCCATACTGAAGCACTGGTCTCAGATTTTTAGTTGTGAGGATTTTACTTGATCTGTAGAATCATGATTTTTATAGAACGAGAGAATCATTGAAAGAAAAGCTTGTTTTTCAGACTTTTATGATTTTCTGCAATGTGATAAAATATATTATAATTTGTAACACTCATTTTTTTGTTTCCTGACTACCAATTTGACTTTAAATAGATCATTATTAAGGAACATCTGATTCTTTAAAGCGTAAATTTAACAATACTATTTATTAACCTCTTGGAATTTCATTTATGTTTTTTAAGACCACCTAGAAAAACATACAACCCAGGTTTCACTGTATTTGCATTATGTATCTAACTGTTATTAACTTTTGTACATTTTATTTTAAACTATGTCAGACCAGGTACTATTTCTTGAAATATTCATTTAATGATATGTCAAATGAAACATACAAAGCTTATTTAAGGAACCTTATGATTGTATTGTTCCTTATCCAACGATTAAAATTTGTGAGGTTTGGGGCATTTTCTAATTTAATTTAATAAAATGCAGTGTTATATATTTTATTATTGATCACCAAAACAATTTTAGTCATTTTTTTCATTCATTATGCAAAAGTTTTGCCTTAAAAATTTATTTTAAGTCTTAAGTTTTTAGATAACTTGTGTAAATATGCATATACTTCTGAAACAGAAATTGCCCTTGTGATATAGACTTGTCACTAGATATTATCAAGGAAGTTAGAATAAAATATCTGGAGATGCCCTTGTTAATGGACCACTACCGCTTTGCGTGAAGCCTATACCAGCGAGCAACGGCTGTTGAAGTGTAGGAAAGCTGATGGTTTCCAAGGCTATTGCAGTGTATTTTATGTTGGCCGAATCACCTTCTTTCATCGCAAATGTTTCCAATTTTGCATCGTGTGAGAAAATGCTGAATTTAAAAAACTCTTAATTATTTTGAGGCACTTTCCCATTTTTATTTTAGACTGAAATACACGAACATTACTGTGAATGCTGAACAAAACATAACACTAAAATTGAAATCTTCACTTGTGTACGAAGTATAATTCATTCTGGTTTGATATTAACATGATTTCTGCAACCCAAAACCAGGCAATTCCAAAATACACACAATTGAAATTACATGGGTATCATATAGCCAACATAAAATTCCCACACCTTGCCGCTTCACGGTTAAGAGACTCGGAGAATCTCCAGAAGTATTATTCTAACCTCCTTGGATATTATCAAATGCGCAGCATCAGAATATTTTATTTTTAGTTTTGAAATGACTTGTGTGTGCAAATATGCGTGTACTGCCAAAACAGAAATTGCTTCTGAGATATAGATTTGTGTGTTACTAGATATCATTGAATGTGCAACATCAGAATGTTTTTTTTTAATTTTTAAATGACTTGCATGTGTAAATATGCATATACTTCGGAAACAGAAATTGATTCTGAAGTATAGATTTGTGTGTTGCTAACTCAAACGTGCAGCATCAGAATGTTTACTTTTTAGATGACTTGTGTGTAAATATGTATATACTTCTGAAACAGAAATTGCTCCTGAGATATAGATTTGTGTGTTACTAGATATTACCAAATATGCAGCATCAGAATATATTAATTTAATTTTTAGATAACTTGTGTAAATATGCATATATAATCCAGAAACAGAAATTGCCTCCGAGATCTACATTTGTGTGTACTAGATTTTACCAAATCATCATCATTTTCAACCATTATCAATCCACTGCTGGAGGTAAGTCTCCCCAAGTTTCTTCCACAACCGTCTGTCTTGTGTCAGTCGCCCCCATGTTACTCCCGCATACTTTCGAATTTCATCCACCCATCTCCCATTTGGTCTTCTTCTGGGTCTTTTCCTATCCTTTGGAATCCAGTCTAAAATTTTGGCTGGGTTCAATGGTCTGTTCTTCTGACAATATGTCCAACCCATTGCCATTTCAGGGATTTTACTCTGACCATGATGTCTTCCACTCCTGTCATTTTTCTGATCCACGAGTTCCTCTTCCTATCTCTCCTGATATGCAGCATCTATTAATTTTAGTTTTTAGGTAACTAGTGTAAATATGCTTATATAATCCAGAAACAGATATTGCCTCCGAGATCTAGATTTGTGTGTTAGTAGATATTACCAAATATGCAGCATCAGAATGCTTTATTTTTAATTTTTAGATATGTAAATATGCACATACTTCCAAACAGAAATTGCCCCTGAGATACAGATTTGTATGTTACTAGGTATTGAATGTGCAGCATCAGAATGTTTTATTTATAATTTTTAGATAACTTGTGGCTGTACATGGATATACTCCAGAAACAAATTGTCTCCGCAATATATATTTTGTCACCATAAAAAGTAGGTTAAGTGTAAATTAACATATGGGCTGCTGTGTTAGCAACGCTCCTTCTCATTAACTAAAAGTAATCACCTTTATGAGTTGAATAACCACACCTTGTGTGATCCCAATTTTCACTAATGAGCAGATCTTTTTAGAACTCCTTATTTTTTAACATATGTTAGAAAACAAATGCAGAAATTGTCGGACGAATTCTCTGTCTATTAAGAATCAGGAATATGAATAATACCACCACACTTTTGATCCTTCGTAATGATAAAATTTGTCAGATATGCTTGCATATTAAAACTGACATCATGAATTTTTGGACTGAAAATCTGTTTTTAAGAAATTGTGGACTCTTATATCGATGAACGTCGGAAATTGTTTTCCGTGAATTATTGAACCCATCTCTCCACTCGAAAATAAGTTGCTTAGTATCAAATTCATTGTTTATTTTAAAAAAATGAACTGCAAGACTTCCCATGAATCAGTGACTTTTTTTTTTTTTTTTTTAATCGTAGGCATCGAAACGCCGTTTCCGGGGTATTTTAAGTTGTGGTCTAATATCTGATTTCCGCAATACTTTGCAATCGCCTTAAAGCTATCACTTGTACAGTACTAATAAATATCGATTTTTCTCAATATAATTATTCGTATTTTCTCCCCGAAATGTGTACTAGATACCTATCATCTAACCTGAGCCAGCGAATCGCTATACGAAACACGCATTTCGTTGAGCTACGGGAAGCAGCGTTGACCCGCTCGACATGGCTCCTACGCTGTCACGTCTCACTGGCCGGATGTCCAATCTAGTCCAGCCAATCTAGTCCCTTATACGATATCTGTGGTTACGATATATCAAAAATGGTGAAAGCTTGTTCTGCCCTAAATTGCAGTGCCCGAGACAATGAAAACAGCAAACAAAGTGGGATTTCATTTCAAAGGTGAGTGCTTGTAGTTAATTTTACAAATTTAAAGATTTCTGTCCAATATTAAGTTGACCCAATGGTAGTGTGTAAGATTCATCTGAGTGGAATATACCACCCGTTAATTTGTAATAGCGTTAAAGTCTAGTTAATTAATATTAATTACAGTTTGTAATGAATATTGCAATAGTTCGAACAAAATATTGACAGTTATTTTATTAAATGCAAGACATGCCACTTCACACAAGTAAAACATCTTTCCATCACGATGAATGCTCAATACAATTTGCCCATAAAAGTGGTCTTTCAACCCATATGCTTCTTCACACAGGTGAAAAACTTCAGGATTTGATGGATGCTCAAAACAATTTGCTCAGAAAGGTCATCTTTCATGGTATATGCTTCTTCACCCAAGTGAAAAGCATCACCAATGTGCTCTAAGCAGCTCACTTTTTGGTGAGTTGTGCTGTTCTGATAAAACCTATCTGCTCACTATGGGAAAAAGTCGTTGGTGAAAGTTTTTGCTGGTAGCTGGGGATGCTAATGTCTAGTTGATAAGTATAACAACATGGTGTAGTGGGTTATGGAGCTGAAACTGTTGATAATGATTCTGTTCCTGTTACATCAGAGGCTGTGGTTGTTATGGCTGTTGAAGTCTTAGGAAATCAGAAAATGCCATTAGCATATTTTTCGATTGACAAAATTACAGGGAAAATGTTAAGCTGTTTGGTGAAAGAAACACTGAATCTAATTGAGGGTGGCACAAAAGTTTTTTGGGCTTATTTGTGATGGATGTGCATACAACCAACAAATGTTAGCAAATTTAGCACCAGAAAGTATAGACACCATTATTTCAATTCAGAAAGAAGAATCTATAATAAAAAATACATGTGTTCCTTAATACTTGCCATATGATAAAACTGGTCAAACTGTTTTGCTGATTATCAAATTCTTAAATCTAATACTGGATTTATTGAATGGCAATACATTACAGGCATTACAAGAATCTGACAACCTTTCACTGGCTGTATCAATTGGAGGCCAAGTCATAGCACATCAGTTGCAATCAAAATCATGAGTTAGTGATAGTGGTTAAAAGTTGATATAAAATATTGTGGCCCCCAAAAAGTTCATCTGAATATCTGATTTCATACCAATTTTGAGTTTGAAACGTGTCAAGTTAGGGTTATTAGGTGTGCTACATGAAACAGTATTGTTCTGTTATTTCAGTGAATGTAGAGATGGTTATAATGATTGATACTATTTTCAATGAAAATTCATTAGTGCTTAACCAAAACGAATTTTCTTTTTCTTGTAACTCAGTTATAGGGGGAGGACACAAGGAAGAAGGCATTAGAAATTAGCATGGTATATAAATTGATAGGAAAGTAATTTAAAAAATGTAGTGTGGCAAAGTTTGAAAGTGATGTAGAAACAAACATTGTACTTAAGCCATATGTAGCTACTGAAGTCAAAAAAGCTATTGATTTGAACTAGGAAATTAATGATTGGCACTGGGCAGCTAGAAAACGTAATCTTTCTCCATATTTGCTGTTACCTACTTTTTTTTTTTTTAGTTATGCTTCAGAAATGTTAATAGTGGAACAAACTAAAAATATAAAAATATATTTCAAAATAAATTTTCTAAATTTTGCACCATACTAATTCAAAAAGAAAATTTTTATCTAAACTTTCTCTGTACAGTAGATTATGGTAAATTAGGACTAGAACACTTTGGCCCAGTTGAGTGCTGTCCCAGTTTTGTGAAGTTTTATCCCAAAGAGCTAATTTGGGATATTCTTTAAGAACTGTCCCAAATAAATGCTTTTCCCCAATTAATCAATGGCCCAATTAATGGGAATCTACTGTATATCAACTATTTCTATGTATAACAAATTTTAATATTTGAAGCATTTACTATGGCACACATTTAATGAAGTTTATGGATTCATACATAAGTGTCCTGTGTCAAACATGTATTGCATAAACCTGAATTTTCAAAGTTTTGCAAGCAATTTATTTCGTGAAGTTTTGCAAACTGAATTTATTTTATGATGTTGTAGGTTTCCCAAAAATGAGAATTTGAGAAGAGAGTGGGCTCTTGCCACAAAGAGGGAAGGGAAAACGAAAGGCTCTGTGTGGGTACCTTCTAAATTTTGCTACTTATGCTCAAAGCATTTTGTACCTAGTGATTTTGAAGTTTTCCAACAGCGGAAAATTCTGCGAGATAATGCTGTGCCATCTGTGTTTGAACTCCCAGGAAATGTAAAAGCACGACAAAGAAATGAATTTATCTCCCCTAAAAAAAAAAACACACACACACAAAAAGTGTCTCTGCTACTATTTTCCAAGTAAAACATGACCACACATATAGTATACAAACAGATGAAATCACCTATTTGAAACGTAAACTTGTTGAATCTGAGGTAACAATCAATCATGTTAAGAAAAAGTTGCATAGTGAAAAGATGAAAGGTGCAAGAAAATCTGTTACAATTGCTCACCTATTGGATGATCTTCAGAAACAAAAATTGTTGCTGGACGATGAAGAAACACTTCTTGGCCAATGTTTTAGTGACTTACAACTGAAACTGTTCACTACAGAACACCAAAAGGAATATTCTGATGACGTGCAAAAGTTTGCTCGCACCTTAAATTTATATTCTCCAAAGGTATATGAATATGTGAGAAAATGTTTGAATCTTCCTTGCAAACGCACTTTGCGAAGATGGATGGAAGGGATCAATGGTCAACCAGGCCTTTCAAAACAGGTATTTGAATTCATAAAGAAAAAAGTAGCTGATGGTGAGCATAAGTTTAAATATTGCACTATAATGGTTGACAGCATGGCTATTAAAAAACATGTTGAATGGGATCACAGCAATAAGAAGATGGTTGGGCTGGTGGATTATGGAGCAGGAACCACTGACTGCGATACTGTTCCAGTTGCATCAGAAGCTTTAGTGGTTATGGCAGTTGGGATATTGGGAAATTGGAAAATGCCATTAGCATACTTTTTAATTGATAAAATAACTGGTGTAGTGTTAAGCTCTTTGATGAAAGAAGTAATTATAAACATGCTTGATTATAATGTTGATGTTGTCGGGCTTGTTTGTGATGGATGTTCTAGTAATCAGCAGATGCTGGTAAATATAGGTGCTAATTTATCCCCAGATGTTTTACATAATTTCATCACCATTGAAAGGGAAGAATGTGCTGTGAAAATTCCAGTATTTCTAGATACATGCCATATGCTAAAACTTGTAAGAAATTGTTTTGCTGATTACAAATTTTGAAATCAGAAAATGGTAACATTGAATGGCGTTACATTTCAGCCTTGGAAGCATTGCAAGCATCAGAGAGCCTGACATTAGCAAATAAATTAACAAAACAGCACATTCAGTACCATCCAAATAAAATGAAGGTAAAATTTGCTGCTCAAGTGTTGAGTTCTTCTGTAGCCGCAGCCCTAAAGTTCTGCCAAAAGGCTGGATATAACAGTTTCAAAAATTGTGAGGCTACAGTTGAGTTTTTAGAAATAATTAATTACCTATTTGACATCCTGAATAACAGGAATATTTTGCTTATGGATATAAGGCACCCATTTCATGTAGAAGCGGGAAATCTACACAATTATTTTTGCTAAAAGCTCAGAGCTATTTAATGTCTCTCCAAACAGTTGATGGGCAACCCCTGCACATGGGAAGAAGAAAAAACTGCATTCATTGGATTTTCCTTTAATATACAAAGCACAATTTGGTTTGTTGAAACACACGTTCTAAATGTTTCCTCTCCTGTTAAATCCATGTTGACATACAAGTGGTCCCAGGATCATTTAGAACTATTCTTAGGTTCTGTTCGCCAAGCTGGTAGGTTTAACAACAACCCTACAACTAAAGAATTTTGTAGCATTTACAAAAAAATGCTGTGCCGGTGTGGTGTAGCACCAAGCAAAAATGGCTCTGTAATACCATTAGATGTTACAGATTTAATTGACATAAGTGGTGAACGAACACAAAGTATGGATTCTAAATGTTCAGGAGAACTTGCTGTATCATTTCTAACACATGTACAATATGACCACAATTCTTTAGGAAACATGCCACTTTCACCATTAATTGATAATGTATTATCTTACATTACTGGTTTTGTAGCCAAAAAATGCTTTTTACAGGCTGATTGTGATACTTGCCGTGCAGCTCTTATTTCAGAAAACACCAATTGCCTCTTAATATTGATTAAGGATAATGGTGGATTGACATATCCTTCAAGAGATTTAGCAAAAGCTGTTAATTTGATTGAAAAAGTTGTTAAATGTACTTGCCATCTTTCTGATGTAACAAAAAACCCCTCAAATTGGGGTTTGAAACTTGAAACTGAATACAGATTTTTAAAAATTATCATTCAAAATTTTTTAAAAGTAAGATGCCATTTTATAGCAAAGTCATTTAACTTGACTCTACACAAATCACGCGTACGTCAATCACTCACTCGTACTTTAATTTTTTAAAAATCAGTAATAAGGATTTCCAAATTTTCAGTTGTTCTTATGTGCTGTAATTGCACACACTTGCTAACTTCTAAACACACAGGAATTTAGGGTTTTCCTACAAGTTTTTAATCTCTTGACAGAACTTATGATTTTCTCAAAATTCTTCTCTTTTTTATTTCATTATATTAACAAATAAAGTAATTTTGAAGGAAATAACAAAAACCAGGGTTGGCCAGTTTTTGATGGTTTTAACCATGATTTAAACAGTCATCAAAAACTCTGGTGTCAAAAACTTCAAATATCCCATTTTAATTTTAAAATAGCCTTTTAAGATACATAGCATGAACATATGTAACATTTGATATTAACATGTGAATAATATAATGCCTGTAGTAAGGTTCTTTAAATAGTGTAACTTTCTATTATGCAACATATTCTAGCTAGATACAGCCACAACTGTTGGTGCATGCTATGTTTGGCTTAGTCTCTTGAAAGTTCCCTTATATCACATATCGAAAAGGTGAAAAAATGAATAGAGCAAATTCTGAACCCAAGTCAGTACTCTGACGAAGTGAAAAAGTTTGCTTGTACTTTGAATCTGTACTCCCCTAAAGCATATGATTACGTTCGCAAAGTTCTTAGTTTGCCATGCAAGCGCACCTTAAGACGATGGATGGAAGGCGTCGATGGTAATCCAGGCCTTACAAAACAAGTGTTTGATGTCATGAAACAAAACGTTGAAAATGGTGAGCAGTCATTTATGTACTGCACTGTTATGGTGGATAGCATGGCCATCAAAAAGCATGTTCAATGGGACCACAACAAGCAACAAATGATTGGTCTAGTGGATTATGGAGCTGGAAATGTTGATAGTTATTCTGTTCCTGTTGCCTCAGAGGCTTTGGTTATTATGGCTGTTGGAGTCTTAGGAAATTGGAAAATGCCATTATCATATTTTTTGATTGAAAAAATTACAGAGAAAATGTTAAGCTGTTTGGTAAACGAAACATTACTGAATCTAATTGAGTGTGGTATAAATGTTGTTGGGCTTATTTGTGATGGATGTACATCCAACCAACAAATGTTAGCAAATTTAGGTGCAAATTTAGCACCAGAAAGTATAGACACCATTATTTCAATTCAAAAACAAGAATCTACAATAAAAATACCTGTGTTCATTGATACCTGCCATATCATAAAACTGGTCAGAAACTGTTTTGCTGATTATCGAATTCTTAAATTTAATACTGGACTTATTGAATGGCGATACGTTACAGCCCTACAGGCATTACAAGAACCTGACAACCTTTCACTGGCCAATAAATTAACCAAAGGACATGTTCATTTTTACCAAAACAAAATGAAAGTCAAACTTGCAGCTCAAGTACTAAGTTCTTCAGTTGCCGCAGCTTTGAAATTCTGTCAAAAAACTGGATACCGTACTTTCAGAAACTGTGATGCCACAGTTGAGTTTATAGAAATAGTCGATCATTTATTTGATATTTTAAACAGTAGGAGTCCATTTGCCAAAGGTTTGAAAGCACCTATTTCAACCAAAAATTGGACATATGTCAAATCTTTCTTGTTAAAGGCTCGCAGCTACCTGATATCCCTTAAAATGCCCAATGGGCAACCACTCCACTTAAGCAGAAGGAGAACTGCATTCGTAGTACTAACAGCCAACATTGATAGTACCATCTGGTTTGTTGAAACATATCTTTTGAATGCAGTTTCTCCATTTAAATACACGTTGACCTACAAGTGGTCACAGGACCATTTGGAACTATTTTTTGGTTCCATATGCCAAGCTGGAAGATTCAACAACAATCCAAAAACGAAAGAATTTTCTAGTATTTATAAAAAAATGCTTTGCCGCTGTGGAGTGACACCGAGTAAAAATGGTTCAGTTGTACAATTACATTCAACAGCTCTGATTGACATCAGCCACGTACGAGTAATTGATGATGAAAATAATTGCTCAGGCAAACTTGCATTATCAGTTCTTAAATCATATGAACATGATTATTGCTATTTAAATGTAGAGCATCTGCAATTTTCTCCTTTAGTGGATAACGTGCTGGCATACATCAGTGGTTTTGTGGCTAAAAAATGTATTTTGCAAGCTGACTGTGACGTTTGTCGTGAAGCACTAGTAGCAAACAAATCTGATTACCTTTTGATAATGATCAAAGATAATGGTGGACTTCCACATCCATCAAAGGACTTAGTGAGAACTGTTAGGATTATCGAGAAAATTTTAAGGTGTAACTGTCATCTTCGTGATGTTACCAAAAGAACATCTAGTTGGGGCCTGAAACTTGAGACTGAAGTTCTTTCCGCTCTTGCAGCAGAAAGAGATTTGTTTAGCACAGTTAACTGTGATAAGTATGATTTTTAAAGAAAATAATTCGGAATTTCTTAAATATTAGATGTCATTTTGTAGCCAAGTCATTTAATTTTAATCTGCACAAGACACATTTACGTCAGTCTTTGAATCGCAGCATAATTTTTAAAATCAGTAATCGATTTCTTGTAGGTTTCATGTCTGTAGCATTTTTAATTCCAGATTTTTGTGATTACATGTTTTAAAGTGTAGATCCAGCAGGGTGGGCCACCACCTTTTTCTAACCCATAAAAGTGTACCTGTTGTTTTATTTTAGTACCTGTTGTTTAATTTATTTGTAATGTCTGTACATGTCTGGTAGGGCTGGTGGCTCACAATGGGCCGTGGTATTTTCGAGAATTACTGCTGATGAATCAAGTGGGTAACGTGGGATGTAAAAGCTGCACATCCTGTTTTGTTAATAATGTATATTAATATTGCATTTCATACCCCCCCCACACACACAAGCTAACCACTCTCCCACAATCTCTTTCTGGTTACCATTCTGTAGTTATAGTTGTGCAGTTGCTAATTTCACCAACTGATCTGTTGTTTTACGAGTCAGTAAGTTGTTCTTAATAGATGCATCTAAACAGTCGCTCCGCCGCCCCGGTGGCGCAGTGGTCTAAGCGATGGCCTCTGATCATTCGTCCGAACGGGGTCCGGGTTCGAATCCCGGTGAGGCATGGATGTTGTGTTTGTCTTACGGCACTGGCTCTCTCCCTTCCCTGGAACCAGTGACCCTAACTTAGGGACGGGCGACTGCTTATAGCCCATTGAGTTGCTCACGGTGGTCGTTAAACCTCCAATCAAAAAAAAAAAAAACAACAGTCGCTGTGCCATGTTTGTTTTAGTAAAAATAATTCTAGGTTAATATGTCTTCATACTGTATTAGCTATATATTTCTACAAATAGATCTAAGTATCAGAAAGTTTTTAAAATTGCACATTGTGTATTAATACAATGTATTATTTAAAATTTTTGGCACTGCAAAAATGTAAGTTGTTTATGCAAAGAATGTTTGGTGCTACTAAGACTACTTAAGTAATTCATTTTATAAATGGGAAGATTGAAACCAAATTTTAGTTACTTAAAAGTTCAATATATTCTTGACAATGAACCTGTTATGAAAATTTCTAAAATTGCATACTGTATATAGTTTGTTTACATACTGTTATTCATTTGTAACACAGCACATGCTTTGGTTATTGATTGAGCTCTCAAGCTTTACTTATTTCTTCGTCAGATGGTACTGAGATTAACATGCCATCATTATAGAGTCAGAAAAGATTCATCTTATGTTTTAGAGATAATAAAAAGAATTCCAGGTTAATTACTTCATACTGTTTTAGCAACGTATATTTACAAATAGATCTAAGTAACAAAAAGTTATAACCATAAGAATATGGTCGATTGTAATGTGCTGAAACAGTTCAACAAATGAGATGCATTATTCATACATTACTCGAATTACAAACTCTATGCACATTTTATTCACATGTTAGGAGTATTCTGATCCATTCTGATGACTGTAAATAAAGCATGATAATCAAATAATGTTAAATTAACTTAAGAAAGGGGGTGAAAGTCATGGAATTGAAGCATTTTGTAAGTCAAACAGTATACATGCTAGAATAGTAACACAAGTCATGAAGGTAACAAAATTAATACAGAACTATGTTAGCTTCATGAACACATGATACAGAACTGTGTTACCTTCATGACTTGTGTTACTCTTCTAGCATGTATACTGTTTGACTTGCAAAATGCTTCAATTTCATAACTTTCACCTCCTTTCTTAAGTTAATTTAACATTATTTGATTCTCGTGCTTAGGTTACCGTCATCAGAATGGAGCTTTGCTCCTCACATGTGAATAAAATGAGCATAGAATTTGTAATCTGAGTAATGTGTGATAAATGCATCTCATTTGTTTAACAAAAAGTTTTAAAAATTGCATATTGTTTATTAATATTACTTAAAATGTGTGGCACTGCAAAAATGTAAGTTGTTTATGTGAAATGTTTGGTGCTACAAAGACCACTTAAGTGATGCTACGTGGCAGTCTTTAAGTAATTCATTTTAGAAATGGGAAGATTGAAACAAAATTTTAGTTACTTAAAAGTTCAATATATTTTTGCCAATGAACCTGTTATGAAAATTTCGTAAATTGCATACTGTATATAGTTTGTTTACATATTGTTATTCATTTATAAGACAGCACATGCTTTGGTTATTGATTGAGCTCTCAAGTTTTGCCTATTTTTTCATCAGATGGTACTAAGGTTAATATGCCATGCCTGTTTGTTACTTGACTATAGTGCTAAAATGATAGTTAAAGAAATAATGTATTAGACATGTTTTTTTTATCTGCAATAGTAATGTATTTAGACTGTTTTTGTAGACATGTTCTTTCTTATTAAATTGTGCATAAATTCCTTTTTTGTTTGTTTGTTTGTTCCGTTTTACTAATAGATTTCAAATATATTTATGAAGATCATATTTCTGTTGAAATTGTGTAGGTATAGAACGTTTTAAATGAACTTCTGCGGCAAATAATGTGTAATCTAGACAAACTGGAAGATGTTCTGTTTTTATGCTACTACAGGAGACTGGAAAAAGTAAGTACCTGTTATTTATTTTTAGCGACGTAGTGTAAATCCGTATGGGGCAAAAGCGAACACGCGAAGTGTTTATTAACATTACAATAAGTTTGAAAATTTATGACATTGAAGCTTCCAAAAGTATTTGAAGGCACGCTTCCCTCTTATTGGACTGATGGCACGACGTATCGCGAGTAAGCAGTTTTCTGTGAATGTTTTGCTGTTAGATCGTTGCCCTGAAACAGTACTGAGTAATAATTCTTCTCATATTTTTTTAACTATTCAGAATGTTATTTATATCTGAAAATTATTATTTCTACAGTAAATGAAAGTGGTTTTTAAGCATATCACTAAGGAATAAAATTTTCTGTTTGTATGAGTCGCAACGCTGCTGTATTTCTCAGTGATGGAAATGCCGTGAATCGTTGCTGCCTGACCCGCTGATAATGGCGCCATGCTTTACTTGCGTCAGCAGCTCCTCGGCCAATCTATTCTCTTATATGATATCTGTGAATCCAACCTCCTTGAATCCAACATTTATTTGTCCACTGACGTCATCAAAGTACAGGTCGCGCCATCTTCTTTCTGGTTTCAACACCACCAAAGGGAACGTTATTGTTTTTTAATGTAATTATGCTTATGTTTTAGAAAATGTTAAGTATTCCAAGTCATAGTATGAAGTTATTTTAATCGATGTTCAAATTTCCATCCTTGGGAAGACATAATTGTGAAGGAAATGTGTACAAAAGGTTTTCCTTGGAAATACAGGAAGCAAAATTACTTGACGTCCATCTTAATAGTGTGGGATAAGGGCAATGGAATGGATCCCGATCCTATGTCCTGACCTTTGACTCAATTCGTCCCATTTTCAATAGGGTTCCTCTCCAGGTGGTCCCCTACCACACACTAAATTTTCATCGAAATAGAACCATATTTACGCAAGTTATGACGCATAAGGGCAAATGAATGGATCCCGCTCTTATGGCGTGACCTTTGACCCCACTTCACCCATTTTCAATAAGATTCGTCCCCTGCTGGTCCCCTACCACATACTAAAATTTCATCGAGATCGAACCATTTTTACGTGAGTTATCGTGTCGAAAGACGGACGGAAAAAGCTGGAGCATATACGCTTCTTCAGTTCAACACAATTTTATTAACAAGGTTGGGTTCAGGAGGCGAACATGGCGTCCTGGTACATATATTGTACGGTAAAATATACAAACTCTAAAATTCTATGTACATTATATACAGCACGATGTATTGATTCACAAAGGAGCCTCGTAGTAAGAGGTACAGGCATTTTGCACAAGAACAATAAGAGAGATTGTCGAAACTTTTCGTCTCGAAGCATAAATATATTATAGTGCTGACAAATAACAGAACGAGAATATTATAATGAAGCACTGTACAAAAGGAGAACTGTAGATGACAAAGTAGACAATGTGAAACCTAAGGCAAACGGAATTACGATGTCTTAGTTCTGGTAGAAAAAATGATAATTAAAGAGAAAACAAGTAAGACAATATACATTTGTACAGTATGGTGCATATATATTCACATGTGTTAGAAGATATAAGCTGTATGTTGAAGTTTGATTCCGAAAACCAATGGTGAGCATGCACGTTGAACTGAAGTTCAACAGAGCTAGGAGCAACGAGGTTATAAACTACCGACAGTCAGTTGTAACGTCGCTGGCATGCCGGCGAACCAGGAAGCGGCCGGAGACCAGGTGGAACGGAAATGCTGTTCTCTCTGTTGGGCGACGGCCACAAGGTTCTCTAGACGAAGTCTTGAGAGGAGACGCTCCCGAAAGTGGCACAGTAGTTCCACAGAAGCTTGGTGGATGGTATAAGGAGATGAGATATCTCGGCAGCGCTGATGAAATACGTAAATGACATGTTTCACCAGGATGAAAATATATGAGCAGATGGGTGGAAGCTTGACTGTCGGAGAGACCTGCAGGAGGAGTGTCTTATAGGCATCGAAAGGAAGATCAGTTGTGGCTGAACGTTGAGCAATGGAAAATGCAAGATGGAGTAGTGGAAGGAGGATGACACAATGTAGATAAACGTGAGAGACATCAGCTTCTTGAGCACAGAAGGGGCAAAGAGGTGAGTCAAGAATGGTCATGCGGTGGAGGATGGAAGGAACGGGAAGACGGCGGTGGAGAAAAAGCCAGTGAGTGTTTATTTCAAGAGGAGCTGAAAGAGGAGAAAGGGTAGCAGACCAGACAGCGGTGAGAGAGGATTTGGAGACATCAGGGATGTGAAGGGGAGAAGGAGAGTGGGATTTTAAAAGTAACCGATCGAGAACTGAGGTTGAAAGAGAGGATAGTGGAAGTGTAGATCTGCCGACTGAAAGAAAGAAAGGAAGGGGGAGGGAGGCGGAAGGAACAAAGGTCAGGCCGGTGGTGGTTGCGAGATGAGGAAACTTAGCAATGATGGTAGAGAGAAGGGAGTCATAGACAGAGCGAGAGGAGGGTGAAAGGAGAACGGTGGGTGGGAGGCTGGCGTAGGGTCGCCAGGACAGATCTGATGTTACAAGGTCTTTGACGGTTACAACTCCGACTCGGAGCCAAGAAGGATAGGCGAAGCATGAAAGATGAGGGGGTGAAGAAGAGAGGAGAAGAACAGGGGTTCGGCAAGGAGTTCAGTGGTGGAATCGGGTGGGGATCGAGTGAGCGGGAGAGAGCGGAGAAAAGTAAGAGTCTCCCGTAAGGCAGGAGGAAGGCGAGAGTGAGTGGTAGTACGGAGGTCCATTAGAATGAAAGAAGTGAAAGTAAAATTAGTGTTCGAAGAGGTGATGACATTCCTTGCGGTAACGGCGTCGGCAACAGGTGAGGTATGAAGACGGAGGAACGACGTAATCCGGAGAGCTTGATAGTACAGTCGTGTATCAATTAGGCCAATGCCACCTTGGTCAGGAGGAAGGCTGAGCTTGGGGGCACTGAGCCAGTGGTGTCCGGTCCAGATAACTGAGGTGAAGCAGCGAGTGATATCATTGAGACGAAGAAGTGGGGATTTAGTAGCAAGCCAGGAATGTGTGCACATGGAGAGAAGATATGTTTGCGCAAGACGTGCACGGTGAAAATATGAAGTGCAGAACTGCGCTTTTCGCCAAAACGCAGTTGACCGATGAAGACGTGGCTTGATGGTATTCCACGTTGTGCTGGAGGCTTCACCTCGGACGCCAAGATGTACGCCAAGGAAACGTTGAGAGGCTGAAGACCAGTGCGCTCCCCAAGGGGAATCCAAACGGTCAACCCATGAGCCGCACCACAGGCCTGTGCTTTTGGTTGTATTAATCGCAGCTCCGGAGCAGGAGGCGTAATCGGCGAAAAGACTTTAGAGCAAAGAGAACTGTGAATCCAGGCGTATACAGAAGGTAACGTCGTCTGCATACGCCACGGAAGTGGTGACATGGTGTCTCGTGCAGGCGATGAGTGGCGACAGGGTGGCTTGAAAGGAGCGTTGAACGGAGCGGAGAAAAGGTTCTAAGGCTATAGCGAAAAGTTGACCGGAGAGTGGGCAGCCTTGCCTCACTCCACGGCGGAAGAGGATTGGTGCTGTAAGAAAGGTGGGCAGCCTTGCCTCACTCCACGGCGGAAGAGGATTGGTGCTGTAAGAAAGGTGGGCAACTTGACCTGGAAACTGGCGTCCTGATAGAGGGAGGTGAGGAGAGAAATAAACGGAGATGGAAATCCAAATCGGAGAAGTGTGGCGGAGAGATAAGTGTGGGAGATATTATCAAAGGCGGACTGTTGGTCTAAAGAGAGGAGGGCGAGGGGTTCAGAGCGGGAGCGCGCAAGGTGAATTAGATCAGTCAGGAGATGGATGTTGTGAGATAGGGAACGGCCGGGAACTGTGTAAGTCTGGTTAGGGGAGAGGATGTAAGTGAGGATGGGATTTAGTCGTTGTGAAAGAAGCTTGGTATAAAGTTTGTAGTCGAGATTCAGTAGGGAAATTGGGCGCCAGTTCACCAAGTCAAGGAGATCACCTTTTTTGGGGAAAAGGACAACGTATGCATTTGTGAATCCCCTCGGGAGAGGAGAGTAAGTAAAGGCAGCAGAGAAAGCGGATAGGAGAAACGGAAGAAGAAGAGGCAGAAAAGTTTTATAAAAGCTAAAAGTTAGGCCGTCCGGACCCGGAGCAGCACTAGAATTCAGAGAAAAGAATGTAGTGTTTAGTTCAGAGGGCGTGGGGGAAAGCAGTAGAGAAGAAGCGAGATGGGGGGAACCTGAGGTAGATTAGAAAGGAGAGAATCCATTGCTGCAGAGGATGGTTGAGGAGGTTCACTGAACTTCATGGAGAAGTACTGACGGACATGGGAACAAAGCGCAATCGGCTCATCTGATACCTCTCCAGAAGAAAGGCGTAGATGATGAAGTATGGACGAAGCTCGTCGGGTGTTTTCCATCGACGTCAGGAACTCATAGTTGTAAGCATCCGGCGTCAGGTGTTGCAAACGAAGTCGGCGGAGAGCTTGTTGCGCCAGAGGTGTCAGAAGAGATCGAAGCTCTTCTTGAAAGGAGGAGAAGAGAGGATCACTGAGACTGAGCATGGATAGCATTGAACGAACATAGTCTAGGCGCATGCTCTGGAGTGTCTTTAGTTGGAAAAAGTAGTTTCGGACATGCAGAACGAGCTGTTGCTTGATCTCCAACCAAGAATTTAATCCGCAGAGTGCAGATTGAAGCTGCGGTCGTCTGTCACTCAGGAATGACCGGACCGAAGAGCAGAATGCCGGGTCGGAGAGAAGTGCGTCATCAAATGTCCACGGGCGAATTATTCTGGGTTTGAATGGTGCAGTATGGACTATGATGGCAATGGCGCAGTGGTCAGATGAGGCCGTGGGATGCACACTCGATTCTGTCACGGCAGGAAGTAGAGTACTGGAGGCATAAAACCTGTCAAGGCGGGCTAAGAAAGGATTTTGCGCATGAGAGGAGCGCCTAGCGTAATTAGTCGACCATGGATGAATATGCCGATGTACATCATGAAGAGCGTTGTTCGTGACAACTGTCTGGAGCAGGTTCGCCAGGGCATGGCGGCGCTCTCTATTTGTAGAAGACCTATCCAGAAGATGATCCAGGGTACAGTTAAAATCTCCATCAACGAGAACATGGTCTGACGGTGGGATATGGTCGAGTGCTCTGCGAAGACGCGTGAAGAGAACTGATAAATGTGTTGTAGTGCTTGGAATATAGATATTGAATAAATGATATCTGGAAGACGCGATGGTAAAGGATGCATGCTGTAAGAGATCTCGACAAATATTTCGTACAGAGAGGGATGTGATAATAGAATTGAGAGTATGACTAATGCCGATGGCAAGACCGCTATGAGATGTTAGTTAATAGGCGTGATGAAACACAAAGTTCCACTGGCGCCATCGGGAATAGACGGTATATGGTTTGCAATTTGTCTCTTGAAGGAGGAGAATATCAGCCCCCAACGGGTTGAGGTCTTCATATGCTAGAGAGTTGCTGAGGGGAAGCGAATGCCCTGCAATTAAGTGACACGATCTTGAATTGTGGGGTTCCTTGCCTCTAACTGAAGATCTTTCAGAGCTGGAGGAAAAGACTTGAGACGATTATAGAAAATTTGTGCATACGGATGGGTGGGAACATTCTGGCGGCAGAAATGCGACACATTGAAGATCTGCTACGGCACAAGTTGGCGAAGCGATGGATTCTTGACTGCTAAGGCACGCGCTATTGCGTAGCTTGTCGGATTCGTTAAGTATGTATGGAGATCAATGTATGAGAGTGGTACGGGAGGTATATTGGCTGTCTGGAGAAATGCAGCGAACTCTTCGACCGTGGGAAAGGAGACTTCGGCTGGCGAGGTGTGCCGAGGACAACTGCTGGAGAGGGAATTTGAACGAGGTGAAGTAGAGTTTTGCTTCTTCGCTACTCGCCTGCTGCGACCAGAGCCGCGGCGCTTCAGTGGAGGCTCGGTAGTCTCATCCTCACACTGCGTCTCTGGACCAACGGACTCCACATCAGCTGTTTCGGAGGTTCCAGTGGTAATAGCTGGTTGTAAACCCTCTGAAAGGGACTCAGTGGTGGAGCGACGACGTTGCGGGAGTGAGGAGGCATCTGTAGGAAAGTCCTCTAGTGAAAAAGAGGAAGCGGCTGTGGGAGCGTTGCGTTGACCAACGTCTGTAAGCGGACTTTTTCATCATATCTTGGCTCCGAGGCCTGCTGTGCTGAAGTAGATGGTGTAGTACGCTTCGAGGTAGGAACAGTACCTGTAGGAGCGCCAGTCGGAGTCGGTGGAACTTGATGTGGGCAGTGCACGCGAAGATGGTTTTCGCCATTTCAAAGCGTGCAGTGCAAGGAGGTAATGACGTCGATTCTCCGACGTTGCTGGCCACACCGTAGGGTTAGGATCTTCGGGCACGCAAGCAGATGATCGTCCGACGGAAATATGACACGGGCACTTCGACGAAACCCTGCAATGGATTTGTCATCGGGATCTCTGGGCGCCACCGAAAGGGTCGTTATTGGTCCAACCACTCGGCCAAATTTGCTGAGTAAAGTGCATAGAGCGACATCTGAGACTTCAGGCGGGACTGGGTGGAAAGTGACCTGAATAGGTCGCTGCGCCACAGGTTCAGCCAGAAGATGCACATCTTTGATGGATAAGCCAGCAGTCATCACAAGGTCTGCATGTTCTTTACGGGCAAAATACACTAATACGGCCCGTGGCTTTCGAGCCATATGAGTGATATAAGCTCCTGTAGGAAGCATCTTCTTTAGGGCAATACTATATTCCTTGAGTTTCGTGTCTGGTAATGCATCAAAACAGACACCGAAATCCATTGTGGAGAAAAATTGTTTCCCGGCTGGGGAATCCTCTGGGATATCGATGGTGGCAGAACTACCCTCAACACTGACGTAAGAGTCAGGAAAAACGGGAGTAATAAACTTGGGTGGAACTCTTGCTCCGGAGGTCACTTTGGAGTAAGTGAGAGACATAGAGTTGGCAGCGGAAGGATACAACACAGTGCTGATTGCTGGTAGCGGCTTGGTAAACTGAGTTGAGCCAGTAGAAGGCAACGCAACCGTGCAATCGGTCACATCCATAGCTTCGGCAAATGAATCAGGGACGTGCGTCAAGGTGACGTCACTCTCCTGGACAGGGATATCAGTTTGAGCTTTTGCAGAGGAGTCGCGCGTCACATCTTGAATGCGTATGATGTCTCGGACAGGCATAAATGCTGATTGGTCTCCTGAGAGTGAGGAGGAGGAGGAGGTTGAATGAGCATCACTGATGTGGGCGTGGACATCACCCTTCTCAGTGCCTGCCATTGAAAATGACGAGGACTAACTTAAGTATCGATCAGCTTGATCGAAAATAATAAAACGCTGAATGCAAACAAAATATGCAACTCACCGACTTAGGAGCTGTGTAACGTACCAGGAGATGTGACGTACCTGCCAGAAGGACGCACACGACATAAAGGCAGATAGGAATCAGAATAAAATGTCCGCGTAGCTCAATTGGTAGAGCAACTTATTCCGGAGTGAGTGGACCCGGGTTCGAATCCTGGCGCAGATAAAAAATGACGGAGAAATTCACTTCGTTATAATGGCGCCCGAACTATCCGGATGACCCGACCGTTCAAAATCTCGCATTGGTGTGATGTTATTTCCACACCGCGAGATAGGAAAAATATGAGCAGCACTTCAAAAGAAAAATAAGGGAGATGATGTAACGTACCAGGAGATGTGACGTACCTGCCAGAAGGACGCACACGACATAAAGGCAGATAGGAATCAGAATAAAATGTCCGCGTAGCTCAATTGGTAGAGCAACTTATTCCGGAGTGAGTGGACCCGGGTTCGAATCCTGGCGCAGATAAAAAATGACGGAGAAATTCACTTCGTTATAATGGCGCCCGAACTATCCGGATGACCCGACCGTTCAAAATCTCGCATTGGTGTGATGTTATTTCCACACCGCGAGATAGGAAAAATATGAGCAGCACTTCAAAAGAAAAAATAAGGGGGAGATGATGTAACGTACCAGGAGATGTGACGTACCTGCCAGAAGGACGCACACGACATAAAGGCAGATAGGAATCAGAATAAAATGTCCGCGTAGCTCAATTGGTAGAGCAACTTATTCCGGAGTGAGTGGACCCGGGTTCGAATCCTGGCGCAGATAAAAAAATGACGGAGAAATTCACTTCGTTATAGCTGAGCTAAAAGAATGTACAGATCTTCTTCTTGAAGGGGAACACAAAAATAGGAACAAACACTCACTATATACTTCCAAAAACTAGGCACAAACACAGAGCTCGAAAGGAACTTGACTATATCGGTTATACGCTTCTTCAACCTACGGTTGGAAAGCGTAAAAATGGGCGACGAGGTGCAAAATTCGGTCATGGCACTACATGCCTAGAAAGTTTCTTGGTTCTGTTGCTGTGTCCGGAACGCGACCTGATAGTACTTTTTTGCTTACCTTAACTTTGAAATACAATAGCTCTTGAAGTTTCGCTAGAATCGAGAAACGGTTTACTTCAGTGTGTTCTCCAAACAATTATCTACAAACGATGTAAATTTCATATTTTTGTGTTCAATACGTTTTGCGTTGCGAGCTAGGAAAGCAAGAGTGTCGCGAAATTTCTAAAACAGCGGCAGTTAACTTTTTTTACGCTTTCCAACCGTAGGTTGAAGAAGCGTATATGCTCCAGCTTTGTCCGTCGGTCCGTCCGTCTGTCCGCACGATAACTTGCGTAAAAATGGGTCGATTTCGATGAAATTTTAGTATGTGGTAGGGGACTGCCCTGGGAAGTACCCTATTGAAAATGGGACAAATGGGGTCAAAGGTCACGACGTAGGAGCGGGATCATTGCATTACCCTTATGCGTCATAACTTGCGTAACTATGGTTCGATTTCAATGAAAGTTTACTATGTGGTAGGAGACCGCTTGGGGACGAGCCCTATTCAAAATGGGTGAAGTGGGGTCAAAGGTCAGGACATAAAATCGGGATGCATTCCATTGCCCTTATGCGTCATAGCGTGCGTAAAAATGGTTCGATTTCGATGAAATTTCAGTATATAGTAGGGGACCATCTGGGGCGAACCCTATTGAAAATGGACGAAATGTGGTCAAAGGTCAGGACGTAGGATTGCGATGCATTCCATTGTCCTTATCCCATATTATTAAGGTGGACGTCAAGTAATTTTGCTTCCTATACTTCCAATGAAAAAAATTTGTACACATTTCCTTCACAATTAATGTGTTTCCAAAGATGAGAATTTGAACATCGATTAAAATAACTTCATATTATAACTTGGAAAACTTAATATTTTCTAAACATAGCCATAATTATATTAAAAATCAATAACTTTTCCTTTGGTGGTGTTGAGACCACAGAAAAGATGGCGCGACCTGTACTTTGATGACGTCAGTGGACAAAAAGATGTTGGATTGCATAATTACGGTTATGGTTTAGAAAATATTAAGTATTCCAAGTTATGAAATGAAGCTATTATAATCGATGTTCAAATTTTCATTTTTGTGAACGCATTAATTTTCCGGAAAAAAGATGGCGCGACCTGTATTTTCATGACGTCAGTAGACAAACGAATGTTGAATTGCATAATTATGGTTATGTTTTAGAAAATATTAAGTATTGCAAGTTATAACATGAAGATATTTTAATCGATGTTCAAATTTTCATCCTTGGGAACGCATTAATTGTGAAGAAAATGTGTACAGAAGTTTTTCCCTTGGAAGTATAGGAAGCAAAGTTACTTGACGTCCACCTTAAAGTAGCAATTCATGTATGTATGTATGTACATTTTATTTTGAAAGCGGCTCTAAGAATTTTGATGAAAGTCGTTAACCTACCATTTTCTGGTACTAGAAATCGATTTAACTTGATCTCGACTTTAGAAGAATTCGTTTAGTGGGTTAAATAACCACCCCGAATTATAACGTTTTTAGCGATGGCGTTGTTCCATTAATTTAACCAATGCTTAGAAATCTTATGACGTCACAACTCGCGTTTGAGAATGTTGGCGCGCTGTCACGCCATCTGTCTCTTTACGTCACACGTTGTGTGTGGATCCTATTAAAGTTTTATGACGTCACACTTGCGGCGGGCAGATGGTCGCGATTCCCATCTGACTCATTACGTCACGCGTTGTGTGGGTATGCCCGTCAGCACGATAACTCACGTAACAACCGTTGGATTTCGACGAAATTTTAGTATCTGGTAGGGGATCACCTGGGAAGGAACCCTATTTAAAGTAAACGAAATGGGGTCAAAGTTCAGTATATAGGAGAGGGATCCATTCCACTTTTATTATGCGCCATAACTAACGTAAAAAAGGTTTGATTGCGATGAAATTTTAGTATGTGGTAGGACACCCCCTGGCGACAAACCTTACTGAAAATGGGCAAAACGGGGTCAAAGGTTAGAACACAGGAGCGGGATCTATTTCATAGCCCTTATGCATCATAACTTACGTAAAATGCTTTGATTGTGACAAAACTTTATCATGTTATTTCGGAGGAATACCTAGCCGGTTCTGTTGAATATCATCGAAATGAGATCAAAGGTTAGGGCACAGGACCGAGATTTATTACACAGACATTATTCTCATAACTTGAGTGATAACTTGAGTAATGATTTCTGTAATGTTGGAAAGCGTATTATAATCAATGCATTGCATGACTTTACTAACTTGTTTTAGAATAGAGAGATATCAGCAACTCTAAAAAATCGCTTCGGAATATTCCTTCTTTCTGTGACACTGTTTACTATGAAGGATATTATGTTCCCATTTCTTACGCTTTCCAACCGTAGGTTAAAGAAACATATATGATCCAGCTTTGCCCATCTGCCTGGCTGTCCGCATGATAACTCGCGTAAAAATGCTTCGATTTCGGTGAAAAGTTAGTATGTGGTAGGAGACAACTAGGGACGAACCCTATTGAAAATGGACGAAATGGGGTCAAAGGTCAGGACATAGGAGCGGGACCCATTCCACTGCCCTTATGCGTCATAACGTACGTAAAAATGCTTCGATTAGGACAAAACTTTAGCATGTTGTTCCGGACGTATACTGAACAGGTTCTGTTGAACGTGATAGAAATGGGGTCAAATGTCAGGGTACAGGAGTAAGATTTATTCCACAGTCATTATCCCCATAACTTGATAAAAAACGCTTCTATTGCGAAAAAACTTTAGTATGTTGTTCCGGAGGTATACTGAACCAATTTTATTTAATATCATCGAAATAGGGTCAAAGCTCAGGGCACAGGAGCGAGATTTATTCTACAGGAATTATCCTCCTAACTTGACGAGAAATCCTTCTATACCGCCCCGGTGGCGCAGTGGTCTAAGCGATGGCTACTGATCGTTCGCACGGAAGGGGTCCGGGTTCGAATCCCGGTGAGGCATGGATGTTGTGTTTGTCTTACGGCACTGGCTCTCTCTCTTCCCTGGAACCAGTGGCCCTAAATTAGGGACGGGCGACTGCTTATAGCCCATTGAGTTTCTCACGGTGGTCGTTAAACCACCAATCAAAAAAAAATCCTTCTATTGCGACAAAACTTTAGAATGTTGTTCCGGAGGTATACTGAACCAATTCTGTTTAATATAATCGAAATGGGGTCAAAGGTCAGGGCACAGGAGCAAGATTTATTCCACAGCCATTTTCTTCATAACTTGAGTAATAATTTCTGTTATGTTGGAAAGCGTATTATAATCAATGCATTGCATGATTTTACTGACTTGTTCTTCTTCAAATAGCGCAGAGCTTTCTTATTAGGGGAAATAAACTATATCACGTTTTCATCATATCTCTTCTTATAATTATTCGATTTGAAAACGTCTTTCAGCTTGGGATATCTTCCCCTATGTGGAGCATTTTCTGAATAATCTGTGATTTTTTTGTCAACACATTTCTGCCGGAAATGGTCCTGACTATTTCTATTTGTGCTGGTCTCAGAGATTTCAGAAATGCGGCTGATATCTTTCTCAGTAACTGGCTGTCATTAATTAGGAAGATAGTTGCTCACATTACGTCTTTAAAATAATGCGGAACTTTTCCATTAGGGGGGGGGTAAAAATATCCTATATTTATTTGATTTCTTACTTTTTCTGAAATTCTACTTGGAAAAATTATTTTTCTGTGGAAAAATGTCAAACGATGTGTTCATTTCACACGAAAACTCGGTGTCGTCTTTTTGTTATGTTAATATTCTCCATTCTGGTATTTGTCAGCAGATTCGAGTACATGGAAGTTATCAAAAGCTCCGAACACAACCACTTTGCTTTAATTTGCCCAGATGAGTTTCAAAATCATTCTCACTTATCTGGAATACAGTTGTTTTTATTAGTTACAGTTAAACTTTATTACTGACATTACTTTTACCCTGAAAAAGTAATGTTAGCATTTCCACATTTTCCCGGAAAAAAATTGACGAGCGTTCGTTATAGTTGAACAATCTGCAAAGCGAAACATGCCAGTCAACGCAAATAATCTGCTGTTCGGTACAGCAGTAAGTTCTGGTAAAGAAAAATACAGCATCTATCAAAGTCAAGCAATATGGCTCACGAAAGAGTTAGGGATGATCCTACATCCGTACTTTTCCCTGTGCCTTCCGGTGTAACGCGCAAACGCACTTCAACCCAGGCTGTTAACAACATAATTCACTTTGTTGTAGTAACGGTTAAATAAAACGCAGCTGAAAAAAATTCTCAATGAATGGTTAACGGTTCATTTATAAATAAACTCTCCATTTACTTCAGGACAATACTGTCACCGAGTCGTGAACAGAACAGTTTTTCTCTTTTTGGTTGGAGGTTTAACGATCACCGTGAAGAATTCGGTGAGCTATATGCAGTTGCCTGTCCTTAATTTAGGGCCACTGGTTCCGGGGATAGGAGACAGCTAGTGCCGTAAGACAAACACAACATCCATGCCTCACTGGGATTCGTACCCGGACACAACTCTGACGAATGGTCAGTAACCAGCGTTTAGACCACTGCACCACCTGGGCGGCCTTGAACCGTGGCTTTCTGCGCTATGGGTCAACGTTCCGGCAATTAACTCACGAGCGAGATCAGAAATTCCATACGTAGTGTTAACAGAATTAGAGACATTTTGCAACTTGGGAAATACAATCACTACATTTGGCATCTGCTCATGAAAACTAATCGTTATAAGAGACTGAGCTAAGAACAGATGGCCGCCCCGGTGGCGCAGTGGTCTAAGGCGCTGGCCTATGATCATTCGTCCGTAAGGGGTCCGGGTTCGAATCCCGGTGAGGCATGGATGTTGTGTTTGTCTTACGGCACTGGCTCTCTCCCTTCCCTGGAACCAGTGACCCTAAATTAGGGACGGGCGACTGCTTATAGCCCATTGAGTTGCTCACGGTGGTCGTTAAACCTCCAATCAAAAAAAAAAAAAAAAAAAAAAAAAAGAACAGATGTTTGCATCTATTCCATTCCTCAAACTGTATACAAAATTGTTACCGCATTGAACACATACCGGCCACTGAATTAGAAACTTTCATTCAGTACCGGGTTAGACCTCCTTTAGCCCGAATTACAGCATGTATACGGTTTGGCATTGATTCCACAAGTTGCTGCAATGCATATGCGCTTATAGGATACCAGGCGCTCACCTTACAGCCTTGTTCAAATTTGATGAAAGAGGACTTTGTTCCCCGATCTGTATTTCTAACATGTCCAATACATTCTCAACGAGGTTCAGTTCCTAGCTTCGGGTGGCCAGGGAAGTTCAATTTCACGCTCGCTGAATCCTGCTGAACACATCATGCGTGATGGCATTGCCGTCAAAGAAATAGATGCCATTTCCTGGTTAATAGGTCAACATTGCACGATGGACTTGATCAGCAACAATGTTCAGATAATCCTTGGAGCACATCCGACCTTTCAGCAATATCAGGGGACATGTTACATAACAACCGAACGCTTCCCGAACCATGACACCTCCTACTCCTGAATCTTCAGTTGTGTTTACAAGGCAAGCTGAGTCCATTCTTCATGGGGGTCCCATCAAACTTTCTGCTTACCGACAAGATGTGCCGCAAATCGTAGGTCCACATTACTTCGCTTTTCAATCTTCTTGTGTCTAGTCATGGTGTTCTTGATACCACTCTAGACGAACTTTCCGGTTCTTCGTAGAAATCAGTGTTTTCCGTATAGGCATGCGACTGCCAGTAGTAATCCTCTTCAGTTTTCTGCGCGTAGTTAGCTGTGATATAGGTCGGGAACAGACTTTATTGAATGTTTTGGTCAATTGCTGCACACAAGAAGTCCGGTTTCTCCATACAAGCCTTCTCAGGAGACGGCGACCTCGTTCCTGACAGATTGTCGTCCCGCCACACTCACGCCTCTTAGACAAGCAATGTTGGCTATTTTTCCTTCCACTGACTGAAGACTTTTGAGAAACCAGTCAGGTCTGCTATTTTCAAAATTGTCGCTTCAGCCAGACGAGCACGCACAAGAAGCCCTTTATCTGACTCTGAAAGATTCTTTGTTTTTCCCATTGTGATCAACACTACGGATGATTACTGACGAGCGGCAGTCTTAAAATATTGCCTAGATCAAGTGGTGACGCACGTGACCACGTATTTTACATATGCACTGCGTAAGAGACACATACATCTGCATGAAGTTTTCTACACTGGCGTGCAAAAATTAAGAACGAGACGGTTTTTCGAATGTAACGTCGTGCAGAAGTGCTCCACATCGACCCAAATCATACCATAAGATCCCCAAGATGTAAGAATATGGGACAAGCGAGCAAAACCGTCCAAACAAGGAATCTGAAGGATACAAAGGCACTTTATTGAAAAGGTTGCTTGGAGCACAACTGGACAGAAGACAGAAACGTCCATGTGACAGGCGGCTGCCAAGAAATATCCAGCCTTTAGTAGGGGATATGATCACCCCTGCCTGGGTTGCAGGATTTACAACGTCTGTCCATACTGAGGACGAGGTTGTCAAGGTGATGATGAGGCATCGCGGCCCATTTCTCTTGTAACGCCAATGGCAGTTGCGGAATCGTTGCCAGCGGCTGGTGACGTGTTGCCAAGCGTCTCCCGAGAAGGTCCCACACGTGTTCGATTGGATGTAGGTCCGGGGACCTTGCGGGCCAATCAGTGCGTTGAATATCTTCACTCTCCAACAGCTCTGCGACAGCGACTGTACGATGAGGTGTAGCGTTGTCGTCCATGAAGAGGAACTCAGGACCCACAGCACCTCTAAACAGACGCACGTGAGGCAGGAGAACCTCGGTACAATAGCGGACACCAGTGACTGAACCTCCTTTGAAGATGCGGATGTCAGTACGGCTACCAAGCATGATATCGCCCCAAACGAGAACTCCGCCACCTCCAAACCAGTCCCTTTCGAGGATGTTGGAGGTGTAATTGCGTGTTCCCTGCTCTCTCCAGATGTGTATACGTCCAGAATCGCTCGTCAGACTAATTCGGCTCTCATCCGTATAGATAACTCGACCCCATTGCTGATGTGTCCAGTTCTTGTGTTCCTGGCACCACAGAAACCGCCGTCTCCGATGAGCAGGCTTTAATGGCACACACCATACTGGTCGTCGTGCAAATAGACCACCTTTGTGCAGCCTCCTGGCCGCGGAAAACGCGATAACGGACGTTGGACGACCACTGCTAAACTGTCGGACAGCTGTTCTTGTCGTTTGAAATGATCTCCCAGCTCGTGAAACGACGCTGTGAGTGATCCCGAACTCCTCGGCCACACTAGTCACACTTCGACCTTCTTCCAACTTCCCAATGACGCGACCTCGAGTAAAGTCGTCCAGATGTCGTCTACTGGATTGCCTGTTGGCCATATCACACGGTGGCAGCAACTCGACGACGTTCAAACCGATGTACACCGTGCAATAGCTTCCCCCGAATTGCTGAGCGTACACCGCCCGTGTGCTTTATACCCTTCCGACACTCCGCCCCCCCCCCTCCGCGTCGTGCTGCATACATGCGCTTGCACTACCGTACCGGACCCTAGTGGTTTTTCGGTCCGTTCTGCCTGCTCGATCCGCTGCTATGCTATTTTCTCCTCTTCGTCCTTAACTTTTGCACACCAGTGAATTTCAGTGACTGGTGTGTGTATCGCTAAGTTTATGACTTCAAAAGTTTTCCACTTAGTGACTTCTGATGAAAATACAATGAGAAATTCCATCTAATTTGTCAAACATCTAGAACTTCGTCCATACAAATTTCTGGTATTACCACACCTAGATGTCAAATCCATGTTTTCAAATGTGCCTCAAGATGGAGTGCTGGAATTCCGGGAAAGAAGTCTCACAAAGTTTCATTACAGCTAAATAGGAATAAAGAAACTTGTAGAAGTTTGAATAAAACGTTGATTTTTTATTTTATTTTTATTTTTGATGGGATATTTTATAAACAAAGACAGGAAACGTTAGAATTCAGAATTTACCGCACGTTTCTCATTACAATAGATCAAACAATATTGCATTCAAACCGGAAATTTGTCAAATCTTCTCTCTTCTGAACAACTGTTAAACATTTCTGGGTAGAAGAAAAAAGAGTAACCAGTCAATTGTAAACGAAATCAATCAAATCCTTACGAATGGGATACAACTAAGAATTTGATAATTAGTTTCGAGTTTAAAGAACTGAAGTCTTTAATTTTTGGCCAATATATGGGTAGCTGCAAGTGAAAACAATTAAGCCGTCCTGGTAGCGGAGTGGTCTGAGGCGCTGGATTTTGGCCATTCGTCGAAGCAGGGCTCGTGTCCCAAACGAGGAATGAAAAGTGTGTTTGTCTGAAAGCAATGACTCTGTTCTTTTCATAGAACTAGTAGCCCTAAATTAGGGTAAACGATTGCTTCTAGCCCTATGAATTGCTCAAGGTAATTATTTAATCACGAAGCAAAACAAGAACAAAAACAGAACACATGGATTGGCTATCTGAAGAAAGAAATACGGCTAACAGTGAAATCCATCATGTTAACTTTTGTTGTCACGAATTATAATTTTGATAGGTTTAAAACTTGAAATATGATAATTAAGAATTACAGGGATGATTGAAATCCGGAAAGTACTGAACGAAATCTCCCAGGGAAGTGTTTCGATATAGGAAAGCAGACTGGGGATGAGATAAGGCACAAGATAATAGTTTTAAGGTTTGGTTAGAATATCAGTAACTGTGTTTGAAATTTAGATTAAAGATATAAATTCCATTATATTGTGAAAATTATTTGAAAAATAGCAAAACATTTCAATCAAAATTCGTCAAATAATTTATGTGCAATACTTTATCAACGGTTCAATTTTGAAAATATCAAAACAATATCCAGAAATGGTGCCGAAATGAGAAGAGTGACATGAAATTGAAAGAAATAGGACAGCTACCAGAGATTCGAAGAAAAACAAGTAAAAACTGATTTTTCAGTGTACACCTAATGAGGTTTTACACGAACTTGAAGGCGACAAAATGAGATCATTCCATAAGATTCGGAATCCAACATGGAGTCTACGTGTTTCAATTGTGTTTTTTAATTGACTATATATACAAAAGGAACTGGAATTTATTTTAGTTTTGAATTAGAATTTTTGTCAACGGCTGAGCTAATTTTTAAACTCGGCAAGAAGTGTTTGGCTGGAGGAAACCAGTGAAATGAGACGTACTCTAAAATCACTCAGATAAATTATTTACTTATGTATGAAATGTTTACATAGTAGCATATATCCTCTTCAAAACGTTTTACCGATGCATAAAAGTTTTAGTAACCTGAGGAAATGGCTAAAATTCAGATTTCAACAAAATGAATCATGTAAAAGAGCAACAACTCTAAAACTTAGTCGATTGAGTGCGGCTCAGCTGAAAATTTAGTCAGGTAAATTTATCCTGGTTCTCATCCCTGAGACTACTTTAACAAACGCAGTATTGAGCATGGCGCCGAAAGAGTAAGGTTATGCATTTTAATTTTAACCAAAAATGTCGTGATATTTCCGAATGGTTTGAATTATAATGATGACGAAGTACTGTAAAGATGTACTGAAACGGACTAATTTTGCGAGCGAATGTTCGAATAAAACTTCTTACTCTTATCACATGAAAAAATTTAGTTTTCCCGGAAAGCTTTTAGTTCGTTAAATAAAAGTTGCGTTCAAAATGCGTCTGTTAAAGAAAATCCGCCAAACTAGTTAGCATTATTTTTTTTGGATCACTTAAATTTTTGTTTAGTGCCTTGCGAAGGGGAGCCAAAAGCTTATTTAGCGCCGCGTTTACTTAGCGGAATGACAATCATTGAGCAAAAGTGAATGTTAACGTCAAATAGATACAGTATATCGAAATAATACACTGCTGGCCACCCAAAATGCAACATCAAGGAGGAAGCATCCGATTGGCCTGGAATTCGCAGCATGCTTCGCACGCGAGAGGACATGCAAACGATTAGCATTGCAGGGCATATGCAAATCATGTGCGCCAGCCACGCCACCGAGAAGCACTATAAGAAGGGTGAACAGAAGGCGGGGTGTAAGTAGTGGAAGTGTGTTGTGCTGCCGGACCTGTATGCTTCGCTGCAGAATAATGCGTCGTTGCAGAATACGGCAGTCATTCCAGTATTACCATGACCCCGGTTGTACGGTGGTCGCGGAATACTTATTACTCGTCTAATTGGATAAACAGTGAGGTTGCGTTCCCATGAATGTAAAGAACCCAATCTCAAAGTTTACGGACGTCGCGTTGTGTTTCATATGGGCTCGTTACGAGGTATTCGTAAAAAAACCATATGACGCAAATTGTGAATTTAGAGGAATATACACAGCCTATAAAGTTAGCTACACCAGGTTAGGTAATTAACAATGTTTATTAATAGAAAAAGTATATGTAAGCAATTACATCCTTTAGGTGGAGGCCAAATAAAAGTTACGTTAAATTAAAAAAATATTGGAATTAGCCATGTGAACTGGTCAACTGCTGCGTACGCCTGTCACACCCTTGAGCTTAACTTTAAAGTAACTCCCTCAATCTATTTCGAGGAGGCATAGCGACCATGCATATGTATATATCTAGTTAACATGGGAACTAGAGTTGGGAAAAATAACGTCATCTTACCTTCCTTTTGGATAGGGTGGTCTCTCGTTGAAACCCCACGCTGGTAGATGAAAAACTTGCGTGGATGTTAACTCTGGATCTATCGACTACCACGGCTGGGACCGCATACTCTGTCCTCCTAGTACTATGCGTGAAAAAACCATCTCTCTTAACTGCGGAACGCCGTTCCGGCAACGACTCTTCGATACTAATTTTTCTAACTCTGCTACCTATCTTCTCCTCTCATGTCTCAATCTCTGCTGCGGATTTTTCTATCCCTATCTGATCGCGATACGAATTTTTCCATATGATCACACCATCTTCTCTCGTGTCTGTGTATATATTTCCGTACCTTTAATTTTCACGTGATAGGGGCGTGCCTACAACCTTCTACGTACTCTTCGCCTGGGGTCCGGATTGGTCAGCTGATCTGATTAGTGCTCGGGCTTAGTGACTATTGGTTGGACCTCTGGGCCAGTTGGCTACCTTTTCACGACAGCTGGCCTGTTGTGCAGGTGGTACTTTTTGTGAATTGCATAAGCCTATTTTACGCTCAGATGAATGGCGAGGAATTTAAAGGGACTTTCCGCTGCCAGAGTTACGACTTTTCTGTGACACCGCGATGTACTTTACGACTTTCCCTGGTGCCTCTCTCATCAAGGAGAAGTCGTAAACCGCAACTCGCCTATTCATCTGACCGCGTTCCGGATTCTTTGCTGTGCCTTCTGAAATACCGGGATGTATTGTCCCACCAGCAACGCTAGCACTGGGGACATTTCTTAGATTTTGCGAATGCCATGCTTTTCCTCACAAGAGTGAAAAGAAGGTGAATTCCCTTGGTCATTTTTCACGGGTGTCCGGCAAACCGATTTGACCACCTGGGTTTTCTGCTTCCGTGGGGAAAAGGGGTTTATGAGGCAGGAAGGGAGCAAAAGAAAAATAATTTAAATTAAGTAAAAAAATAACTTAGGTAAATTACTCCTGGTCTTTAAATTTTAATTAGGCCGTAAACAATGTAACCCGAACTACGAAGTAGTTCCGCGGCAACACCAGCACGTTTCGGAGTTCGACAGAGGACGAATAGTGGCTTATCGCGACTACGGTTTATCGTACCGAGACATCGGCGCACGTGTGGGACGACATCCAGCCACAGTGAGGCGAGTATGGATTCGGTGGGTGCAGGAGGGACGGACGGACCGACGTGAGCGATTGCCGCAGCCGTGGCACACTACCGAACGAGAGGACCAGCATGTTGTGCGGCGGGCATTGATGGCTCGCACCGCCTCCACGAACGTTAGCGCAGGAATTAGGGTGTGTTGCGCAACAACCTGTATCAGCACGTACCGTTCAACGTCGTCTGTAATAGCGGGGACTTGTCGCAAGGCGCCCATTGCTCCGATTACCATTGACGTTACACCACCGGCTAATGCGGCAGCAGTGGGCCATTGAACGCCACACCTGGACTACGGAATGGCACGACATTGTCTTCTGCGACGAATCCCGCTTCTGCCTGCAACACCGCTATGGTCGGATCCGCGTGTGGCGGCACCGCGGCGAGAGACTGTATGGCGCCTCCATTATGCATCGCCATACTGGGCCATCTCATGGCGTTATTATTTGGGGCACAATTGGATATGACACCGCAACCCTCTGGTACGTATCGCCGGTACACTCAACAGCCAACGCTACATCTCCGACATTTTGAAGCCCGTAGTCCTCCCTTACCTGCAGGACCTGCCAGCGGCCACGTTTCAACAGGACAATGCGCGCCCTTACGTGGCACGCGTCGTGCAACAATTCTTCACGGCCCACCAGGTGTCACTGCTGCCGTGGCCCGCCTGTTCTCCCGATATGTCGCCCATCGAACACGTCTGGTCTCTGATCGGCCACCGAGTGGCCCGACAAGCACCACCCGCGGCTGCGCCTGATGAACTGTGGCAACGTGTGGAAACAGCCTGGACCGGCATACCCCAAGCCCACATCCAAAGCTTCTTTCGTTTGATGCCGCGGCGTGTAGCGGCCGTTATTGCCAGCCATGGGGGCCACACGAACTATGGATGTCTGCGTGTTCCGCAAGTCGCACGGGCCTGTAAGCTCAATCGTTTCATATTTGTATCTGTTGTTATGTGTCCAGTAAATCTGGCTTTGCTATTTCGTGTCCTTCTTGGTGTTGCATTTTGGGTGGCCAGCAGTGTATATCGGGCACTTTGACATGTTCTAGAGAAACAGAAGGTTCTCAGTATTCTTCGACACCACAGACAAATGTTATTTTCTGCATTAAGACTGGCACATAATTCCATTTGTTTGATGAGGAAATTAGAGAAGCCTTGGTGGCTAAGTGGTCAGAGGTGTAAGTTTCTGTCTTGCTTGTCGGACGAACATTGCCCTTGCTCGAGCTCCGAGTCGGGCGTGGGTTTGCACCTGCTTTACGCACCAGCCGGTTACTAGGGGCTAGCGATTGCTTATGTGCTTATGGCGCATGGGGTCGTTAGACTCCAAAACAAAGCAAAAGGAAAAGAAAGAAAGAAAATCAATTTTAGTTTTAATCGGTTTGCAGTCTAGAGCAGCTGAAAAGTTAATACATGTGAATTATTTCAACGAAACGGCAGTTATGAAAACAAATTCTGAAAACTTCTTGATAGAACTGTGAAATAATCTGTTGGAAAGTTAATCTAAAAACGAATATAATTTTTATAAGGTCCGAATACATATCAGCTGAGCCTCAGGTGTTTTTGTGTAACAGAGGAATGGATGTGGCGTGTAGGAAACAATGGCCTCTGTAGAAGGAACGTCTCTTGTTTGGTCTTCTAATCAAATTATTGCATCGAACATGAAAACAGATGTTTCGTATGTATGTAGGTAATATGTGAAAATTTCGCGTTGCTTATTGGTAATCAACGATGCAAAAAAGTTTCACGGGAATTCTAATTAATACCTTGAATCATAGGTTAACTAAAACATGGTCCCGTGGATAGAAACCACGCGAGTTATTTGTACAACGGTTAGCTATAAATTGCCTTAGATCTTTCAGAAATTCTTCTAAAATGTGAGATATTTACTAGATCTCCGAAACGCGGGAAACTACGTCTTGTCGATGCTCATAAAACATCGTCGTAAAACAGCTTCCTCTTTGCGGTGGCCTTCGCTGTTGCTAAATTTGAGTTAATCAGCCCAGACGTAAAACCACCTGAGTAAACTTTATCCTTCCAGTCGAGTACCTCCCACAAGTAAAATAAATATAAAACAGCTCCTCTCTCTCGATACTACTTCCGGTATCTTGAGATCACGCCTTCCTCACTTGATGATACTTTTGCACGCAAATATGCTTCAATTTCTTTAGGAATATCTCAATTTTTACAAATACTTTCTACAAATTCTTTTGTATAAAGCGTTATGTCAAAATTTGATAATTCACTCTGTGAATATTTTCTTCGTCGTTCTTTTTTAGCTATTTCTTTTGTGTACCACCGACACAGATCCTGGGGTACATTCAAGTTTTCAATTTCAGATGTTACAAAGTACACTCACGGTTTTTAGTGCTCTTATAGCAATTCTTTTTGTCTTTCCATTTGTCTAAAAAACTAAAGCTTTTGCCAATTATTTTCTGGCATCATTTTCAAAAGCCCACGTATTTTAGTTTGTTCTTCCTTTAAACTCTTACAGAAGGGCCAAATTGTATGTGTTGTTAAATTTAATCACTTAAGTTCTTGCCCACAAATCTAATACAAATATTTTTTAGACATAGTAAAAAACACCATAGTTGGAACTAATGTTAAAACCGTTAAATGTGGTGGTGGAATAGATGAAAAAACCACACTTATCGAAAATCCTTACTCTAATATCAAGAAAATTAAAAGGGATCTTACAGAAAAAACAAGAAAGATGACACCAAACTTTCGGGTGTAATAAGCACGTCTTTTGAATCCGTTCTGAAGCAAATTTAATTTATGAAAGCTATTCAAAGTCAATGGAACCGGTATGGAAACCAATAGATCTGACGAAAGATAGATTTTCAACCGGGTTTTTGGTTCTACGTCAATTCGTCGCGTGCGTCAATTCGTCGACTGCGTCAATTCGTCGACTGCGACGATTCGTCGCGCGTCAATTCGTCGCCTACGTCAATTCGTCGCGCGTCAATTCGTCGACTGCGTCAATTCGTCGCGCGTTAATTCGTCGCGCGTCAATTCGTCGACTGCGTCAATTCGTCGCGGACAAATTCGTCGACTACGTCAATTCGTCGCGTTTACAGATTTTGGTTACATACAAAACGAATGCAGGAAAACGTACGATTTCGAACGTCTTGCTCAATGATCAAATTTATAAAATTTGGACACGCAGACAGGATAGGAATATTACGTTTTTCTTTGGCACTAAAAATATTAGACGGTAAACGGTTTTTGGAACGGGGCAGGGCCCAGTTGGACAGAGCCCCCCATATACAAAATTTTCGTAAAATCTACATTTCAAAATTGCCTTTATTCTTCAGTAAAATAACATTTCTATGTACATGGCAATGGAATTCTGCCAATAAATACAGCGGTATATACATCAGCTGGAAAGTTCCAGTGAAACGTAAAACAAAATATTGTTAAAATCATAAAATATTTCGCCACGTAGGGCGAAGGAGAGGCAGAAAATAAAGCACGAGCGATACAAACGAAAATGTTTACCTACAGTATTGTAGACAGGGCAAGACATGACTCTATACTATGCACAAATTCCAATTAAGCATTACTACCATACTAAAGATTAAACATTAGGTACTAATTCACAGAAATGCAACAGTGATGCTACATTCAAAATTTACAACATATGTACAGAAGTATTCAGTGACAAGGGGAAATAACGCTAAATGTACTCAGAAGGGCATCTTGTTGCATTAAATTATACACACAGTGACTAATATTTTAAAAAAATATTCAACATAATGAAGGGGACATTGCGTGGGCAGTAAACTGTGCAGAAGGAAGAATTATATACAACAACATAAAACCCAACATTATCGAAGAGAACATGGGAAACATATTGAGCTATCTTCAATGGCACATTAAAACAGAAAAATCACAAATAGCGAAGCACCAAAATTAATACGTAAAAACATGATTTGTTACAGTGAACGTGGGCGACAACAAAAATCCCACTTATAGGTTGAGATGTAACTGCAAATTGTGGATATGGAACCACCCAGCCGATTGGGCCCAAGTGGATTGAAAAACGCTATCGGTGTTTGTTGAGGCAGCACGAGAGTGCTCCATTTGGAGGCGAGTGGTTAACCGTGCTAGGAAGCGTCTCCGAATGATAGCACTTGCCTCCTGAGGAGGTGGAATAAGAGCGGGGAAGCGTTGTTCAAGATGGAAAGCACAGACAGTGAACTTCACAAGAAGAAAAATATAACGGCACACAGGAGGCAAGTGAGTAGGTGGATGCTTTGTTTGGAGCAGCCAAGCATATGCAAGAAATGGTAACGATCGAGCACAAATTCGATCAGCAAGACGAAATGCTGTGTTTAGGACTGGCAGGAGAACGGGGCAGAATAGGTATTGATGTTGGACGTCGCTGACTTCAGGGCAAAAGGAGCACTGCGGAGAGGTGAGAAGGGTCATGCGAAACAGTACTGATGGGGCGGGAGACGAAGGTGAAGAAATTGCCAATGGACATTGAGTTCAAGAGGGGAGGAAAGGGGGAGGTAGATGCTGTCCAGATGGCGGGGAGAAGAGAAGGAGGAGCAGAATGAACAGAAAGTGGAAGTGCGGGAGGGGAAAGAAGAAGCCAATAAAGAGAAGAGGAGGAGAGAGAAGTAACTAGAACCGGGGAGCTACGAATGAGGAGAAAGAACGGTAGGGAAAGAGGAGCAGAGGGGACCGAGAAGAGACCATCAGGTGAAGCGAGGAGTGGAAAGAGGCTCCAAAGCGCTGTGCGAAGAAGAAGATATTCGTTAGCAAGAGTAATGGTTGGAGATAGAAACAGGGAAGAAAGAGGTCTCCAGGTTAGATCAGAAGTTACGAGAGAACGGACAGTTATCACACCAGAGCGGATCCAATGAGGAAAGTAAAAGTAAGGGAGGTTAGGAGGGTGAATAAGAGAAGAGAAGAAGAGAGGTTCATCTAGGAGATCAAGAGTTGAAGAAGGAAATGAACGGAGAAGAGGAAGCGAACGAAAGAGAGAAAGGCCCTCTCGCAGGACAGGAGGGAGGTGGGACGGGAGAAGAGAGTATGCATCCATCTTCAGAAACAGTAGGAAGGTGAAAGATGGGTCACGGAAAGAAGCTAGAACATTCAAGGTAGTGGTAAGGGACGGAACAGTTGAAGTGGCAAGGCGAATGAAATGAATAATGCGATGAGTTTTATAAAGGAATGCTGGATCAGGAAGCTGGATGCCACCCAAAGAGGCTGGCAGATGAAGCGTGGCAGGTTTAACCCAGTGATGTGAAGACCAGATGACGGAAGTTGAGAGGCGAGTGATGGTCATCATTTGTGACACGGGCACAACCGTCGACATCCAAGAGTATTCGCATAGAGAGATAAGTTGTCGACGAACAACGGCTGCTCGTTGACGGAACGATGTGAAAGGGCGGGCCTTACTCCAGTAGGCAGCAGTCCGTTGTATCCGGGGAAGAAGAGCAGTCCAGGTGGCAGATGCAGAAGCCAAGGGCAATCCGACATACGCACCGAGGATCTTCTGTGTAGTGGCTGTCCACTGCGCACCCCAAGGAGCATCAGTGCGGGCAGCCCATGCCCCGCACCATAAGCCAGTACTTTTAGTGGCATTCAGCGCTGCTCCAGATAATGCAACATACTGCTGATATACAGAATACAGGCGATCAAATTGAGATTCATCCCGGACGCAAAAGGTCACATCATCAGCATAGGCGGTGAAAATTATTCGATGATGACGAGTACTAGCCACTGTCGGCGGTAGGACATCCAGGAGTGATCTTCGGGCTGCTAACAGGAAAGGCTCAAAAGCGAGAGCGAATAGCTGGCCGGAGAGCGGACATCCTTGCCGGATGCCTCGCTTAAACGGAATTGGAGCGGTTAGAAATGTGGCCGCTCGAACATGGAAACTAGCTCCCTGAAAAAGGGCCAAGAGTGTGGAAGAAAAGGTAGGAGGAAAGCCAAATTGTGAAAGGACAACAGAGAGATAAAAATGAGAAACGTTATCAAAAGCGGACTTTTGATCCAGATTGAGGAAGGCAAGAGGTTCACAAAAGAGCGAGCGAGGAAGTGAAGATGAAGGAGAAGAGAAACGTTAGTGGAAATAGTCCGACCAGGCACAGTGTATGTCTGGTCAGGAGAAATAACGAAAGAGAGAACAGAATTAAGGCGACGGGATAAGAGTTTTGTATAGAACTTATAGTCAGTGTTTAGGATGGAGATAGGGCGCCAGTTTCCAAGATCCAAGAGGTCACCCTTCTAAGAAGGAGGATGGTGTGTGCCAAAGTAAAGTCGGGCGGTAACGCAGGAGAGGAAAAAGCAGACGAGAAACACGCAGACAGAAAAGGCAGAAGGCACGGTAGAAAAGCACGATAAAAGGACAGAGGAAGGCCGTCAGGTCCAGGAGCGGCATGAGGATTGAGAGTAGCGAACGCCTCGCGGAGTTCGCGAAGAGAGAAAGGAGAGAGTAAAGAAGTAGATAAAGTAGAGGGGACCTGAGGAAGAGAGGAGAGAAGAGGAGAAGCTAAAGAGGATGAAGACTGCGTTACCGCACTGTACTTGGCGATGAAATACTGTCTGGTGAAAGTGCATAGCTTCGATGGGTTCGAAGTGATGGAACCATCCTGGAGGCGAAGATGACGCAAAGATGTAGCAGAACGATGTTGAGATTCCAAGGCGGTTAAGTAATCGTGAGAATCAGCTGTAGGGGAGAGATGCAAGAAATGCATCCTGCAGGCTGCATCGGATGCGCGAGGAAGAAGCAAAGCATGGAGATCTGCCAGATAGCCGGGGTATTGCGGATCATCAAGAGAGAGCATCGACAATAGAGCACGTAGATTCGCAATTTTCATATCGCTCTCATTCCGAGAGGCATGGGAGTAGCGCCGTACAAAAAGGACCAAGTCATGTTTGACACTGATCCACAGTTGCATCGCGTCGGACGTAGTATCAAGAAGGGGCTGACGACTTCGGAGGAACTCACGCACAGCAACACAAAATTGTTGATCATCCAGGAGCGAGTCCGGAAAAGTCCATACTCGTTGAGTCCTTGAAGGTGAAGGCGAAACACACACCGACAGACTGACAATACTGTGGTCTGAAGCGGCGGAAGGATGATGGGCAGCAGCTGCGATCGACGGGAGAAGAGCAGTCGAAACATAAAATTTATCCAACCGTGCTGCCGTAGTGCTGCCATGGATGGAAGAGCGCCAGGTAAAAGAGATTTCCGACGGGTGTAGATGCCGGAACGCATCAACCAATTGAAAATCATCAACTAGCTGGGAAATCTGTAATACACGTTGTCTGCGGTATTCTCCAACGGTTGAATTGCGGTCAAGGGCCGGCAACAACGTACAATTGAAATCTCCGCCGATGAGAATGTATTCAGACGGTGGGATGCATGACAGCTCTGTACGGAGTGTGGAGAGAAGATCAGGTAACAGACGTTCATCACAGGGGACATATATGTTAAAAACATGATAGGTCACGTTTTCAATGCAAAAGACAGCGACCTGGAGGTTGTCCACATGTAAGGCACGAATCACTGGCGTCGAAATCAGAGGGAGTAGGCGGTGATGGATCCCAAGTGCAAGGCCACCATTCCGTCCAACTCGATAAGCATGGTGAAAATCGTAGGGCCAAGCCCGCCAACGAGAGAACAAAGTGGTAGCAGAGCAATTGGTCTCTTGGAGCAAGAGAAGCTCTGCGTGTAGAGGCGCCAAGTCCTCATACACTAGAGCATTTCTAGGAGAAGCAGAGAACCCTCTGCAGTTAAGTGTGACCACCTAGAATCGGTAGGTCCTTCCCAGGTCGACACGCACGTGCGCTGGAATCTGTTATTTTCTTCGCTTGCTTCTTCATTCTGTCAACACTAAATTTGAGATCGGGATAGGAAAGCACAAGATTTCGATACACAGATATCACACTAGAAACTTGGGTTAGAACAGTAGGAAGATCAAGCAAATGACGTGCAACAAACTGATTAAAGAATCTAGGATGTTTATGAGAGCATAATACTTCATATATTTTATGAAGAGAAAGCGGACCTACCGGTATATCCGCCTTCGCTTCAGCTAGGTATCGGAGAAAAGAATCTAGGGAAAGCACTGGGGGTGGAGTCTTAGAACCTGGAATCACAGCAGGGTGTCGACTTGTTCGTGGCGAAGTACGACGTTGAGAGGAGGAGCGGGAAGATGAGTCAACAGAACGACCTCTTGCAGCACCGATGCGAGGAGGGAGCGGAGTCTGCGGAGCACTCCAGGACTCCCGTCGAGCAGGCTTGCTGGTAGTTGTAGGGTCAGAGTGATTGCCAGAAGTGTCACTAGCAGTAGGGCAGTCCATGTCAGTAACTGTACTTGGAGTGTCTTCATCCGAAGGAAGATGAAGGTCAGCAGTCAGGTTAGCTGGAGCTGCAAGGTACGTGGGCGGAGCTGTCGGTACCAGATGAGGAAAGTCCTCTGTCAACAATTGTGGGGCAGGACCCCGTGGAGGAAGGCCCGATGGCAGAGCAGGTTGAAGTTCTGAAGACACCTCCTTAGAAACGGTAGGGGTGGACGACACAGGGCTGTCACGAGTGACGTTTGGTCCCGAAGACTGAGGTACAGCAGGGCGGCGGAAGCACTCACTACGTTGATGGCCATACGCCTTACAAGTCTGGCAATGAAAGGAGGTTAAAACGTCGATGCGTCGGATTTGATCTCCACATTTTACAGTGAAGAGAGTAGGAAAAGACTTGATATGTTCATCCGAAGAGAATACTACTCGCGCAACTCGTCGGGCACTTTCAATCGAACGATCATCCACAGTTTTCAATTCAGAACCACTAAATCTGGTATACTATCTCGTGGTATTCTAACTTAGACTGTAGACGGTTTTGGGAAGCGGTTGCAGAGAGGAGGAGGAGGGGGTTACAGCCCCCCCTACAGAATTGCCGTAAGATATAGTTTTCAATTTAGAACTACCAAATTTGGTATATTATCTCAGGGTACTCTAACTTAGACGGTTTTTGGAAAGGGTCAGGGGCCCGGTTGGTCAGAGCCCCCACACTACAGTTTTCAATTAAGAACCACCAAATCAGGTATCCTATCTCATAGTACTCTAACTTAGACGGTTGTCTGTTTTTGGAACGGGTCAAGACCCGGGGAGTCAGAGCCCCCCTCCCCTCATACATACAAAGTTTTCGTAAAATCTAGTTTTCATTTTCAGAACCATCAAATTTGGTATCATGAAACTCTAACTTAGACGCTAGACGGTTTTTGGAAGGGGTTGGAGCCCGCGGGGTCGGACCCCCTCTCTCATAAAAAATTTCGTAAAATCTACAGTTTTCATCTTAGAACCACCAAATTTGGTATACTATCTTATGGTACTCTAACTTAGTCGGCAGACCGTTTTCGGAACGGGTCAAGGTCCGGGGGGTCAGAGCCCCCCACATACAAAATTTTCTTAAAAACTACAGTTTTCAATTCAGAACCACCTAATCTGGTATACTATCTCATGGTACTCTAACTTAGACGCTAGACGATTTTGGAAGGGGTTGGAGCCCGGTGGGTCAGACCCCCCGAATAAAAACTTTTTCCTAAAATCTACAGTTTTCAATTTAGAACCACCAAATTTGGTATACTATCTCATGGTACTCTAACTTAGACGCTAGACGGTTTTTGAAAGGGGTTGGAGCCCGGGGGTCAGACCCCCCCGAAAAAAAACTTTTTCGTAAAATCTACAGTTTTCAATTTAGAACCACCAAATTTGGTATACTATCTCATGGTACTCTAACTTAGACGGTAGACGGTTTTTGAAAGGGGTTGGAGCCCGCGGGGTAGGGCCCTCCCTCATAAAAATTTCGTAAAATCTACAGTTTTCATCTTAGAACCACCAAATTTGGTATACTATCTTATGGTACTCTAACTTAGACTGCAGACCGTTTTTGGAACGGGTCAAGGCCCGGGGGTGAGAGCCCCCACATACAAAATTTTCTTAAAAACTACAGTTTTCAATTCAGAACCACCTAATCTGGTATACTATCTCATGGTACTCTAACTTAGACGCTAGACGGTTTTTGGAAGGGGTTGGAGCCCGGGGGTCAGACCCCCCCCGAATAAACAGTTTTTCGTAAAATCTACAGTTTTCAATTTAGAACCACCAAATTTGGCATACTATCTCATGGTACTCTAACTTAGACGCTAGACGGTTTTTGGAAGGGGCTGGAACCCAGGGGTGAGAGCCCCTCCCCCTCCTCATAAAAATTTCGTAAAATCTACAGTTTTCAATTTAGGACAACCAGATTTGGTATACTACTTATGGTTATCTAACTTAGACGGTAGACGGTTTTTGGAAGGGGTCGGGGCCCGGGTCAAGGTAGCCCCATGCAAACTTTTCGTAAAAAGTTCCGTTTTTTACTCTTAAGAATACCCTATTTACGTTCTAAGGCGCTCTTTGGCCCTTTGAGGGCCTTGCACCATAAACCATCAACCAACCAACCAACTAACTAACCTACGGTCTAAGTTAGGGAATGTAGATAACAATAAAGTGCAAAAATATGCGTTTAATGGTGTATTAAAAACACAAATCTATATAGTTTAGCTTTCACTACCAACGAACGGCTTATCAGAAAGAAATATAATGTAATGTAAACAGAGAGTTCCAGATATTCAAAATTCAAAACGGTAAGAAAAAGATGATCAATGCCAATGTGAAGTCGTATGCATGCGACATCACATAGGTACATTGCATTTCTGTGTCGCGGGATTCACAGAAGCACACGCCAGATGTACGGCAGTTCTATAGATGTCTCCTAGAAGGTAAGTATTCCCATTCCTTTTTCTTTCTTTTTTGTTTCGCAAAATTAAATTAACTAAATCAAAAAATTTAAAATAAGTTTACTGGAAAATTGCAGGAATATCTTTTTCATTCATTAACTTTCACCCGCTGAACTTGGTAATTAAACAAATAGTAATATTTGCCTGGCAAATAACTGGTATCCCTGCTAGTACAAATTATATTAATGTTCGTCCAGTTCAATCTAGTATGTCCATAAGAGCGTTAGGGGCCGTATGAAAAATACATTTCAACGTGTGCCACTACGGCGGCTGAGTGATCTAGGCGCTGGCTTCTGACCACTTGTCGAGAAGGATCCTGGTTCAAATCCCGGTGAATCATGGACGTTGTGCTTGACTTCTGGCACTGGCTGTCCCCCTTCCCAGGAACCAGTGGCCCAAAATTGGGAATGTCCGACTGCTTATAGCCCACTGAATTGATCACGGTGGTCGTTAACCCCCCCCCCAAAAAAAAAGATTGCGACGTGTCCATTGCTATTTGTTGTGGACCGTACAAAAAGTATGTTTTTGATATCAAGGTGTCCACTTCCATGTAGGCTGGCCATAAAATGTTAGGAGACCGTACAAAATTGCACTTTTGTTTTCACCTTGTCAGCGCTTCGGTATATGGTTGAAGTATACGTATATATAGTTGGGCCATTTCAGCACGTAGTTTGGTTTATATAGAAAATCAAGATAATGTTACATTTTTACTCAGCTACAACACATTAATCCCGAAGGCTATTTGTTGAAATCTTTAATCCGCCGTGCTCATATTCACAACGTTAACATAACATGTCAAGTTATTAATGTTGCAGTTTTACCCTGTCACAAAACTTTAGTTACAAGACCTTAGGCGTAAACTTTTTTTAGGAATTTTTAGTCCGACGTATTCATAAGGTTTCGATAACATGCCAAGGTTATGGTACTGCGTTTTGACTGAGGCACAAAAATTAATAAACAGGCCTTAAGCCTTTTTACTTCAATCAACCGTGCTCATATACATAAAATTTTCAGAGAAAGTCAAGTTTACTGTGTTGCGCATTTACTCGAGTACAAAACTATAAACAGCCATTAACTTTCACCCGCTGAACTTGGTGATTCCTCAATTCATCCATTAACAAGTCTTTTAAGTGATTGTATGCTATGGTCATATTGATAATGTTTGATGACAAGTCAGGTTAATGATGTTGCACTTATTAAAGACTTAAAAAGGTGTAGAGGCTAGTAATTATTATTTGAAGTCTAAATAAAAGCTCATTTTTAACATGACTCGTCATGAAATCCTTGTGAATATGGCATTTATTTTATTTTGTACATTTTACAAAGCGTATGCATTTTTTTTTGGCATTTGTTTTAATTTTGTGTTGTACTTGTTACATAGCGTTTCGCATTTTTGTAATGCTTGTGACTTGTGATTGCATTTTGAATTTTTATTTGTTTCACATTTTGGATTGCATTTTGAATTTTTATATGTTTCACATTTTGGATTACTTTTTGACATTTTATGTTTTTGACATGCTATTTTGAAAATTTTGTCTTTTTTAATTTTGCGTTGGTTTTACATTCTTGCATCTTCGGCGGAATTACATTCTTGAAAAATTCAAATACAAGTTAGTAAAAGGTATAATTCAATTAGTGAGAAATACCAGCACATTTTAGTAAAGGGTAGAATTATATGAAATTCCTCTTAAAAGGTCCAGCATGTTAACATTGTCTCTGTGCACCAAAGAAGTTCGAATTCCTTTTTATCTTGCCAGCGTTTCTCTTCTGGGTGGATTTGTTGGAATCTTTGCTATCACTCTTTCGATTTTAGCCATAGTTGTTCTCTGCTCTTTCGCAATTTCACTGATTATTTCGTACAGTCACAGTTTTTTCCCTCCCAGAATTGTATTCCAGCGTCTGTCTAATCTTTCAAGTTCGTTTTGTGTTCTGGGAAAGCCAAATAAATTGTTTTCACTAACTGACCAAATTGTTGGCGGGAACAGCGGAGGGCTTCTGCTTGGATTGTTTCTTCTGCTTCCACAAAATTTTCCAAGAACATAATTTTCCTCAAACCACTGAACTACAGAATCTGCATATTCTAGTAAAATTGATTTCACAAAATGAAATGCCCAAAACATTAAAAAAACTGCAACCACACGAAACAAAATACCCAAAACATGGTAAGAAATTCTGTTGAAAGCACAATGAAGGTATACGATAGGAGAAATATATGTTTTTAAAATTTAATACAAGTGTCAAAACTGAAATAAAAAGAAAGAAAAACGAAATATTCCAAATTTCATTGTTACTTTAGATATTTTGACCTGTTGACATTTTGTAAATTGTACTTGCACTCGGTCAAAAAATATTACTTACAAGGACTCTTTAGTAACTTTTCAATCGCTGTGGTCGTATTTATAAGGTTTGCATAACAAATCAAGTTAATAATGTTGCGCTTTCACTTAGGCACCAAATGCTAATTATTGGCCGCTAGGCCTAGGCCTTTTAAATAATTTTTGATAAGTGTAACACTCTTAAATTGATTTGTCATGCAAACCTCATATAATCACAGCATTATAAAAATTACTGTAAATGCATAGGCCTAGGTCTCGGGCGTATCTATTAATGCTTTGTGCTCGAGTAACATTTAAACAGAATTCATTTTATTTTCTATGAAAACTACATAAATATCAGCTCGGAGGACTGAAAACTATCAAAAATCTCTAGGCCTAGGGTCTGCTTAATAGTTCCAACCTCAGAAAAGCGCATTGCAAAAATCTTGGACTTCTATGAAAACATTATGAAAATTAGCACGGCACACTGAAAATTGCTAAACAGTCCCAGTCCTAGGGTTTTCTAACTATTGTTTTGTACCTGACTAAAAGTGAAACATTATCTTTAGTTCTTACTAGCAGGGGTACCCGGTATTTCCCAGGTAAATATTACTATTTCTAAAATCACCAAGTTCAGCGGGTGAAAGTTAATGAATGAAAAAGCTATTTCCGTAAATTTCCAGGAAACTTATTTTAAATATTTTGATTTAGTTAATTTAATTATACTAAGCAAAAAAGAATTTACATTATTTACAGTACATTGTATTTCTGCCTGATAAGGCAACCGTTGGTGGTGAAAGCTAACGTTTATTAATTTGTGTTTTTAATACATCATGAACCGGATATTTTTTCACTTTATTGTTATCTACGGCCTCTAACCTAGACCGTGGGTGGGGTAATGGAGTGCTGTATTGGGATGCAGTTCCTAAGAGTAAAAATTGTAATTTTTACGAAAATTTTGAATGGGCCCCCTTCACACCGGGCACCGACCCTTTCCGTCTGCGGTCTAAGTTACAATACAATGAGGGAGTGTACTAAATTTGGTCGTTCTAAATTCGAAACTGTAGGTTTTACAAAAATTGGCATTGGGGGGGGGGGGCTCTGAACCCCTGTCTCCAACCGTTTCCAAAAATCGCCTGCATTCTCAGTTAGAGTACCATGACATAGTATACCAAATTTGGTGGTTTTAAATTGAAAACTGTAGATTTTACGAAAACTTTTTATGGGGAGGGCTCTGACCCCGTGCCTGACGCGTTCCCAAAACCGTCTACCATCTAAGTTAGAGTACCATGAGATAGTATACCAAATTTTGTTGTTCCAAATTGAAAACTGCAGATTTTACGAAATTTTTATGAGGGGGGGGGGGGACCCCGCGGGCTCCAACCCCTTCCAAAAACCGTCTAGCGTCTACTAAGTTAGAGTACCATGAGATAGTATACCAGATTAGGTGGTTCTGAATTGAAAACTGTAGTTTTTAAGAAAATTTTGTATGTGGGGGGCTCTGACCCCCGGGCCTTGACCCGTTCCAAAAACGGTCTGCAGTCTAAGATAGAGTACCATAAGATAGTATACCAAATTTGGTGGTTCTAAGATGAAAACTGTAGATTTTACGAAATTTTTATGAGGAAGGGGGGCCCGACCCCGCGGGCTCCAACCCCTTTCAAAAACCGTCTAGCGTCTAAGTTAGAGTACCATGAGATAGTATACCAAATTTGGTGGTTCTAAATTGAAAACTGTAGATACCACTACCTTGAATGTTCTAGCTTCTTTCCGTGACCCATCTTTCACCTTCCTACTGTTTCTGAAGATGGATGCATACTCTCTTCTCCCGTCCCACCTCCCTCCTGTCCTGCGAGAGGGCCTTTCTCTCTTTCGTTCGCTTCCTCTTCTCCGTTCATTTCCTTCTTCAACTCTTGATCTCCTAGATGAACCTCTCTTCTTCTCTTCTCTTATTCACCCTCCTAACCTCCCTTACTTTTACTTTCCTCATTGGATCCGCTCTGGTGTGATAACTGTCCGTTCTCTCGTAACTTCTGATCTAACCTGGAGACCTCTTTCTTCCCTGTTTCTATCTCCAACCATTACTCTTGCTAACGAATATCTTCTTCTTCGCACAGCGCTTTGGAGCCTCTTTCCACTCCTCGCTTCACCTGATGGTCTCTTCTCGGTCCCCTCTGCTCCTCTTTCCCTACCGTTCTTTCTCCTCATTCGTAGCTCCCCGGTTCTAGTTACTTCTCTCTCCTCCTCTTCTCTTTATTGGCTTCTTCTTTCCCCTCCCGCACTTCCACTTTCTGTTCATTCTGCTCCTCCTTCTCTTCTCCCCGCCATCTGGACAGCATCTACCTCCCCCTTTCCTCCCCTCTTGAACTCAATGTCCATTGGCAATTTCTTCACCTTCGTCTCCCCGCCCCATCAGTACTGTTTCGCATGACCCTTCTCACCTCTCCGCAGTGCTCCTTTTGCCCTGAAGTCAGCGATGTCCAACATCAATACCTATTCTGCCCCGTTCTCCTGCCAGTCCTAAACACAGCATTTCGTCTTGCTGATCGAATTTGTGCTCGATCGTTACCATTTCTTGCATATGCTTGGCTACTCCAAACAAAGCATCCACCTACTCACTTGCCTCCTGTGTGCCGTTATATTTTTCTTCTTGTGAAGTTCACTGTCTATGCTTTCCATCTTCAACAACGCTTCCCCGCTCTTATTCCACCTCCTCAGGAGGCAAGTGCTATCATTCGGAGACGCTTCCTAGCACGGTTAACCACTCGCCTCCAAATGGAGCACTCTCGTGCTGCCTCAACAAACACCGATAGCGTTTTTCAATCCACTTGGGCCCAATCGGCTGGGTGGTTCCATATCCACAATTTGCAGTTACATCTCAACCTATAAGTGGGATTTTTGTTGTCGCCCACGTTCACTGTAACAAATCATGTTTTTACGTATTAATTTTGGTGCTTCGCTATTTGTGATTTTTCTGTTTTAATGTGCCATTGAAGATAGCTCAATATGTTTCCCATGTTCTCTTCGATAATGTTGGGTTTTATGTTGTTGTATATAATTCTTCCTTCTGCACAGTTTACTGCCCACGCAATGTCCCCTTCATTATGTTGAATATTTTTTTTAAAATATTAGTCACTGTGTGTATAATTTAATGCAACAAGATGCCCTTCTGAGTACATTTAGCGTTATTTCCCCTTGTCACTGAATACTTCTGTACATATGTTGTAAATTTTGAATGTAGCATCACTGTTGCATTTCTGTGAATTAGTACCTAATGTTTAATCTTTAGTATGGTAGTAATGCTTAATTGGAATTTGTGCATAGTATAGAATCATGTCTTGCCCTGTCTACAATACTGTAGGTAAACATTTTCGTTTGTATCGCTCGTGCTTTATTGTCTGCCTCTCCTTCGCCCTACGTGGCGAAATATTTTTTATGATTTTAACAATATTTTGTTTTACGTTTCACTGGAACTTTCCAGCTGATGTATATACCGCTGTATTTATTGGCAGAATTCCATTGTCATGTACATAGAAATGTTATTTTACTGAAGAATAAAGGCAATTTTGAAATGTAGATTTTACGAAAAAGTTTTTTTTCGGGGGAAGGTTCTGACCCCCGGGCTCCAACCCATTTCAAAAACCGTCTAGCGTCTAAGTTAGAGTACCATGAGATAGTATACCAAATTTGGTGGTTCTAAATTGAAAACTGTAGATTCTAGGAAAAAGTTTTTATTCGGGGGGGTCTGACCCCCGGGCTCCAACCCCTACCAAAAACCGTCTAGCGTCTAAGTTAGAGTACCATGAGATAGTATATCAGATTAGGTGGTTCTGAATTGAAAACTGTAGTTTTTAAGAAAATTTTGTATGTGGGGGGCTCTGACCCCCGGGCCTTGACCCGTTCCAAAAACGGTCTGCAGTCTAAGATAGAGTACCATAAGATAGTATACCAAATTTGGTGGTTCTAAGATGAAAACTGTAGATTTTACGAAATTTTTATGAGGGGGGGCCCGACCCCGCGGGCTCCAACCCCTTTCAAAAACCGTCTAGCGTCTAAGTTAGAGTACCATGAGATAGTATACCAAATTTGGTGGTTCTAAATTGAAAACTGTAGATTTTACGAAAAAGTTTTTTTTTCGGGGGGGGGGGGGTCTGACCCCCGGGCTCCAACCCCTACAAAAACCGTCTAGCGTCTAAGTTAGAGTACCATGAGATAGTATACCAGATTAGGTGGTTCTGAATTGAAAACTGTAGTTTTTAAGAAAATTTTGTATGTGGGAGGCTCTAACCCCCGGGCCTTGACCCGTTCCGAAAACGTCTGACCCGTTCCGTTCCGTTTACCGTCTAATATTTTTAGTGCCAAAGAAAAACGTAATATTCCTATCCTGTCTGCGTGGCCAAATTTTATAAATTTGATCAGGGGAGCAAGACGTTCGAAATCGTACGTTTTCCTGCATTCGTTTTGTATGTAACCAAAATCTGTAAACGCGACGAATTGACGTAGTCGACGAATTGACGTAGTCGACGAATTTGTCCGCGACGAATTGACGCGCGACGAATCGTCGTGGTCGACGAATTGACGCGCGACGAATTGACGCATGCGACGAATTGACGCGCGACGAATTGTCGTAGTCGACGAATTGACGCGCGACGAATTGACGCAGGCGACGAATTGACGTAGTCGACGAATTGACGCACGCGACGAATTGTCGTGACACCGGGTTTTTAATCCCTCAGATATTGCTGTAAACGGAATCGTGAGCTTACGAACTCTTAGAAACAGAGATATCGACAAGAATAAGATGTGACTTTACGTCCCCTGGTGGAAAAACCATGCATTATTTTAGAAAGAAGTATTCTCAAAAGGTTTATCCATATAAGCGGTATCGGTCGAAGAAAAAATATTAGCCGAGTTTTCAGGACCCCAGATTTTGCAACAAATACTTCAGAAGCAGAAATTAACACTTATGACCCCTGGTGGCTAAACCATTCTTTACAAACATTAGAAATTATGTGAAAAATGTTTTCCATCAGGTCTTGTATGCGATACAGGAAGAATTTTTCAAATCAGAGCTTTAGGAGCAGAAATAACGCAGAAAACACAATTTACCTTTGTGCCCAATAGCAGAAAGCCTATGATTTACTTGAAAATTTTGAATTTATAGGGAAAACATTTCGCATCGGAAACACTATCCAACAAACGAATGTTTCAAATCGGACTCCTAGAAGTAGAGATATTGACAAAAATACGATATACATCTACGCCCCCTGGCGTAGAAACCATGCATTTTTTCAAGAAGAAAATTTTCCTAAAAGGTTTGTCGACATGAGTAGTATCGGTCAACAAACGACTTTGTTTTCAATCAAGATTTCAGAAGCTCATATTTTGCTGCAAATACAACAGAAGCGGAAATTAAGACTTGCGCCACCTGATGGCCAAAACATTTCTTACAAAAATCAGAAAATATGTGCAAACCATTTCCCACGAGGAGCTGTATGCGGTGCAGAAATTTTTTTCAAATCGGAGATTTAGAAGCAGAGATATAAGGGGAAACGCAATTTACATTTACGCCCCCTAGCGGAAAGTCTATGAATCACTTGAAATTTTTGAAATTATATGAACCACATGTCACACTAGAAACACTATCCAACAAAGGAGGTATTTTTGAAATCGGACTCCTAGAAGTAGAGATATTGAGAAAAATAAGATATACATCTACGCTCCCTGGGGTAGAAACCGTGCACTATTTTAAGAAGAAAATGTTTCTAAAATGTTTGTCGACTAGAGTAGTATCAGTCAACAAACGACGTTTTTTTCAATCGAGAATTTAGAAGCTCATATTTTGCTGCAAATACAACAGAAGCGGAAATTAAGATTTACGCCCCCTGGTGGCCAAACTATTTTTTTACAAAAATTAGAATTATGTGGAAACGATTTCCCGTCAGGAGCTGTATCCGGTGCAGAAAGAAGTTTTCAAATCGGAGATTTAGAAGCAGTGATATAAGGAGAAACGCAATTTACCGCTACGCCCCCTAGCGGGAAGTCTATGAATTACTTGAAAATTTTAAAATTTCATGAAAAACATATCACACGGAAAACACTATCCAACAAAGAAAGAATTTTTCAAATCGGACTTCTAGAAGTAGAGATATTGACAAAAATATGATGTACATCTACGCCCCCTGGCGGAGAAACTGTGCAATATTTTAAGCAGAAAATATTCAGAAAAGGTTTATCGATGTGAGTGGCATCAGTCCACAAAGAATTTTTTTAATTGATATTTTAGAAGCTCCGATTTTATGGCAAATACATCAGAAGCAAAAATTGACATTTACGCCCCCTGGTGGCCAAAGTATTATTTACCAAAAGTTTGAAATTATATGCAAAATATTTTCCATAAGCAGATGTATCAGCTGAAGAAAAAAATTTTCAAATCGGAGTTTTAGAATAAGAGTTATCGGGGAAAATGTAATTTACTTTTACGCCCCCTAGCGGAAAATCTAGACGTAATTTGAAAAAGTAACTATATCTAAAATACTCTTGGACATAAATGGAATTGAAATATAAAAATATTTTATTTCAATTGGATGTTTAGAAGCAAATATGTGGAATAAAACCTATTTTTGAATTCGACATCATCTGCATTTACGCCCTCTACCGGCGAAATTGCAGATCGTAAAAATAAACGAAATAAAGGATCATCATTTGCATATTTCAATCTTCCCAATGCAAAAAGATTTTTGTAAATCGGACTAATAGTTGCTGAGATATCGTGGGTACAGACGGACGGACGGACAAACCGATGACAGAAGCACCTTCTTTTTCACGCTTTCCAACCGTAGGTTGAAGAAGTGTATATGCTCCAGCTTTGTCCGTCTGTCCGCACGATAACTGGCGTAAAAATGGTTCGATTTCGATGAAATTTTAGTATGTGGTAGGGGACCACCGCGGGACGAACCCTATTGAAAATGGGACAAATGGGGTAAAGGTCACGACTCAGGAGCGGAATCATTCCACTGTCCTTATGTGTCATAACTTGCGTAAATATGGTTCGATTTCAATGAAAGTTTACTATGTCGTAGGACACCGCCTGGGAACGAACCCTATGGAAAATGAAAGAAGTGGGGTCAAAGGTCAGGACATAAGATCGGGATGCATTCCGTTGCCCTTATGCGTCATAACGTGCGTAAAAATGGTTCGATATCAATGAAATTTCAGTATGCAGTAGGGGACCACCTGGGAACGAACCCTATTGAATATGAACGAAATGTGGTCAAAGGTCAGGACATAGGATTGCAATCCATTCCATTGCCCTTATCCCATATTATCAAGGTGGACGTCAAGTAATTTTGCTTCCTATACTTCCAATGGAAAAACTTTTGTAAACATTTCCTTCACAATTAATGTGTTCCCAAGGATGAAAATTTGAACATCGATTAAAATAACTTCATATTATAACTTGGAAAACTTAATATTTTCTAAAACATAACCATAATTATATTAAAAATCAATCACTTTTCCTTTGGTGGTGTTGAAACCAGAGAAAAGATGGTGCGACCTGTACTTTGATGACGTCAGTGGACAAAAAATGTTGAATTGCATCATTATGGTTATGTTTTAGAAAATATTAAGTATTGCAAGTTATAAATTGAAGGTATTTTAATCGATGTTCAAATTTTCATCCTTGGGAACGCATTAATTGTGAAGAAAATGTGTGCAGAAATTTTTTCCATTCTATGTATAGGAAGCAAAATTACTTGACGTCCACCTTAAAGTAGCAATTCTTGTATGTATGTATGTAGGCTACATTTTATTTTGAAAATGGCTCTAAGAATTTTGATGAAAGTCGTTAACCTACCGTTTTCTGGTACTAGGAATCGATTTAACTTGATCTCGACTTTAGGATAATTCGTTTAGTGGGTTAAATAAGCACCCGAATTATAACGTTTTTAGTGATGGCGTTGTTCCATTAATGTTACCAATGCTTAGAAATCTTATGACGTCATAATCTCGCCTTTGAGAATGTTGGCGCGCGGTCACGCCATCTGTCTCATTACGTCACGCATTGTGTGTAGATCCTATTAAAGTTTTAGATGTCACGCGTTGTGTGCGTATGTCGGTCCGCAGGATAACTCGCATAACAATCGTTCGATTTCGATGAAATTTTAGTATCTGGTAGGGATCACCTGGGAAGGAACCCTATTTAAAGTGAAAGAAATGGGGTCAAAGGTCAGTACATAGGAGCGGGATTCATTCCACTGCTCTTACGTGTCATAACTAACTTAAAAATAATTCGATTTCGATGAACTTTTAGTATGTGGTAAAGGACAACCTGGCGACAAACCTTATTGAAAATGGGCGAAATGGGGTCAAAGGTCAGGACATGAAGCCGAATCCCTCCCATCGTCATTATGCGTCATAACTTACGTAAAAATGCTTCGATTTGGATGAAATGTTAGTATGTTGTAGGGTCTTGACTGGGGACGAATTCTATTGAAAATGGGCGAAATGTGGTCAAAGGTTAGGACACAGGAGCGGGATCTATTCCATAGCCCTTATGCATCATAACTTACGTAAAAATGCTTTGATTGCGACAAAATTTTATCATGTTATTTCGGCGGTATACCAAACCAGTTCTGTTTAATATCATCGAAATGGGATCAAAGGTCTGGGCACAGGACCGAGATTTATTCCACAGCCATTATTCTCATAACTTGAGTAATAATAATTTGATTAATGATTTCTGGTATGTTGGAAAGCGTATTACAATCAATGCATTGCATGATTTTACTAACTTGTTTTACAAAAGACGTGCTAAAAATACCGTCTTCTTTGTTATGGCAAACTAAAAAGCATCAAATTATATTGTGTACCGCACCTCAGCGTATATTAATGGTAGTAATTTAAACCACATAGTTTGGCTTACTAAAGGGAAATAAAAAGATAAACGGTAAGAATCGGAACATTGCGTTTCTCAAAGAAAATCGAAAACTCATGAAGCACTAGGAATCATATTTTGTCCGGTCATCGCAGAACGGCATAACATACGAACTCGACAGATATCCTATTTGGGCAGAAGCGAACTATTTTGCATGAGAAATGACAATTTTGAATCTTTCTATCTCATGAGATTGTCCATATGCTTTCGGGGTCGAGAACAACTGTGTAGTCGAAAGATACAATTATTTCTTTATTAGGTTAGTCGTATCTTTTAACACTAGAAATGTAACTTAATTTTTCTTGTAAATCTTCTTGTAAGATACGAAACGTACGAATACATTTGTTGCTGACCATAAAGGTAATATCCCAGTTTTATAACATCAATTTAGTATCTGTCGAATGACTAGCTTTTCTTAGCCTAGAAGATTGTTCCTAAATTATAATATAGGCACAAAAAGTCAAATGAGATATTTACCGATTAAGAATTCCGATAATTTAATTTTAATACAGTAAAACTCCCTTAAGAGACACTTCGGAATAGTGGACATGTCCATTTAGCGGATACCTCCGTTTAGTGGACATCTCCATCAAGCGGGCAGTTTTGTATCTCCAGTCCGAAGTATTTACAGCTTTGTATATTTGCCTCGGAATAGCGGACCCTCCGAATAAAGAACAGTGATCTTAGACGTAAGATAGCTAAAAACCCGAACGTTCAAGGGAATAAAATTGGAAACATTTTGTCGGAAGATCTTCTGTAAGAGTTTTTCCGAGAAACCAGAATGGTTTTTTGTCCTCCAGATCCCCATTACAAATCTACTGGTCTGTGGTTTTAATGACATATATATATATTTAAAGAATAGGATCTGTGTATCAAAGAGCTAACGAACGACTTTCTTTCGATGTTTGTAAAAGCATTTTGTAAAGAGGGAGTTTTTTTCTAAAAAGAGGATACGAAGTGATTAACACAACTGAAGAATTTTTAAAAACATATGCATATAGAAAAACTGATATGAACTGCAAAAGAGAAAAACGAGAGCTTTTATTAGGTTTTTTTCCAACCCAAATATTGCTGATTGATTTAATTATTAACACATAAGGAGCAGTGAGTGTGTACATTAACATTCAGGGTATAACATATTTAACTGTTACGTTCATATATTGCAACAGATGCCTTGAAATAGGAGCACTGTATGTATAGTAATTTAAAATTAAAATACTGTACAAAATTAAATACTGTACATTAGCATTATTAATAATATCTATAAATGTACAAGTGCATAAGTTTGGTTATCAGATGGAGCACCCGTAAAAATTGGAATGGGAATGAGACAAGTTTATACCATATTTCTCAAACTCTTTTATGCCACATTGTAAAACGTTTTTCTATCAGGCAATTGGGGAAACAAGGGGATAAAGATTAATTAGGGTCATTTATCTCACCTTTGCCTTACCGATGTCGTAATCATTTTTGCAATTACCTTTCCAGAGCTGTAGAATATGATACAGGAACTTGCGGACAAGAATGAAGAAGTGGGATTAAAAATATATTTTAGAAAGAAAAATTGATGTACAGTGCTTCTACAAGAAATGAAGATTTTGTGATTGATGAGAAAAGCTGAAGATAATCAGTACCTACATTTAGCTTGGGCAACAGATATCAAGCGAGAGTCACATTGATTAAGAAATTAATCGGCGTATAAGGCTTGGTTGAAGATCTTTCGTAAGAAACAGTACAATTTGCAAGGGCAATATACCATTACGTCTTAAAAGAAAGTGTTGAATCAATGCATCCTTCCAGTGATTACGTACGGAGCAGAGATGTGGACCTTAACAAAGAAGACATACAAAGACTGCAGACAACTGAAAAAAGCATGGAGAGATGCATTCCGGGTGTAACCAGGAGAGATAAGAAGACGAACTCATGGATAAGGAAAATGACAAGAGTGAAAGACATCATGATCAGAGTACAATCCCTGAAATAACAATGGGCTGGATATTGCCAGGAGAACGGACCACCGATGGACAACCGAAATTTTACACCGGAAAAGATCCAAAAGAAGAGCACGCGGGAGATGAGTGGATGAAATTCGAAAGCATGCCTTAGTATGAAGGTTTTTCTATTGTGAGCTTAGCAGATCTCCTAAAAACAACTCCGGAATACCGGACACCTTCCAATAACGGACAAATGTTTAGTTCTCTGCGTGTTCGTTATATTGACAGGTTTAGCTACTACTTATACTGTAACTTATATTAATTGCTTCTTGTAGATTTAATTGCTTCAAATGTTTTAACTGCTTACGTGCTTAAATATGTGTCTCTGCTAATGTTTGTAATGAACTTCGTGGCAACAAATAGTTCCACGTCTTTTATTCGCCCACTGTTCGAAAGTCAGATCACTCGCACACAACATTCATCAATTGGATCGTTGGACGATCACATCGATACCAATGACTTTTATAATGACGTTTAACAATCTAACTTCCAAAAAGACAACTCTCGTACATAAATCTGTTTCCTCGGAAATTCTTCTAATTTCGGGCATATTATTTCAGAATAATAAAAACCCAAATTCGAGAATTAATTACATAATTATGTCAGTTAATTAATTATTCTAATTAGAGAAATTTCTGATTGGGGTTTGCAGGGGGCCCCAATCAAGAATTGGGTCGCATAAAAATGTTGCTGTTTTCTTTTTCTTGTTTTCCCTTCGCGTTGGAAGGAAGGAATATGGATGCCTGGCCAGGAGCAAAGTTCTGAAAACGAAATAAAAGGTATTTTCATGGCAGGCATTTTCAAAGAAGAACATGCACGGCAATGTAATGTAGGGATTAGATGTCATAACCTTAGCTAACAATAGGCACCAGGGGAAACTATGCGGCGCGAGTCTGCAAAAGAAACCCTGCCCAAATCTTCTGGTCAGAAAGTAAAACTTATGTAATAACTGTCACCTAGTCTCTGTGTCGGGAAAATAACGTATAGGCGTGAATACGTGCATTCGATCTTACTTAAAGATTTAGAAATGTATTCCAGAATAATTCGAAAACAGGGTGACAGTTAGGACCAAATAAATTTTCAAAGGGCTTAGCTCGGCAGATGTTCAGCTAGCTAGAAGAACATCAGTGGTCATCGTTTCCGGTGGACGAAAAGCGAGTGGATGAGAGAGAACCCCCAGGAACCAAAGGAGTGGATGAGAGAGAAACCCCCAGGAACCAAACGCGAGTGGATGAGAGAGAACCCTCCAGGAACCAAAGGTAATGAAAGTGACACTTGCAGGTGATAAGAACGCGCCCAGGAATAGAGGAGAAGCGAAAAAGACGGAAAAAATGAAAAGGAAAACTTTGAAAAGTTGTGAGTCGCAGTGGAAAAACGCAAAGTTGTTAAGGATGCAGTGAAAAAACGCAAAGTTGTTAAGGATGCAGTGAAAAAAAAATATGAAAAATTGTTAGGAGCGGAGAGGTGCAAAAATGTAAGATTGTGAGGCGCGCAGTCGCCATGATTCAAAATTGTTAGGGGGAAAACCGCCCAAGTAAAGACGGCTCTTGAAGCAAAGGCTGCGTTTTACCCACGAAGGATACCAACCCCATCTCATTGACGAAGGAGGGAAGCACTTGCCCGACGCCGAAGCACTATCATCATAAATGGGCCAGCGAAGTTGAAAACTCAGCTTAAGACAGACATCATTCAAATATTTCAATCCCTTGAATGTCGAAGTAATTTATGAAATTTGAAAATGAAATAATATTGCTCACCCCGTACGAGGCGGGTTGGTGGATAGCAATTATATGAATCTTAGGCTTAACTTAACTATTATTTGTTCGAAGTTTTTTTTTTTTTTTTTTTTTTGATTGGAGGTTTAACGACCACCGTGAGCTTCAACAATTTTTATTTGGAGCAAACATGGACAGGAAGATACAGATGGCCTGTGCTTAACAGTTACCAATAGATAAACAAGTGGATGACCTATTTACAATGACAATGAGATATTTACACTATGTGGATGCACTATATACAATGTAAGCAAATTCATAACACTGACAATACTGGACTGATGGGTTGACTTACTCTATGTACAACATATGTTCGCAATGTGCATCAACAGAGTGCCATCTCTAATAGGTGAACACCAGTACAAGGTATAACTGTGAATTTTACAGTGCAAAAACAAACATGTATATTTTGAGCAATCTTGAAAAAAGAAGAAAAGAGAAGAAAAGAGCAGAAGGTTTATACTTTTCAGTATCTGAAAGATAAGCGAATAAATGATCTATCCACAATGATGGTGTGAACTCTATACAAATTGAATGCAATATCTCTCTTGCGAAACGCTGTCAAATTACAAAAAGAACTATTACTTAGGCTTAAACAAGTGCCTCAATCACAGTGCTATAGATTAACTTGTAATGAACAACAACATATGTACACAAGATGCAACGGCATAGGGAAGACACTAATAAGGAATTACAATTCCATGGTACAACTGTAAATTTCACAGTGCAAAGAGTAAAGTATATTAGTACAAACAGAACTTGCGTTTTACAGAAAATTTATACTTCGGGTACAATACAAATAATGAAAATATGAAACTGACTCTTTGTACAGCAAATATGCAATACAGCGCAGAACATTATCTAATAGACTGATTATTTCCTATTAGGCACATGTGACATGAGAAAAACCACACTGTGTAACATTAACATATAATTGAAATACTATCAAAGCGTTTGCTCCGCACCATGAGCATAAAACTTAAGACATGTAATCGTGACCCAACATGCGAAATGTGCCAAACATAAATTTTACAGTGCAATTAGGAAAGTACATTAGTATATACAAAACTGAGCTTTTGGCATAGCAACTATACTTCAGGTACAGTACAAAAAAACGAATGACGAACAATTACTCCCTGCACTACAAAAGTGCTAAACCTTGCAGAACATGGTGCAATCGACTGATCATATCCCTTTATGCACATGTAACATTATCAGAAACCACACTGTGCAAAATCAATAAGACAATTTAAACACTATCAAACAGTTGCTTAGCACCGTGAGCAAAAACCATATATTATAAAGCCCGGCAGACATAAGGAAAGTGCAAAAAAACAAAAAACTTTAAACTTATTCTAAGTGCCTGTGGTATAACAAGAAACTCACCTACAGGACCTTGTTGGTGAGAAACATGCAAACGTGCAGGAACATTAAGAAGCGATTATGACAAGGGCACCTAAGAACACGATAATCACAAAACTATACTTCAATTAGTCCAAACAATTTCACAGACGTCAGAACAAAAGTCTAAGGTCTTCTGATGGACCAGAAAACCATTGACGAAAAGGTGACCACACTGACATAAAGTGTGGGATTCGATTCGCAGCCTTAGCAACAGTGAAAGTAAGCCTCAAGCGTGAAATCATTCTGTTCCGGAACTGACTGCACATCGCAGCTCCCGCCTGAAAGATGGTAGGCTGTATAGGGGTAGAACGTAGCTGTTGATAGTAGCAAAAAATCACATGTTTTGCTAATATGAATACATAAGCACATGACTTTGATATAGGAATAGGCGGAGTACTTGAACTGAGTAGCTTGCTATAGGCTGAGAAGGAGAGATCATTAGTACTAAGGCACTGTGCAGTAGTGAAGGTCAGATGTAGCAAGGGAAGAAGCACTGTGCAATGTTGATACACATGATCTACATCCGCAATCGTAGAGCAAAACATGCAGTTAGGCGAATCAACAAGCGTCATCCTGAATAATTTGGTAGGAACTGGTAACCGCCGATGAAGAAACAACCATTGGATGTTTCTTTCTGCTGGAATAGATAGTGGCGAATTAGACATGGACCACACTTGTGAAAGGGCGACATTCGGAACATCTGGAATCATCAATGGTGTAGCATACAGTGGATCAATGAGACATCGGTAAAGAGACGAGACAGAAAAACTGGAGAGAGGAAGTGATGAGCCCCGAACGGAAAGGAAAAAGGGAAGAAGAAGAGAGGCAGAGGGAACAAGAGTTAACCCAGCTTGAGAGGCAAGGTTAGGGAAGAGGGTAATGATTGAAGAACGGAAGGAATCATACAGCGAAAGAGAGGAAGAGGTAGGGGAGATGTGGGGGGACAGATCACAGAAGGGTTTTCAAGAAAGATCTGGAGAAATTAGATCCTGAACAGATACTATTCCGGCGGGGAGCCAGGAACGGTCAGTAAAGTAGGGAGCATTAGGGGGATGAAGGATGGAAGAAAAGAACAGGGGCTCAGCTAATAGTTCAGTGGTGGAAGCCGGTGGAGCACGGAAGAGGGGTAGAGAACGGAGAAAGGAAAGGACCTCTTTGTAGAAAGGGGAAAGTTTAGAATGAAAAAAAGGAGATTGATCCATTAGAAGATACGTGATGAAAGTGATTCGGGGATTCCTAGGCGATATCATGACATCTCTAACGAGCGTAACTGGCGACTCTGGTGCACTTAGTAGCCGCAGGAAGGAAACCACTTTATGTGCTTTATAGTAGGTGCGAACTTCCAGCAGTGAAATACCTCCATCAGTGACTCGACGACAGAGAGTGGAGACCTGGATCCAATGGTACCTGTTCCATATTATCGTTGAGATGATTCGAGTGATTTCATTGAGGTGATAAATGGGCATACATTCTGCTGACCATGCATATAGACATGGTGAAAGAATATAAGTCTGAGCTATTCTAGCTCTTGAGAAGTAAGAAGTACAAAACTGGGAACCTCGCCAGAAGCCAGCAGTTCGAGTAAGGCGTGTTCTGAGAGCATTCCATGTTTTATTTTGAGCAGAAAGACGGACTCCGAGATGGACCCCAAGGAATTTTTGGGATGAAGCAGTCCATGAGGCGCCCCACGGGGTGTCAGTCCTAGAGGCCCACGATCCGCTCCATAGGCCTGCACTCTTGGATGTATTAAGTGATGCCGCTGAACATGAAGAATATTGATCGTAAATCTGGAGCAAGATGTCGAATTGAGCGTCTGTCCTTACACAAAAGGTCGCGTCATCGGCAAATGCAGAGTATGTCACAGAAAAGTGCCTAGTACTTGCAGTAGGCGGTGGCAGTGCATCTATAAAGGCGCGATGGACAGACAGAAGAAACGGCTCAAAAGCAATGGCAAAGAGCTGCCCAGAAAGTGGGCAACCCTGCCGAATGCCTCGCCGAAAAGGAATAGGTGCAGTCAAGAAGGCGGCCGTCTTGACATGGAAAGCAGCGTCCTGATAAAGGGCAAGAATAGAGGTAACAAAAGCAAAAGGAAAGCCGAAAGCAATAAGAACAGCAGAAAGATACGAATGTGAGATATTGTCGAAAGCTGCTCTTTGGTCAAGATTAAAGAGGGCAAGTGGTTCAGAGTTAGTACGAGCCAGATGTAAGAGATCTCGAAGGAGATTGAGATTAGAAGTGATGGACCGACCAGGAACCGTGTAGGTCTGGTGGGGAGAAAGAAGAAATGGAAGAACTTGGTTGAGTCGACTGGAAAGGAGTTTAGTGAAGAGTTTATAGTCAATGTTTAGTAGCGAGATAGGACGCCAGTTTCCCAAGTCAAGCAGATCGCTTTTCTTGGGAAATAACACCATATGAGCCTCTGTGAAACCCCTCGGAAGAAAAGAGGAAGAAAGAGCAGCATTGAAAGCGGCGAGAAGAAATGGAAGCAACGAAGGGAGAAAAGTACGGTAGAAAAGGAGCGGAAGGCCATCTGGACCTGGGACAGCACGGGAATTTAGAAAGACTAGAATGGTCCGAAGTTCAGTCTGCGAAATAGGTTGTAAAAGGGAATCAGAGAGATTGGAAGGAACTTGGGGAAGAGCAGAGAGTAAAGTAGCAGAAGCAGAAACAGAAGGCTGAGGAGTTTCACTGTATTTGATAGTAAAATATCGACGAACCTGAGAGCAAACTGCATCCGGATCGGAGGTGATTTCACCATCAGGCCGCCGAAGTAGTCGAAGCTGATGCGACGAGCGGCGTTTTTCTTCTAACGCGGATAGAAACTCAAAGGAGCAGTCCTCTGGTGATAGATGTTGTAGACGGAGACGAAGAATTACCTGACGTGCACGAGGCTCAAGAAGTGCTCTAAGATCCGTTTGGTAAGCTGTATACATGGGATGACTCGCACCAAGCTGTAACAGGATGTTTCGGAGATTTTGCTCTTCCATGGAGCGCTTCGTGCCTTCGGAGAAGGAATGACGTCTAAGAAGATAAATTAGGTAAGATTTTACCTCGAGCCAGTAATTGATGGCGCAAGGCGCAGTGGACAGGCCCTCTCGCATATGATCAAGAAGATCTCTGATTTCGGTGCATATATTCTCATCAGCTAGGAGAGAAGTGTCTAGTGTCCATGACCGGGACCTAACATGCAGACGAGATGAAGAGTTACAGGAGATAGTGATGGCACAATGATCCGATGAAGCTGTAGGAGAGTGCATACAATCCGTTGTAATGGGCAATAACGGAGCAGAAGCGTAAAATCGATCCAGCCTGGCAGAAAGAGAGGAGGATGCAGATGCAGCTCTCCAGGTATGTGAAATGGATGTCGGATGCAATCGTCGGAACACGTCATGTAAATCAAAATCAGACACTAATGATCGCAATTGCTCCACAAGACGTGAACGATGTTCAATCCTCGAAGGAGCGCGATCGAGCTCTGGTTGAAGTGTACAGTTAAAGTCTCCTCCAATGAGCATATGATCTGATGGTAATGCTGACTGAAGTGCAGTGCGGAGCGACGAAAATAACAACGTTAGATGTGTAGATGAACATGGAATATATATGTTGAAAACTAAATATCGTTGTCCATCTAGGACGAAAGTGAGTCGCTGCAATAAATCTCGGCACAGGTTATGAACTTTAACAGAGGAGAGTGCTTGACGAAATCTATTATGTACACCAATCGCTAAACCTCCACGAAGAGAGAGCCTATATGCGTGATGAAATTGATAGTCCCATCTCCTCCAGCGATGGAAGGGTGAAGTGGAGAGACAATTTGTCTCTTGCAAAAGTAGGAGATCTGCTTTGAGGTGGTGGACGTCTTCATACGCTAAAGCATTAGCCAAAGGGGTACATATACCCCTACTATTCAGTGAGACTGTCTTGAACAGAATAGTCTGATGATAGTTGGAGGATGTTGTCGGCTGCGTTCTGTAACTTGGCCAGACGGCTACGGAACTTCTTTGCCCAGTAGGGACCACCCAGATCTCTGCCCGGAACGGTGCGTAAATGAGAATGTATAGCCAACATTTGATTCATGGTGTCAGACAGACAGTGGGAGTAACCTTCCAAAAAATTGCGAGACAGCTTGTCTCTACGGGGACTTATTAGGAACGCATACACCTTCTCTCCAGACACAGGTGTTTGTGGAAGAGTGGATGCCTCTAGAATATGTAAAAAGTTTTCACAGGAGATCGGAATAATTGTTCCATCATCTGTATCAGATTCCATAGAGCCTTCAGACGTGAGCATCTGACTACTAGAAGGATCACGTCCTGCCCTAAGGGTGGTTGTCATTCTAAACTTCTTATTCTGGGCGCGTGAAGTTCTACGTCGCTTTGCCCGTCCACGACTTTGTGCTGTAACCGGAATTGGAACTTCCGGCAATTTAAAAGGAGCTGAAGAAACAACCTCAACGGTCGGTGTAGCAGTATGACCAGAATCGTCATCAACCATCTCTATAGGAGACTTTGGATTAACAATTGATGCCTCTTTCGACTGAAGAGATGATGGGGGCGCCAATGTATCACCCGAGGTCGAGGGTTTACCCGTAGACGTCGGTTGACCAACGGCTGTCTCACTACTTGTGGTAGATGTTGGCCGAACAACGGCTGTCTCACTACATCTGGTAGACGTCGGCCGACCAACGGCTGTCTCACTACTTATGGTAGACGTCGGTTGACCAACGGCTGTCTCACTACTTCTGGTAGACGTTGGTCGACCAACGGTTGTCTCACTACTTTTTGTAGACGTCGGTTGACCAACTGCTGCATCACTACTTTTTGAGGAAGTCTGCTGTTGCTGGTCTTTAGCACCAGAAGAGGAAGCCGATTGACGTGACAAAGAGGAAGAAGGTCGTGTTGTTGACTTGGAAAGAGTGTTCGCATTATGAGGGCATAGAGCGCGGGGATGTCCCGTGCCTTTACAATTCGGACAGACGGAGCCTACTGTGATGAATATCTCTCTAATGTGCGTGTAGCAGCGTACACGTAAAGTGGGTGGAATACGCAGCATGTGCTCTTTGGAAGGGAAGACCACACGAACATTGCGGCGAAACCCGAGTAGGTATCTGTCTTCTGGCACCTCTGGAAACGAAGAGTAGGTAGTTACACCCCCAATGATCCGGCCATAAGGAAGAAGAGCGGCAATCAAGAGATCATCTGAAACTTCAAGTGGAACTGGTGAGAAACTTACAACAACGGAACTCTGTGAAACAGGTTCGGCATGGATGTGACGATCACCAATTGAGATGCCCTTGGTCAGTACATGTAGGGAATGGGCAGGAGTAGAGAAGTAAACAACTACTTTGTAAGGCTTCCTGCCCACATGAGTTATGGCTGATGCAGGAACAATCTCTCGAAGAGCAGCAGTATATGCAGTGAGTTTTGTATTTCTCAGGCTCGGAAACACAACACCATTCTCCATAGTTTGAAGGAATTTCAGCCCAGAAGGGGTATCTTCTTTAAGGACAACCTCAATGACTTCGGCATTATGCGTCATCACATATTGTCCAGGAGAAAAAGAAGACTGGGAAGATCTCGACTTAGATGCGGTTACGTCAGCATATGAGAGGGTAGTTGTACGTTGCTTTGAAGATGATTCCGGCATGGAGTGCGAAACATCCATGGCGTCATCATTAGCTTTCAGAGAAGACATCGTATCGCCGCTGGGAGACTTGGAAGAAGAGGCGATATCCGATGGTAAGGCAGCAACAGAAGGCTGCAAGGAGGAGTGGTTTATCGAGATAGACACGTCATTGGTAGTAGTATTTAGAGAAGCTGTTATTGGGAGATCATCATTTCCGGTAACAAGGGTTAGGACGTCATTCTCCCCGGAAGCCGCCATTTGCAATGGCGAGGAGAAGCTTAGCCCTTAGCCAGCTTGGCCAAGGCAGAAAAATAAGGATAACTAATCAAAATAAGCACTTACCAGCTCGGCAGGCATATAAAAAGAGACACGGGACCTTCACACACAACACACACACGAAATAGAACACTGACAACGAAGAAAAATAACACACAC